>OZ010670.1:67671254-68271254 GCA_963932185.1 Troglohyphantes excavatus
TGGTTGATTTTCCCCCGCAACTGGTAAGAATATTGTTCAACCCACAACCATTTTTATTTAGGTTTTAAAATGTAATAATAATTTACTAGTTCATTATTATTAAATTATTGTAATTAAAATATATCCGTTTGTTAGATATAACTAGAATGTAAGATATTTTCAATTTTATCAAATTATGTAAAATCCATTTTTGTAGTTGGAAATCAAATTGTAATAAAATATAATTAAATATCTATCTTTTAGAGCAATTTCAATCCATTAAAAATGCTATTTACGTTTTCTATCGATTTCTTAAGAAACGAAATATATTTTTAAGTAATTAAGTAAAATTTAAAATACATTTAGCATATTTTTAGTACAAGAATTATCAATAGATTGGTGCATCAAATGAACCGAGTTCTCCTTCACTCATAGTACTTGACTACAACTAGTAAATGACCATTTATACGTCTGGTGGTGATCTATACATCTCACACCCCTCTATAACTGTAAAATATGGGAATACAAATATTGACGACCAACAACAGGCTCAAGGCCCAAAACGTTGATTTGGCTAGTTTTTCTTAACTATCCCCTAAAAAATATCTGACTTCTTATCCTACTCCTGTTCAATTAATAATATACACCGGTAAGAAGTTCCATTTTTGTCTTACCTTATAATAGAAACAATGTTTTCTCCCTTCCCGGTTAAAATGTCATGTGTTTAATTTAAACTCATGACCTCTCGTTCTATCACACACACACACTCATATTAAAATCTAAATCTTCCACACACCCCAGTTTAATAAATTTGAACAGTTGAATAAAATGTCTTCTAACCCTTCTTTCTTCCAGAGTATACATATTCAAATTCAGTTCTGAACTTTCTCTAACAATTCTATGTCTGTTTGATTTTCTTATCCAGATTTTGCTTATCTAGGATTTTTTCTAGAACAAGTAAAATTTAAGCTTTTTCGTTTGTTTGATTGTTTGTTTGCTTTATTGTTTATGTGTTGACTTTTTTGTTTGTTTGTTTGCTTGCTTTTTTGTTTATTTGCTTGCTTTCTTGTTTGTTTGTGCTCCTTTGTTCGTTCGTTCCTTGTTCGTAACTTGTTCGTTCGTCTGTCTGTCTGTCTGTCTGTCTGTCTGTCTGTCTGTCTGTCTGTCTGTCTGTCTGTCTGTCTGTCTGTCTGTCTGTCTGTCTGTCTGTCTGTCTGTCTGTCTGTCTGTCTGTCTGTCTGTCTGTCTGTCTGTCTGTCTGTCTGTCTGTCTGTCTGTCTGTCTGTCTGTCTGTCTGTCTGTCTGTCTGTCTGTCTGTCTGTCTGTCTGTCTGTCTGTCTGTCTGTCTGTCTGTCTGTCTGTCTGTCTGTCTGTCTGTCTGTCTGTCTGTCTGTCTGTCTGTCTGTCTGTCTGTCTGTCTGTCTGTCTGTCTGTCTGTCTGTCTGTCTGTCTGTCTGTCTGTCTGTCTGTCTGTCTGTCTGTCTGTCTGTCTGTCTGTCTGTCTGTCTGTCTGTCTGTCTGTCTGTCTGTCTGTCTGTCTGTCTGTCTGTCTGTCTGTCTGTCTGTCTGTCTGTCTGTCTGTCTGTCTGTCTGTCTGTCTGTCTGTCTGTCTGTCTGTCTGTCTGTCTGTCTGTCTGTCTGTCTGTCTGTCTGTCTGTCTGTCTGTTTGTTTGTTTGTTTGTTTGTTTGTTTGTTTGTTTGTTTGTTTGTTTGTTTGTTTGTTTGTTTGTTTGTTTGTTTGTTTGTTTGTTTGTTTGTTTGCTCGCTTTCTTGTTTGTTTATTTGTTTGTTTGTTCGCTTTCTTGTTTGTTTGTTTGTTTGTTCGGTTCCTCGCTTTATTGTTTGTTTGTTTGTTTGCATAGCTTGTTATTTTAGTCATCTTTTCTAATGCAGAACAATGAGCAAGTGGTTTTAAGACCCCCCCCCCAAGTAAGATATAAGATAATTTTTCTCAACTAACTATCACACAACGTTTAAATATAACAATATAATATTTAAACTTATTATTTATTATTATTGTTCACATATTAGGCAGTAAATGTTATTTTATTGAAAAGGACATATAAGAAATTTACAATAGCAATAAATGACGACAGTATTTTGTAATTTGAATTCAAATTATACACGAAAAAAATACATTTGTCTATAAATCATTTAATCTATTCATAACCTTTAATTAAACATATATTATATTATGATATTTAACCATGATACTTTCGAATGCTTGTTAATGTGATTAAAGCACATAACGACTATATTTTACAGGCGTAATTTTTCATTGTAACCTTTTTTGCAGGAGGGCTTGGTCTTAACGTTGGTATAGGTATGTACAAAGTTTTAAAAATAAAATTTAATTTTATAAAATAAAGTTTAATTTTATAAAATAAATTTTAATTTTCATGTGGACTTTTGTCAAAATAATAAATAAAAAAAGCAATACTCACTTAAATTAGCAAAATATCAAATTGTATTTTCTGTTCGTGAAATATATTTTATAGCAATTATTAGTTAAGAGTTTTGAACGCCAATTTAATAAATTCTCTAATACTATGTATTTTAATAGGTAACAGAGTCGGTAAGTTTTCATAAAATATTTTTTTTCTTGTTTTCTTATCAAAGCACTTTTATGTTACTTGATATAATTTTTCTAAAAGCAAATATAATTTTGGGAGTTATTGCTTTATGGTAGATGCAGTTTTTTTGTCCTCATATTGCAGATCTTTTATATTTTGTAGAACAAGTAACTATTCTTTTAGTTCTAGTCTTATGTTTTCCTAATATAATATATTACGTGGTTGATTTTCCCCCGCAACTGGTAAGAATATTTTTCAACCTATAATCATTTTTATGTAACTTCTAAAATCTAATAATTATATACTAATTCATTATTAATAAATTATTGTAATTAAAATATTATCCGTTTGTTAGAAATAACTAGAATGTTAAGATATTTTCAATTTTATCAAATTAAACTAAAAAAAATCATAAAAAACTAAACATCGATAGTAAAAAAAATCCTATATATATATTCTAATAAAATAATGCAATTAAAATTGCTATGTGATATAATAAAATAATATATAATCATATATAACTAATTTTTTAATTACAATTTAATTCATACAAGTACACTCAATTTAAGATATAGTCAATTTCGCCCATTTCGAAGATTTCTCTGTTTTTGTCGATCTTGTTCGACGACCTGAAGAACATATTGCTGGAGATCTCATGTTTTTCTGTTTCTACGAAATCGGTACTTAGTTTGACCCTTTACTCTGCACAGTCATTGACAACCTCCAAAGCTTGCTACTTTGTGAATGATGAGGTGTAGGATACAGAACTTGACCATTCTGAAACGTATTCTATTAAAAAATTTGAGTCTAGTTCAAAAAGATAAAATTTAAATCAAGAATACGCTCCAACTGAATCGGAAATAGTTGTATTTACAGTGAGAGTTATGAAAGATTTGGGCTTTTCAAAATCCATGCCATATCTACCTTGCAATTTAAAAGCAGTATCATTGGAATTTAGTTTTGTAGTTGTAGTTTTTCGTGTTTATACTGGAACTTTGTTGCTCCAAAAGGCAAGTGGAATCATTGCTTTGGTAAGATAAGATGTATCAGTAGCAATGGTTTTCAAAAACACTGATCGCACTTTCAGGTATGATGAGATGGACAACCTTGTACTTTATAAGATAATGAAGTATTTGTAGGTCATTCCAAGGAGCATTTATGGCAGAACCAATTACAGGTTACCCACCAGGTACTGTTGATGACATTGACAAAATTGGCAAAGTCACGCAATTTTGCAACCTGTAGTTTTGAAGTTATTGTGCCAATAGGTAGTTGCTACTCAAGAAGACAAGTTTGAATGGTGTATAACAGTTTAGCCCCCCAACGTGTTTTGTGCAAGGCTCCTAGTCAGTTTAATTTTATTGCTTGTATAATATTGGAAAAGTCAAGGTAAATCAGGCAAAGCTTTGTGAATTCCATATAATCTTCTCTGTATTTTCCAGAATCGATGGCACATTTTTCTGCCTGGATTGCACTGGCTCTAAGATCATTAACAATGCTTCTCGCTTGTACATTCACTGACTTTGTTATATGGTTCTAATTCACTATGATCCTGATCAAGATTATCAAAATTGTCCCGAAATCGTTTAAATAAGGTTATATCTGGTGACTTGGAATCTTCGATCTTTAAGTCATCAAAAACATGAGACCAAATTACTTCTCCAATATGATGGCGGCAATCTGACCAAAGAAGCTAATGACACAGTTTCTTTTACTCACTGACACAAGCAGCAGTAACATGGCCTCTATTGGAAGCAGTTGTGTGATATGTCATGTTCACAATTGTTTGTGTGCATTGCCAAGAAGTGAGCTGCTCATAAATCAGTCGGCAATGATTGAGCCACATTTTCGGTTAGTTCCTTGCGGATATGCATGCACACCAAAAATCTTTTGCTGGTGAACGTTATCCCAATGCAGAGTTGTATATTTAGTTAAGCACCACTCTTTCTTGCAAGCCGTTGAAATCTCCATTGCAAATTGCCTTCTGTCCTGTAATTAATTAAACAAAACATCGATTATAGTTTATTAATTTTTATATTCATTGACAATTCTCTATTACCCTGAACTTCCGATTAACCAACCAACCTCCAGTCCCAATTAAGTCAGATAATCGAGGTATTTGTAAAAACATTTTACTTATGAATGCATATTTGTATCATTTAAATATGAATGTATAAATTGTATACTATTTATGAAACAATTATTCTAAATTTAAACTAATTAACGTATTTGCTATACGTAGGTGGCCTTGGAATTGGCGTAGGAGTAGGTGAGAGCAAAGTTTTGTAATTAATATTTTGAAACATTAAGGGGACTTGGTACTCCAAAAATTATTTTCTATAATTTGATACAAAATTAAATATTTTTGTGATGACTACATGTAAACTATTCAAGAAAGAAGATTTAGAAGAAAAAAAATTTAAAATTTCTTCAAACTTTTTCGAAAATTAAATTTTTGTTAAATTTTTCGAATATTTAAGGCATTTTTCAAAATGCTTCTTCTCCTTCAGATTTAATTTTTTTACATCGAATTTTTTTTTGTAAGCTGTATTGATTTATGTTTAATAACTTTAGGGATCGGATTTGGCATAAGTGTTTTAGTTTAGGAGAAAAAAAAAATTAGTGAAAAATCGGCTATTTTTTTCCAAAAAACTCTAATTCTTGAACATTTTATTTTTTTAAATAAATTGTTTTTAATATTTTTCTTATTCCATCCCTAATTCTATTCAATATACTCTTGTGTGCAGGTTAAAAAAATTTCACAATAATTCATACATATTTGCTTGAGTTTTAATATTTTAAGTAGGTGTATGTTCACGAAAACAGCAAGCTGAGATAAATGCATTTAAAGATTTCAGTATTGAAAAAAATTTATTATAAATGTCCCAATTAACTCAAATATTTTTTCACATAAATAACGTATATATATCCTACAAATTATGCAAAATTAATGACAAATAATAATTATTTTGTTTCGCTCCAACTTTAAATAAAAATGTCACTTTTAGTATTCAATGCATGTAAAATTTCTAAAAACACAATAAAATCGCTCACTGTCAAACAAATTTTTATTCTTGTAATACATTTTTGGCAAACCACTGACTACTGAACATTATGAAAAAAAAATTGACTGCAGATATTTATATAATTTGCTTTAATTTTGAGTGTAATGCAGAGAAAACTGAAAATTTTTTAGTGGTTTTATACATGACACTCACTGTAAAATTAAAGCACCCTACAGCATAAGTGACTCCTTATTTATTCTTAAATTACTTTTTCTCTTTATGCATTGCAATATTTACAAGTTTGAGTGCAAAATCCCTGATAAGGCGGCGTATTGCAAAAGAAGAGATTTTGCAGTACACCGCATTTTCCTCTATTGTCTTTTGGGCAAATCAATTCACACACAGAGTTTCGGCAAATTAATTTCCCGCCTGACCCTAAAGATTTTGAAGACTTTTACATAGTATGTATAATTCTTAGTTATATTCACATACAAAATTTGACAAAAAAACACTGACGCGCGTTTTCTTTACAAATGTATCTATGGGATACCTGAACTAGATGATGATGTGTACAATTTCATTGACATTTTGCGTTTGGCAGGTAACACATCTTTATAACAGTCCTGTAGAAGCAATCCTTTGATACATTGACATTATTTTGCTTAGATGTGCCCATTTTTACATTCGGTTTATGACTTTCTCTATGTAACACATTGCATAAGGAGTGAAGAAAACGTTCATAATATGATTAATATTTATTCAATCGTTTTGAAACTTTGGGAAAACATGCTAGAAAATTGAAGCGTTATTTTAAACCAATAAAAACTTTTTTGTCATTTTTATCGATTTTGGGGTACCGAGTCCCCTTAAACATTATTTATTTAACATTTATTAGGAAATATATTTTAGTTTGTCTCTGGCTTTGCCTCCAAATGATGTATAAAGTTATGAAAATGCAATTGAATATTAAAATGTTAACGCCGTGTATCAACCACACTGGTGAAAAATAAGTACTCAAAGATAGGTAAAATGTACTTAATTTTTAGTACATTAGATGCTTATCATGCCTCCGAATACATAAGTTTCAAATTTGAAAAATACATGCAATCAGAAATGAGTACAATGAATAAAAAGAGTAGATGTTGGCCTGCATTGGTTACCTTCATAAATATCGACAATTGCAACCAAGACTTACTGGGATTCGAACCCAGATCCTCAGGCACCGCAGTCCATTGACTTATCCGTTAAACTACCAGGACGATTTGAGGAAGTTATAAACAGAAGAAATATTAAAAAAGTATGCCAAAATAATTGGGAGATAATTGAGTTGTAATAACTCGAAATTAAAGCAATCAACATTTTAAATAAAGCAAAATAATGTGGAAAACAATCTTCTGAACAACTATTTTAAGTTTGTCAGGTCGCTTTGCTGAGATAGCTTGAACAGAATCTGATATTGGAAATTTGAAATCACACTGCTGGTTTATGAGAAAGTACGGTTACTTAAATTTGAGTGCATCATCGCTCATTTACGATGCAATTATACTCAAAGAAAAACGAGTGGGTTCAGGAACTCATTTTTAAGTACCTTTTTTTTATTGTGCATCCATACAACATGCTTCAAAATTTGACACTCGCATGTACACAACCTGTTACATGTTACATTTAATTTTTTTGTAGAGATATGAACTAAAAACTTACAAATAATCAAACTGCCTGCTTCACTGGGATTATCAAAATGATTAAAGAATGCAATGAAACAAATACGGTCATTTTCAAAATCAGGTGATGATGACTTCCCTTAATCTTGTACTTTTAAATATTTTTAGCGTATTTATTATTTTGCTTATAGTAATCATACTTACATTACTTACACAGTTCATTGCTCATAAAAGGTATCAGAGACCATTGTCAAAGCTCAGATAAGGTATCAGAGACCATTGTCAAAGCTCAGAAAAGGTATCAGAGACTATTGTCAAAAGGTATCAGAGACTATTGTCAAAAGGTATCAGAGACCATTGTCAAAGATCAGAAAAGGTATCAGAGACCATTGTCAAAGCTCAGAAAAGGTATCAGATACCATTGTCAAAGTTCAGAAAAGGTATCAGAGACCATTATCAAAGCTCAGAAAAGGTATCAGAAACCATTGTCAAAGCTTATTTGTCAAAGAATCAGAACAATTGAGACTTATTTGAAGTGTGATTTGGTACAGATGCACACTGGTGGATCCGCAGATGACGCTATCCTTAGGGTACGTCCAAGATGCACGCTGGTAAAAGCAGATAGTCAGATTCAAATTCTCGGCGCCAACTTTTGACTCCGAGCGACAGGTAGGATGTGGCCATTATGAAAGCTGGTTGTTAGCGCAGACCAGACAGAGCTGCCACCAAAACAGATTAGTGTTGTATGGAACTTACAAGAGAAAAAAATTAAACTCCACGAAAAGGAATTTCAACTATAGAAAATCAGTTGAATGTGCGTTCAGAATTATATACGCAAAATGGAGAATACTTTCAAAAGAACTAGAAACGGATGTCGAATCGACAGAAATGATTGTAAAGTGCGTATGCATACTTCACAACACCATAAGTAGTTGATGGTTCAAAAATACGAGGCATCGTTCCCTTCGAGATAGGCCCCGAACCGTCGCCAATCAGAGGATTGGTGGTTCGAATCCGTGCGATGGACTTGACAAAGAAAAGTAAAAAAGTAGTGATGTTTCGATCGGAGGGTTGCCAGATTCGCTACAAACATACTAGAAAGTCGTCCAGAACATCCAACAAATTATACTGGCGTGTACGCGGGACTAGTGCACGATAAATCTGATCGGGGTCCAATCAAAGAGTATAAATACAATAGAGAGCGCTCTCCATGTCAGACTCTGGCAAGGCCGCAAGGTCCACATTCATAAAAATCAGTCTTCATCACGTGGTTTTGCTGCCACACCCTACAAGCAGAAGTTCCGAAATTGACGCAGTTTCTTCTTTTCGGCGATAGGGTGTTCCGTCGGTATTGAACTTTTAAACATCAGATATGTAGTTATTTACTTATTTTCAAACAATGTCCATTAAATATTTTCCTTTCATTAACGAAACGAAAATATCCTTTTGTTTGTGTTCAATTCTCTAAGAAACGAATGTCTTTATATTTCTAAGGTTTTATTGTTCATATTTTCTTATTGAAATATACAAAATAACAATTAAAAGAACTACGCTTATTGTGCATCTACATAAAAACAGACAAATATACAAGTAAAATACATAATTATATTTAAATTATAAATAACAAAAAAAAACATGTTAAATTTCAACTATTTATTGAAGAATTTAAAGTAAGAAATGTAATCCCACCTCCCCCGCACACAAAAATAAACTTTTTAAAAAATGTACGTGGGTTTTTTTTATTGTACAATTAGGATTAAATTTTTTTTTGTCCGAAAAAAAGTAGTATCAATAAGCAAAAAATTATTAAAAACAAAATAAGTCATTTCTAAAAATAAAATTTACAAAACATTTATTTTAAAATTAAAGTTTTGTATAATTCGTCACTTCGTGTTATTTTAAATGTACAAAGTAAAGAAAACTCAACAATCCCATTATACTCCTAAATAGGAAGCATTCGAATTTGTAATTAACTTTTCAATAACTATATGTAAGTAAGGTTAATTGAATACATTTGAATTATAAATTTAATGTAGTAAATTTTATACTGATAACATTGCAGAAACTAATTTGAAAATATATGTACATACTCATATGACATCCCTAATTAGAAAATAACAAAGACAAACGCAACATTCGAAAATGGAAAAAATAACTATTTAATTCTAATTAAAATAAAAACAAAATATAAATGAAAGCTATTACAGAATTTTGTAATACAACTGCTATATGTTATTTTTAGTAAACTCCGAAATGGCCTCTTTAATTTATGTGTTAAATTCCTTTAAAGTACCATTCTTCAAGAAACGATATTTAAATAGAAAATTAAACACAAAAACATATTACAATACTTTCGATTTCATTTAGTTTTGAAAGTCGCCAAAGCATGCCAAGTAACACCGGCGCTCCGTTACGTGTTCAGAAAGTATTAAAAACCTTACAAAAACAAAATTTAATATTTACGAAACATAGAATTTGCTACCTAAGGAAAATACGAGACAGTAGTCTAATTTCCTATAAATATTTACTCAATTGAAACAGATTATATTCATAAAAATTAAGAAAAGAATTCGTAAACCTCATGTTAAGCAAAGTATTTTTGTTTATTTTACATGATTTTAAAATTTGGTTTGAAATAAAATGTTCAGAAAAACTTACCAATGGAATGTGTATGGACATCCTTTGCAAAATTTTTCATTACATCCATAAGCGGCACATGTAAGAACCATTTTCTGTTTTGTTTTGTGTGCGATCGACGTGAATCATCGCTGCTCCTATTGGAAATCTATTAGGAAGAAAATAACTTTTTCGCGCGGGCGGGGAATCTGGATACTGATCACGTGACTCGGTGATGGACTCTCGTAAATCGGCATTTTTATTCCTCTATTTTTATCATTACTCTATGGGTCCAATGTCCTGACGCCTATTAAGGTTGTGTCGGGTGCCAGCTCAGGTGTTGTCCTCGTCATCTGACCATGGTTCAAAAATACGAGACATTGTTCCCGGGTCTTTCCTTCGAGATAGGCCCCGAACCGTCGCCAATAGCCCACTGTGCAGCTCTAGTGCGACGTTATTTAAGCAAACCAAACCATTAGTAGTTGATTTGGTTAAAATAACGTCACACTATAGCTGCACAGTGGGCTATAGGCGACGGTTCGGGGTCTATCTCGAAGGAAAGACCCGAGAACACATACACACTCATACAGGCACCTCGTTATTTTAGAACCATGGTCAGATGACGAGGAAACACCTGAACTGGCACCCAACGCTTTCAATAGACGTCGCGACTTTGGACCCCGATCAGATGTATCGTGCACCAGTCCCGTATACACACCGATATTTTTTGTGGATGCTCTGCGACATTGCTAATATTTGTAGCGAAGCTGGCAACCCTCCGATCACAAAATCACTACTTTTTTTACTTTTCTTTGTCAAGTCCATCGCCTAGGATCGGACCAGGAATCCTCTGATTCCCAGCTGACGCCTTTAACCGCTCGGCCACGGAGGTCTCGAAAGACACATGACTGAAGTTGAGGTGCAAGGAATTAGTGAATCAGCGGTGTTGTGGATGGAAGGCAGACAACAGAATACAGCAACACAAGTAGGAACACATTGTGGCTATCCATGTTCATGGAAAAATACCTACTCTCATACAAAGATAATTAAATAAATTGAGGATTTTGCACCAATGGAAGTGCCTATTTTTTAAATGCAAAAACATACCTGACTCATTGTAAATTATTTATCTAAAATAGATTTATTAAAATGTGTATCATAACAGTAATTTATTTTAATTAATACTTCCTTTAATCCATAACTTCAACCATTTTGTAAAAAAAAAATCATTAGTAATTTCACTATTTATATTTTCATTGCTTAACTTTTTTTCTAATTTTTGAGCCTTTTTATAAGTAAAACAATATTGTTTTTTTAACGGAAATAAGTGTTGTTTGGTATGAAAACTAAATGTTAATCTCTCGATATTCATCGTAAAACACTGAAAAATACTCAACACACAAACGAAAATCAACGGTCCGAGCGGCAGGTTGTCTGAAACCAGAATGAACAATTTATTCCGGTAAACATCTGAGGCAGACTGCCAGTACGCAGGAAGTCATCGCGCAGGTGCATTATGGCCAGTCCCGCTTACAATAATGGATTTTTATGCACGCCGACTCGACGCCGAGCGGCGCAGACTGTCAGACTCAGAAAATCAGCGTGCATCTTGGACGTACCCTTAGGTGCGGAGCAGGCATACACATCATCCTAACGAATGGTACAAAAGTCCTCCAACACTTAGGATCAGGTAACATTGCCTCTAACGTTACATGTGTGCTAAAAGCAATT
The DNA here is from genome assembly GCA_963932185.1 of Troglohyphantes excavatus. Taxonomy (NCBI): domain Eukaryota; kingdom Metazoa; phylum Arthropoda; class Arachnida; order Araneae; family Linyphiidae; genus Troglohyphantes; species Troglohyphantes excavatus. The sequence continues at coordinate 67,682,820 of OZ010670.1, forward strand.
GATGAGGCCATAAGTATTTATATTCCTCTAAGAGATACAGACAGAGCCAGTGGACTTGTAATTTTCTGTGACTCTAGTGTTGACCTATAGGCAGTAACACAAGGACGCTCAGGACTCACGCAGGACATCCACCCATACCTGGAGACAATTGACCAATTGGAAAAGAGTTCAGATCTACAATGTGTGCCAGCGCATGTGGGTATAGAAGGTAATGAGGCGGCCGATGAATTTGCAATAAAGTATAGAAATTTACATTATGATACTTCAAGCGCTGTCACCTTAGATGATGCGAATGCTATCGCCATACACAGACTTAGAGATAAACATATCGGAATGGACCATCTGGTCTGCGTGATCAGTGCGGATAGGAAAATCACCAGGACTATTGCCAGACTGAGAACTCGTTTCCTGGGAGGTATGAAAATAAATGCTGATGGAACCAGGACTTACACATTTTGTAGAAATTGTCCGAGATAAGAACCAACTCCAGAACATATTTTCAACTGTTCTGCTATACTGGCGATTTTACAGGGCGGAATTCCCTTTTCAGTCAGAACTTTATAGTGAAAAGATTGTGGATCTGGCTAGGGCAGTGATATCAGCACATGGTTCAATTTGACTTTTTTATGGACACAACACCAACCAATCAACTTACATTGCTATACCCTGTTCAATAGTTCCATGTTAGTATTATTTATTAATATATCCATATTATGTTTGTTAAATGTATTTTAACGCTATTGATTATATAAAAAGAGTTACACACTATTTTGACAATATTCTAATAATGTGTATATTGTTAGGTTCCAGACTAGGTGAGTTTCTATAAAATATTTTCCAATTGATTTCTTGCTTAGTAATTATATAATATCTTTAATTACCTGTATTATATATAATATACCTTTAATTAATACTACTTTTTAAAAATAAATACGTTGCTAATGTTTTGCTAACTCCACTATTTTTATTATATTATTTTGATCATTATTGCTTCGGAATTTTTTTTTTTAATTTACACCAAATTTTACAATTGAAGGTGTGGGTGGAAGAACTTTACAGCCCTACTTTTTTTCCAATGTACACTTAATCATCTGTGGATGACCAGACAGTCATCTGTCTGTAAGAACCAGACAGCTGTAAGCAACGGATATAGAGATATAAAGGAAAAGGACATATACTGTTGTCTAATACGGTGCAAGAAACGTACAACTCCCATTCATCACTCGGGCATGTGTGTATATATATATATATATATAAGATAATTTCAACCCCCTTTAACTTACCACCACGTTTTACAAAACCACCCCATTTTACTTCCTTCATTTCCATTCCTTTTTAAACTATCTCATTTAATTCGTATACTGCCCAGGCTTAAAAAGCCCTTTTAATTCTTGCTGACATTGCTGTTTTATTCTAACAATCTGCATTCTCTATGTGCTTTTCTCAACCGTTCCGACGACAGAAAGTTCTCTATCACCCACGCTCTTAATTCCCTTTTGGCACTCCTCCAAAAACTTCATGTGTGTGTGTTCCGCCTTGACAAATCCCTACCCATTATACTTTTCCCTATGTTAGCTGAGGTTCTCCCTATTGGGGAAATCTCGCTCTCTTCTGGCTTCGACTCTCAAACCGCAAGGACGTGTGCTTCACGGGCTCCTGGTGTGATCACTAATAAAAAATATAAATACAACCTTTGGCCCTCTTTTTATTAAATCAATCTTAATATTTCATATATATATATATATATATGCTAATTAAATATGCTATAACTTATACTAATTAAAGTGGATGGAGTGTTCTCCCCCCCCCCCCCCCCCCCCCACTTTGAATAAAAATATTTTACTAAACTAAACTTGTTAATACCTTTTTATGTTCAGGAGGTCTTGGAGTGGAAGTTGGACTGGGTATGTACAATAAATATATTTATATGAATATAAAAAAAAAATTAAATCACAAACTTATGATTTATTATGAAATATATTTTGTGTTTTCCCAAATAATGCTTAAGCGGACCATGCCTACAAACCTTTAAAAAATCAGAAATTCATTTATGGGGTTTATAATGTCATTATATCGTTTGATACTAAGTATCGTTTGAAACTAAGTATCGTTTGATACTAAGTATCGTTTGATACTAAGTATCGTTTGATACTAAGTATCGTTTGAAACTAAGTATCGTTTGATACTAAGTATCGTTTGATACTAAGTATCGTTTGATACTAAGTATCGTTTGATACTAAGTATCGTTTGATACTAAGTATCGTTTGATACTAAGTATCGTTTGATTCTAAGTATCGTTTGATACTAAGTATCGTTTGATACTAAGTATAGTTTATTACTTAGTATCCTTTGATACTAAGTATCGTTTGATACTAAGTATAGTTTATTACTTAGTATCCTTTGATGGTAAGTATCGTTTGATGCTAAGTATCGTTTGATACTAAGTATCATTTGATACTAAGTGTTGTTTGATACTAAGCATCGTTTGATACTAAGTATCGTTTGATACTAAGTATCGTTTGATAATAAGTATCGTTTGATACTAAATTTTTTTTAAAAATAACATATTAAGTTATATAAAATTCGAAATTAAAAGAAAACAAAAGCGAACACTCTAATTTTTGGATGCGGTCACTATTTTAAAAATTTAAAAAATTTAATTGCTTAAGGGAGACACGAGCCCCAAATCCTAATTTGTTTATTAATGAATTCAGAAATACCATTTTTTTATATTATTAGAACATCATTTTCTGAAAAATAATTAAAAACAAAAATATATTTTTAAATTTTATTTTTGTAATTTTTTGCGTTTTTTAAGCTTAAATAGACTTTTTTTTAAAAAAAACACTACTCCTCTTTCAATTTGAAATGTTCTAAATTAATTTTAAATAATTAAACGACGTCAAAGTATATACTACAGAAGTATGAATAGACTTTTGCAGATTTGTGACTTAAATGTCTTCAAAAACTTAATTTTAGTCCACAACCCAAAAAATATTTTTAAAAATTAAGTTTAATTATTTGTAAAAAAATAATTTATAACTTAATTTAAAAAAGCTATTTATACATTTATAAAACAAATATTAGAGCTTTAAAAACTATTAATTGTTTAGTTTTAAGTTAATTGTTTACAAAGTCTCGGCATTTTAAACGTGACTTAAAAAAAATATTTTGAGTAAATGGCGATTGCTGCAGACGAAAAGTATGTATAAAGTTGATAAATGGTATATAAACATCTAAAAAACATATGTTCAGTTTCTTTTACTGTTTTGAAATTTTTTACACACCTTCTTTTAGTACGTTTAGTATAGTTTCATGAAAATGAAAAAAAATTAGCATTTTCTTCGGAATTTGGGGCTTGGGTCTCCCTTAAAATAAAGCAAATATTTCGGGCAATCGCTAGTCCTAAATAGTTCAGAAATATTTTAACGAGAAGGCAAAATACCAATTTAGAATTACCAGTGATTTTATGTTTTACAGTTTTTCAAAAAATTGTCTTTTTCCACCTTTTGATACACTTTTCTCAAAAGTATGTTTCCAATCAAACAGAAATTTTAAGCATTCATTAATTTTGTGTAAAATCTACTTGTTAATCTTAAATTTTAGTTATTTTACTAGAATAAAAAATATATATATGCGTAAATATTAATCAAAAATAAAAACAAAAATTCTCGGTATTCGAAAAAAATATATAGTATTTTTTTTTCTAGCCCAAAATTAAAATTTGGTTCAATAGTTTAATAACAATGGATTCTACATACATAAAAATAAAATATTTGGATTTTATATTTAAACATGTATCCTACGAACTTATTAAACTAATATTGAGTATTTTTATAGGAGGCGTCAGACCAGGTCAGATTATTTAAAACATTCTCTATTTCAATTATTAAAGAATATTTATGTTATATTTAACATTTTTAATTTATTTTAACTTTTTTAATAAAAACTTATTACTATTTTGTTAATTCAACTATTTTAATTATATTATTTGAGAACCGTTGCTTGAAAATAAATGTTGATTTGTTTTTAATAACACAATTTAAAAGCTGAAGTATATATTCAATTACTTTTATTGTTTTATAGTATAGTGAGATCAACTTTTCCCTGATAGTTTTATTTCAATTTATAAATAAATAATACATTTTATACATTTAATTATACATTTAATTATGCATGCATAATTCGTTATTTAGAGATATTTTTTAATCAATTTTAAAATTCTCATTTTCACAAAGACGTAAAGTAAAAGTTTTTGAATGTAACATCCTTAGTAATTTTAACATTTTATTATACATTATAAGGACATTATATATATTATAATATTATATATATATATAATCTCATTGTTATCTTTTTCTGTATAGGTATTGGTGTGGGTATGTGCCAAGTTTTGTAATTTAATTTATAAATATTATTTTTTTATTTAATATTTTTTTAAGATGGCTTGCAGTTTGTCTCTGGTTGTTTATTCCAAATGACGTATAAAATTATTATTTCGCATTTGATAATTAAAATGTTGTATTATAAACATGTTTTACTCCCAACATCCTATGTGTAGGAGGACTTGGCGTCGATGTCGGAATAGGTATGTGTAAATTTTTATATATTTAAAAAGTGTTAATAGCAAATTTATCATTTATTGCGAATAAGTTCTTAGTTTGCATCTGACCGCCGTTCTTTAAAAATATAATACATTATTTAAAACGATGTATATAATAGTGTCATAAATGTCGAAAATAGTGGGTACATCAGAAAAAGTGTTTCATCAAAATCTAAGGATATTATCTTGCCATTGTACAGAGGTTTAGTAAGGCCACATCTTGAGTATGCTGTACAGTTCTGGTCACCATATCTTAAAAAAGACATTGAATTGTTAGAGAAAATTCAGCACAGGGCTACTAAAATGGTTCAAGGGTTTTCAGGCATGAATTATGAAGATAGATTAAGAAATTTGAATATGTATACTCTGGAAGAGAGAAGGGTTAGGGGAGATTTGATTCAACTATTCAAATTTATCAAACAAGGAGATGTGGAGTGTTTAGATTTTAATATGAGTAATAGAACGAGAGGTCATGGGTTTAACAAATCTCATTTTAATCGGGAAGGGAGAAAACACTATTTCTATAATAGGGTAATAGACAAATGGAACAACTTGCCAGTGAATATTGTTAATTGTAAAGGAGTAACGGATTTTAAGAAGAAGTTAGATATGCATTGGGGGATAGTTAAGAGGTACTAGATGGACCAACCTTGTTGGACCTTGAGCCTGTTGTTGGTTGTCAATATTTGTATTTGTATTTGTATTTGTATATATTTAGACGCGACGAATATTTTGACAAGTGAAGAATCAAAAGAAACGGAATTTTCCGAAGCACTGACGAATCGTACGTGCATCTCATAAATAGTGGTGGTTTGTTTAATTAATATAAATAATTTAATAATAATTATTTTAATCATTGAATAATAATAATTGACAAAATAATTATTATATAAAGAAACATCTTGAAATTCCAAGATATAGCTTGAAGATCCATTTGCAGTTTGGTCAGTATCGCGCGGGTCTTCAGAGCACTAGGTTACGGTTTCAAGTCCTGACGAAGGCCACTCAATTTTTTTCCTATCGAACTTTTTTACTTTTTTTACGGAACTAGACAATACCTATATTTTCAGAGGGAGTACTCATATTTTATAATAATTAATATCTGCCATGGAAAGTTTGGCTGTTTCATTATTATCCAATTTTTTTTATTTGATTTAACTTTAAAAAAATTACTTTTCTAATTACGGTTATTGTTACATTATTTATTAAATGTTATGAGTTAAAGTTTATTTCATAGCTTTTGAGTAAATAAAATTTTCAATACACGGGATGTTTAAGAATTACCCTATAATAATTTTCTGTATAATAATTTGATAAATGAAGACCTTTTTACTTATACTTTGTTAAATTCTATTTCATAGGCAGACCGGGTCTTGGCGTTAGTAAGTTGAACACTTTGTTTTAATTTGTAAGTGAAATTCTTATAAAAATGTAACTTCGAAGCAAGGGGCAGACGATTGTCTACATGTGAAATTTCGAACAATCACCTCCTTCCCCTCTTCCAACCCCTTAACTCGCTTAACCCCAGTGACTTTTTAATAAAACCTATTTATAATAATGCAATAGTGTAACATAATAATGTAACATATCTTATATATAGTTTAGCTGTGAGGTTGGATAAACGATGTATTCTGATTGGCTGATGAAGAAATATCGCCAATATATCGCCAAAATATCGCCAAATAAATGAAAATGTCGCAAAATAAATAAGAATGTCGCCAAATTAATAAAAATGTTGCTAAATTAATAAAAATTTTGCAAATTAACATGATTGGCGCCAAATTAACTAAAATATCGTCATATAGGTAAAATATCACCGAAATGGCGAAAGTATTCTCAAGGTGATAAAATTAATATAATTTTGCACACTTAACCACAAAAATAGAGGAAGGTAACTGTCTACATGAGATTTAAATACCCTCATTCCTCCCTTTAATTAGCAAAAAAAAAATTATTTTTCTAAAAACCCAATTGTGTCACAGTGAAGAAATCGGCCAACACTCTGCATAAATCTATATATATAAAGAAAAGCGTTTGTAGATCTGTTTTAATACAAATCTACAGTTTCGTTCCGAAGCAATAGTTTTTCCCGGGCAACTCAAGTCACTTTGGCTATAAAATTACAAAAAAATAATTAAACATTTTCTGCATTTTTCCTAAAGTTTTAAACAATTACAGTTATAATAAGTTATTATGTGAATAATATGTGGATAGCCATGAGGATGGATAAACTATGCATTCTGATCAGGAAATATTGCCAATATATCGCCAAAATGTCGTCAAATACATAAAAATGTCACCAAATGAATAAAAAATAATAAAGTAAAAATGTAATCTAACAACTAATTTCTAATATAGAAAGAACTGCATTTTTTTGTAATTTATAATGCAAACAAACGTTTAGAGACACCTTTCTTTGATAATTGAGGCGATGAAAGTAGTAGTGGTGGATGTCAAAGTCAATCAGCCAATTACTTTCAGTAACCAAGGAGTGTTAAAGGTCTTTAAGATTTACACAAAATACAACAAAAGAAATTTAAATCAACTTTTCTCTTAAAAAACGTTAAATACAGGAATTATCTTCTAAGAAAACATCTGCAAATAGGTATTTTTTATTACTAATTCTATTCTGTAATCTGTACATACACATATTATAGGTTTAAAATATTACCAAATATGTATATCTAATAGGTGGTGGAATAGGTAAGTAAACAATAAAACTCTTTCTATATATATTTTTTATTTTAGTTTTCGAACTTAATGCTTTAGAAAAAAAAGTATTCTGAAATAATTTCCTATGACATATCACACTATTAAAAATAGGTACTCATAAATAAGTGTTATATTTAAGCTTCCGTCCATATAATATATTATATATATATATATATATATATATATATATATATATATATATATATATATATATATATATATATATATATATATATATATATATATATATATGGGTAATTCCACGCGTGACTTACCCTACATTTGACAATTTATACCACATTGTAAGCTTAATTAAAAAAAGCAATTTGTGATTTAAAAAAACTTTTTATGTCAAAAGACATACCAGACATATGTTCTATTTTTTGACAATGTAAACTTTTTTCATTTTATTTAAATTTAATTTTTAAAAATAAAAATGTCACAGTGTGACTTACACTACAAAAAAGGACACGGTTTTTTGGATATCATTTCAATTTACGTTTTCTTCCTCATGCTTTGATATAAAAAAAATTATGTTATGCCAGTTTCGTTGTATAGGGTTTGAAGTTTAATCAGGTAAAAATTATATTTCTAGATGTGTTTTCAAATTATTTTAATTTAAATTAATCTGTTTGACTTACACTACAACTGAAACGTGACTTACACTACACCTCAAAATAGGCACTGGTAAAATGTATAAATAAAATTAAAATTTGACTTTACATAACTTAAAAAATTATAATGTGAAAAACTATAATAGAATTTACAATCAAAGTTTCAGTCGGGCAATTTTTTTTTATTTTTTCAACAATTACAACATTTGCGGCACCTGCTTTTTCTGGCCAATGAAAAATATTCCTTGTGCATTGCAAAAATCCACTTTTATTGTAGAGCCTTCTTTAGAAATGAATTGTCCAGCAAAATATTTCCCTTTTCTTCTTCCTACAAATGAAACCCAGGCCCGTCGCACCGGGGGAAATTTATGCCGGAAGAAAATTAATACTGATGAAACCTATACCCTATTGCCTCTTTTAAGTTCATCTCGATTGTTATCTTTTTCTTAGGTCTTCTCGTTTTTTTTGTTCAGTTCTCTAAAAATTACAAAATCCTTGATTACTGGAATATTATATGCCTCTTCATAAAAATCTTTATCAAATATTTTATTTCATTCCTTAGTGCAGTAATTCTTGAATGTTGAGCAGGCAGGTTGACTTATCTCCGATGTAAACTGACATTTATTTGGGCTTTAAGGTGGACTTTTCTTGACTCTTGCAATATCTTTAAAAAATGAGCTACAATGTTGATAGGCTTTCTTAGGAGAATCTACTGAAATTGGATTAGAAGGGATTGGTTCATTTTAAGCGGTTGCGGAAATTCTTTTTTACCTGTATTTTTTTATCTATTCCCTCTTCTTTGCTTTAAAAATCCCTTTGATCAACTTTCATTGTAATTTTCACGTTCTTACACCTTTCCTCTTGCTATCTAGATTAATTATCTTTAACTGCTTGAAATATTCCATTTGTTTTTTTCTTTCTCTAATCTCTATCTTTCATTTTGCTACTTTTCCCCCATTTACAGTTTAAATAAGAAAAGTATAATAAATAACAATATTTAAAAATAAGATCACTTATGATATTATTTTTAAATATTGTTATTGTGCATTTTGTAATCGTTGTTGTTCTACAAACACAGCATATAGTTGTGACTTACTCTACGCTGTGACTTACACTACAGTTTTAATTTATTTAATATTCACTAAAAAGTTTCCTTCTTTTAAAAATCAAAACTACAGTCCGATAGAAATTAGTATAGAGGAGGAAATCACGGATTTTTTTTTAATTGTGGCTCAATTTAAAAAAAAATAGAAGAACTTTTGTTCTTTTTTTGTGACTTACACTACGTTTGAAAAATACATATTTCATTTGGTTCTAAATCAATAATTAATCAAGATAAATTTTTATAAAGTAAAGAATTTGATTGTACATTAACTGTATTTCTAAAAACCCATACTCAAAATATTCAGAAAATGTAACTTATATTAGGAATCAAGGAGTAGATATAATGCAAATGTAAGCAAGTTTAGTTTCCTTGCATAGCAACCATTTTGAATTTGCACCATTGTCACAAAATATGCTCAAAATTTATATTAATGCAAAATATAATAAATTCAATTATTTTCTATATTATATAAGAATTTCAACTTAGTAAAAAATTATTTTAAAATTCACTCTTAGGACACTTTTACGTGGAATTACCCATATATATATATATATATATATATATATATATATATATATATATATATATATATATATATATATGGGTAATAATATATAAAATAAAAGTTCAACTTTGTGATATTCAATATATATATATATATATATTGAATATCACAAAGTTGAACTTTTATTTTGATTCCGCTTTTTTTTAATTTACTTCATTAATGAAGTACATTTTAGCAAAAAAAAAAAATTTCTGAGTGTTTTGATTCAAGTTCAAATATCGATTTGTGTGAGTATACAAAAAAATTTAGATAGTTTGTGACATGAAAACTTCTGGATATAAACCACTGAGCTAGCATATAATATTGCATCTGTATTAATACGCACAGTATGTGAAAACATTGAATGTGTATCAATTCATGTATTTTTGAAATCCAGAAATGCATTTTTAAATCTTCGCAAACCTAGGCGAAAAGATTAAATTTCTACCTTCGCTCATAAAGGAGTAAAGTGATCGGCGACTCATAGTCCTCTCCCCAGTGCTTATAGTTCTAACTCAGTGGTATAAACTGGATAAGTCGAATGAATTTTTTACGAATATTTCTGGGATTTGCATAGAATAGAATCCGTTCAATATATTCTAATAAAAAATTCTAATTTATTCAGTTTTTTTTTCCTTGTTTTGCAAAGTGGGAAAAATGGATTTTCGAGATATTAATGTTAAAAAATAGAAAATTCGTAGAAATATAACAACTTTCGGCAAAAGTACAATCATTCTACAAAACTATGAATTTTGAAGCTCATAAATTACAAGAACTAACTGTAATATATTTAATACAGTTTGTAGGTTAATATAATAAAGTAACATACCAGTATTTTTTCCAAATAAGCTGTCAACAAAAGAATATATTTTGATAAAAAGAAATGGACGCCTTTGCTTGTTTTATTAATAAGTAAAACAGAATCAAGGATAGTGAAGACTATATATAGAAGGTGCGCTCGTTTTTCGCTTTTTGAAAGTGGGAAAGGAAAGCACATTTTCGACGTCATTTTTGCTCCGCCTACTATCGGTTTTTGATCATTCTCATTGGCTGTGTGTTTCAAGCATTGCTACTTAGGTTCGATCCCCGGTTGGGTAACAACTGGTGATTTAATTTTTAATTAGCAAAATAATGTAAATACCTGTAAATAATTGTGTTCAGGTAGCTTCACTACTAATCCGTCCTTGTTTTGTTATGTCCCCGTATTTTACTTGATTGAAATTGTAACTCATTTAATATGTCCAATACAAATGCATTGGCCCGATGTTTCCTAACCCCATTTTACTCTTTCAAAATTCATGGACATGCTCTCGTGGCAGCTAATATTATTTTAATACGCTTAATTTATTATGCAAATCTTTTGCAATTTTTATACTAAATGCAATCCTTAAAATATAATTTAAACTCTTAAAGTTCAGCAAATTCTAAATTAAAATAGGGAATATTATTTTTAAATAGTTCAGAAAAACGAATAGATGGCAGCACCTCACAAACGAGAGCATTAGACACGCCTACAGAAAGCCCGTAAAGTACGGGCTTTCTGTAGGCGTGTAGCCGTACTTTACGGGCTTTCGTCAGGCGTCACTATGACGTCTGAGTTGGCGTCACTATGACGTCTAAAATGTGCTTTCCCCGCCTTCCGTCGCACAGCGCGAGAACGAGCACTATCCTTGAAACAGAATGTTTTAAATAAAATAAACAAATCGTCTGTAGAACAAATTAAAAATATCGTAAATAAAGTATAGATTTCTGAATAAAATAAAACGAGTTATAAAAGCAGTTCATTTTCGAATATAATGATTAATAAAAAAAAGCGATTTTTTTTCAATGGCAACTCAATGTTAATAGTCAAATAAACTGTGAAAAGTTGAAGGGTTCTTTTTCATTTTATTTTATTCAAGTTACTAATTTAACTTGACAATTTGTATTAATATTGCATTTTTATACGAAAATTTTCACTGTAAACCCAAATTACCCCATCTATGGGTCGTAGTATGTTAGTATGTTATCTTTGAAAAATATAATTATTAATTAACTTTTAAAATTTTTAAATGTTTCAATGACTCTAACTTTTCATTCTAATCATTCTTCTTTTTTCTTTTCATTCTTCTTTATAAACCTCACAATTAAAAAAAATTATACGATTATGTTTTAAATAAATAAGTTAACTTTTTGTAAAATAATTTTAATTTGTTAAAAAAAAATATTTTTTTAGTAATTTCATAAAGAAAATGGACTTTGAACGTCAAATATCGAATTTTAAAACCCACTTTCCCTTACCTTACCCTATTTCAGTTCAACAGTTCACCTTTTCGACAATACTTTTCATTTAAAATTTATTTTATGACATAAATAGCCAAACATTAACTGTTGGAATCAATTTGTGGTGATCATAATGTGAAGTTAAAAAAGATAAAGAAATCGAATTTATTACATCAATAATTATATGTACTTTACGTTTTCTTAAAATTCATTATTTTATTTATCCTAGGCACCCCGGGTCTTGGAATCAGTAAGTTAATTATCTATTTATTACTTTTAGATAATTATAAACTTAAACCAACTTAAAATAATATTAATTAAAAAATTTATTTTTATGAATTGAAAAGTACAAATTTAATAAATTAAAAATAAATTAATTTTATAAATAGCAATTAAAAAGTTTATTTAATAATTAACTAATTAACAAAGGATAGAATTTAAAATTAACTAATTAACAAAGGATAGAATTTAAAATAAACTAATTAACAAATAAAATAATTAACATATTAGCTAATAAAATAATTAATAAATAAAATAATTAACAAATAAAGTAATTAACATATTAATTAATAAAATAATTAATAAAAAAATAATTAACAAATAAAGTAATTAACATAATAAATAATTAACAAATTCATTATTCAACAAATTAAATAATTAATAAATTCATTATTCAACAAACTAAATACTTGACAAATTAACTAATATACAAATTTACTAATTTTTTAATAACTATAATATTTTTTATAAATACACTAATTTAAAATTGAAATTATTTAAAATTTACTATTTTAAAGTTTAGTAAATTCAACATTTACTAGATTAAAATTTCGTAATTAAAAATGTACTTATTAAAATAATAATTAATATATAAATATAAATATAACATATATAAAAAACGTATATAAATAAATAATAAATATTATTAATAATAATAAATAAATAAATATTTAATAATTCATTTTTTAAATAATTAAAAACAAATTAAAATTACTAATTTCAAACTTACGAATTTCAAAATTTAATAATTTGGAAATTTAATAATATCTTAAAATTTATATATTTTTTAAATCTATAAACTTGTTTATTATCAATATACATGTCGTTACAATATCTCACTTTTAAAATTTTTAAATGTTTCAATGACTCTAACTTTTCATTATATTTGTATTTATAATTTTTAAAAATACGGTTTCGAATATTAATATTAAATATAAAAATTAATAAATATATATTGTTTCTAGGTGGTGGAATAAGTAAGCATTTATAAAACGGTTATTTGATTGAAATATTATGTTATTACACAAAATCAATTCACTTACACTGTTAAAAATTATTACAACCTTGCACCAAAATGTGGTACCCATTTAGCTGCAACCAACATTTATTGCTTAGTTTTACCATACTACCACGGACACCATTTAGTGGTGACACGTTGCACCAAAACTCATAACGTTGCAACTAAACATTCGATTTTTTTTAGTATTTTAGTATTTGTATTTTAGCGAATCTAGCAAATCTCCGATCGCAAGATCACAATTTTTTTTACCTTTCTTTGTCAAATACACCGATCAGGTTTGAACTAGGAATCCTCTGATTAATAGCTGAACGCCTTTATCCACTGGTTCATGGAGGCCATTGTTCGTCGTTATCTTTCCTTGGCTTGTTGATGTAGCGGCAGTGAAAATTTCTGTTGCAGTTAAAGTGATTTAACCAATTATCAGTGGAACCTCCGCTTTTTTCCAATAAAGGACATTTGGTTCAACCTAGATTCAACCATGATATGGTGTAATTTACTACAGACCTCTGTTCTGCACCAAGATATGGTACATCGTTGAACTGAAAATTTAACAGTGTATTTTCTTAAAAATCTTTGAATACAAAAGTTATGTTTTTTTAATAACTAATATCATTATATGTTTATTTAATAACAAATCTTATTATACGTTTATTTACTTCGTAACAATTATTTTGATAAATTATTTTCTTACTACAGGTAGGCCTGGTCTTGGAGTCGGTGAGTAAATTAATATTATTTTTCTTTGCAAGCATTAAGTATATATACAATAAAAGTTTTCAATAGTTAAATTAATTTTTTTATAAGTTCGATACAATAAAATAAACTTTTTAAAAAAGAGAAAACCGACTTTAAGAAAAATGCGCTAAAAAGTAAAAAATAATTTTTAATTGTATGAACAAGTCGAAGAAATTGAATTATTTAATATCAATTTTATACTTATTACAACTTTTTACAAATCGGCGCCAAAATTTTAGCATATTTTTTTTTAAATGGAACCGACTTCAAAAATTTTTTAATTAAAATAAGTTTGATAAAAATAATTAAATGTTTTCAAATTGTTCGTAAAAATAAGTTATTTTTTACTTTTTAGCGCATTTTTCTTATTGACGAATTCCCTTTTTTAAAAAAGATTATTTTATTTTTCCCTTTTTAGTTTTGAATTTAGCAGGGGGCTTCGCCACCTGCTATTATTCACCATGAAATTTAAGTTTTTGCTCAAATGTTTCCACATCTCAAATCAGGTTTAATAAATGCCTGGTAAACAAAATAATATTCTCTGAATAATGTATATTGTAAAGCAATCTCTATCCATGCTAATAAATGCCAGGTGAACGAAATGCAATTGTTGTACAATCTTGATTTACCAATGAAAATATTCTGAAATCGGAGAACTTGTTAAAAATAATTACGGTTTGAAACGATCTGGTTGTTTGAGAATTCCGGATAGTTAGGTGTCGGATAACAGGATATTTATTTCCAAAAAGTTCCCAAGTGAGATATCTGCTACCCAACTAAAAAAGAATTTTCCGAATGTCTGAAGTAGAACACAAATCTTGCGCAAACATACATAAAAAAAACATAACAGTCGAATTGACAACCTCTTTCTATGGCGCATTTTGGCGGTTCTGGTTGGCGCAGTTTACAGTCGGTCAAAATGGAATTTTTTTTTAAATCAGCCATTGAAGAAATAATAAATCTGCTCAAAGTTTTATAAGAATTTATAACTTTATTTTTACTTGGGATTTGGTTTGAAATGTGCGTGCTTTTTTATATACATATATATTTTTTATTTTATAAAATGCAAATTTGAAGAAAATGTAAAATACAATTTTAAATACATTTCCTATTTTTAAAATACTTACGTGATTTAAATAACACTACATGTAAAAACATTTGCAGAACTATAAAGGGAACAGATGTAGTATAGGACATTTGGCGCGGTTTTCTTTGTTGGCGACGACAAAAGTCGCCAAAACGGTTTTTTCGATTTGCGCCGCTAAATTGTACAATTTATTATGAAGTTTTATTCAAATGTAGTTAACTATTTTGTTGTATTTTTCCGCTTTCATTCGAAATTGCCGTAAAAAATATTTCCGGCAACCCATAAAAAGGATTACGCAGCACGATGACGTCATATGGTTGCCAGACTGAAAGTCACCACAAGAATAAAAAAATATCAACAATGTCAGGTTGCCATACTATAAATTTATCGCTCCTATAAAACACGCCAAAAACAACTCGTGCGCCCAATGTCCTATACTACATCTGTACCCTATAAAGAGTACTGTACTTCACTATCAACAGTCTTTATTCCGTCGAAATTTAGTGCTATATTGGTGGGTTATATACTTCGATGACAAACTAAAATTTATTTTACAGCGTATTGAAAAACTTTTATACTATAAATTTATTTGCAGAAGTTACTTGTTTCTAAATATTTAACAACAAATTTAATTTCCAGGTGTAAGTGGAGGGATAGGTAAGCAACTATTTTATTTATGTTTCGTAAATATACTTCTTTTCAAACCTATAAGCTGATATGAGTCGACTAGTTTCAAAACCAGACAGATCCACACTTCTCGCGAATTTATTTTTTCCCTATGAACTACATCACATTTCAAAACGGTATTGACCATAAAATAATCTTTCTTTAAAAAAGGAAAACCGACTTGAAGAAAAATGCGCTAAAAAGTAAAAAATAATTTTTAATTTTACGAAAACATTGAAAATATGAAATTATTTCATGTCAATTTTATACTTATTACAACTTTTTGAAATAGGCGCCAAAATTTAGGTATGATTTTTGTAAATTGGCACCAACTTCAAAAAGTTGTAATAAATATAAAATACATTAAATAATTCCCTATTTTCAATGCATTCGTAAAATTAAAAATTATTTTTTACTTTTTAGCGCATTTTTCTTCAATTCGGTTTTCTTTTTTTTTAAGAAAGATTATTTTATTTTTCCCTTTTTAGTTTTTAAAATAACGGGGGGTTTCGCCCCCTATTATTTACCAAGAAATTTAAGTAACAACTTATGCACAACAAGGTATGTTGTAAAACAATTCCTATCAATGCTGGTTAAATGAAATGTCATTGTTGTAAAATTCTGTTAAACAATGAAAATATTATGAAATCGAAAAAATTGTTTAAAAAAACTCCTTTTAGTCAGCATTTCCGGATATTTAATAGCCGGATAACCGATAATTTTTTGCAGATTTTGGCTAAGTGTATTTTTCTCTATTCAACAAAAAAAGAATTTTCGAAATCGGACAATATATTTTTTCAAACGGTCCAGTTAATTGAGAATTCCGGATACTTAAATGCCGAATAACTGGATATATTTTTCAAATTGCTTCCCTTTGAAACATCCCCTATCAAACAACAACAAAAATTGCGCAAATATCTGAATTAGAAACAAAGTTCTGCGCGAACATACATAAAAAAAATACATAAGGTCGAATTTATTACCTCTCGACTTGGCGCGCGATTTGGCGGTTTAAATTTAAAATTTCTGGCGGTTTTAATTTGGAGTTTCGCTTGGCGCACTGTTCAGTCGGTTAAAAAGTGCCTGATTCCAGCCTTAAAATATATTCAAAGTCAGGGATTTAAATTTAAAAGTACGTGGATGTCAATCATTTTCTGTCGTCTCCTGTAATTTTTTTTTAAATAGATCGATCTACTTTTGAAACTAGATTGCTCGTGTCTGAAACGCTAAATTAGAAATTAAACGCTGTACTCTTTTCAAACCACTGAGCTAGAATAACTTAACTCTAAGCACTGGAGCGAGGACAAAGCGTGGCCGAACACTTTACTCCTTTTTCAGCGAAGTGTAGCGTCCTCTTCGCATATCTGTTGGTCCGGACTGGAACACTGTGTTCACCTCAAGAGAATACCACCTAGACAGTTGTAATATTAAATAGAGAGCGCCTTCAATAACAAACTCTCATAAGGCTGCGGTGTCAACATTGAAAAGAAAAACTCACATCACGTGGTTATAGCGCTGCCACATTTGGCGTTCAGACATCTGCAGGAGTTTCAAATTTGGCGCACTTTCTTCTCTTTTGGTGATAAGGAGTTCTGTCCGTATTCAACTTCTTAACATATATGTACGTATTTACTTATTTTCAAACAATATGCGCTAAATATTTCCTCTTCTTTAACGAAACGAAAATATTTTATTTGTGTTCAATACTCGAAGAAGCGAAACTCTTTATATTTCTCAGGTTTTATTGTTCATATTTTCTTATTTAAGTATACAAAATAACAGTTGAAAGAAATTCGCTTATGGTAAATTTTTTACATAAAAACGTAATGCAATTATTTCAAAACTACAAAGTAAGAAAAATCTCCTTAATATATCTGTTAAACTCTCTTAAATTGTGCCACTCGTTCAAAAAAAACTATATTTAAATACAAAATTAAACACAAAACCATATTACAATACTTCGATCTCGTTTAGTTCTTAAAGTCGCCAAGGCCTGCCAAGTAATATTGGCGCATGAATGAATTGGCATTTTCACATATAACGTGGTTTTAATGATGGACACACGGAAACCAGCATTTTTATTCCTCTATTTTTATCATTACTCTATGATACCACCTTCATACTAAACAAAACTTCAGTTAAAAAAAAAATTAATTAAAGTTAAATTTTTAGAGTTTAAAGAAATTAACATTTGGGTTATACAAATAATACAAAAGAAAAGCCGAAAGGATGCCTGCCGACTGGTCCCTTCTAAACGACCTAAACATCGTTCCAGTTCAGTGTCCAAAGAGTGTCTGATCTTCTTTAAAGTTTTCTCAGAGGTAGGAAAAAAATATAAGTTCTCAATGCATCAAGCTGGTGGCTCCACCCAGTGTCACTAGTTAGAGATAGTCCTTGATGATGGCAAGTGATACATAGAATTCTTGGGAGGTACAAAAGGTACAAAAATAGAAAGGTACAAAAAATAGTCCTTTCTCATAGATTTGCGTAGATTCAAAAATGCCTTTCTGGGTTTCAGAAATACATTAAACATTGCACATGTCGGTGTTTTAGCAAAGAAATGAACACAAGAGGGTAGACATGAGATTATTGAAATATATTTAAACTTTAGGTTCAAGCTAAGATAACATTTAAAGATAGGAACATTTAAGTGGGTGCCTACGATATTGACCCACTGGGACGATACACGACCGATCACATGAAGATTGAAAACACGAATGAATAGGGTGTTGCCACCACTAAGTTACAAGTTTATATGCATGGGTTGTTCTATTACAAACAAGCAGGGGTGATCGGAAAATGGGCATTGATATCCTACAGCACATGTAATGTTTTTCATACTTAAAAGAAAAGGAAGACAAAATGCACCGACAAAAACCAGTTTAAACATTTCTGTGATATCACGTGAGACTTTTCTATTGCCAAGGACGAACGTTTCTCAACCTTTCTTCCAAAGTGTAGGCATCCGCGCGAGACGATAAAGTACATTGTCGCCCAATGGGAGTCCTAGCTCCAGTGCTTATAGTTATATTATATTATGGCTCAGTGTTTCAAACAATGATATCTAACTGTAACTTCTGAATTGGTCAAAACATTTTGTTGACTTGAAGCCAATGTGGAAACAGCCATGCTGTGGCCCACTTTCATCGCTGACGCAATATTTCGTTTATTTTTTAATTAAAATACAAGTTGGCATGCATTTCTTTTGGTGGATTTTTCTTCTTCTTTTTTTTAATCCATTTTAAATGCAATCTGCTCTTAAAATAGAAAGTAATTTGCAAGTCAAAGTCGAAGTGGTTAAAAAGCAAAAGCACAAACTATTTGTTTCGAAATATAAAAATAAATTCTATTAGAAGAAAATGTAATATTTATATACATTTAATATTCATACAATGCTATGGTATTCAAAACACCACCACTAAATCACTTTTAAAACAAATTTGGGGTACAGTTTGGCTGCTTCCGATATGGCTTCAACGCGTTCATACAGGAAACAAGGATTGAGCCTTCCAGAAGTTACAGTTAGAGTTCAGTGGTTTTAAACAGATTCTGAACATAAAAAATGTCACTTCACTTTACTTTACGTTATATTTCACTTTAAATAGTGTCATATGATTACTTTAAACATTGGTAATAAAACTTTTGAATAAAACTACCGACCAAGTATACTTGTTTCTTTAGGTACTCCAGGCCTTGGCGTTGGTAAGATAACCTTTTTTACCTTTATAACTATAGTCCTTAAATTTATTTTTGAAATAAATATAATTGAAAGACAAAAAACAAAGAGTTCAAATTTAACCCTTAATTATCGGTAGGCTTATCTACGAAGGCATGAATTAATGCTATAGAAAACGGAAGGCTCCGCTATTGAAACATTTCTGTTAACTCTTATATATGTGGACAAATGAATAATTTTTATAATGTAAAATTGGTACATATGTAGTTAACGGCCCCAGCGATAAAACGCCAATGATTGTCGCCAAACGACCGGCAGTAAAAGATTAGACAAAAAATTATATTTTTAAAAAGTTAGCCAAATCACCATGATCTGTTGATGGATATTATCATAAAAAGTCTCGATCGTTAAGGGTTAATATATTACAGTGATAAACACGTAGACTACTATAGTTATTCAAAGGTAGGCATTAAAATATATCTAGTAAAAAAATGTTCTGGCATCAGGCCACCATTTGCCAGAAACATACATATTTTAATGCAGTTGTTAAATTGCTTGTTATTTAGGTAAAGTTTTATTTTTAATTGTTTACATCCAATCTAAATACGTAAATATTATTTAAAACTACGCATTATTATATTATAAAAAAATATTAAGTTATGTGTAGAAATATTTAGAAATAATATCTAACTATCTATAGAGTAGTTTGTTATTTTAGTTCTAAACCGATTTATAAAGGTTGAAAATTAATGTATATTTGCAGAAATTAATGTACACTAAGCTCTATCAATGTATTTAACATTTTCAGTGTGTCTCTGACAACGTCTGCTAAATAGATACTTTATGTTTAAAGAATTTGGCGACTAATTGCATACTTTTAACACAGCAATTCTTAATTAATTTTGGCTCTTTAACCACAAATATGTATTATTAACAAGTCGGGTTGGGAGGATATTGTAAATAGGCAATATTAAAAATTTGTGTAAACTCATTTGAAGCTCAGGTTTCAAATATTTTTTTTTCTCTTCACCACTATTTTTTAGCCGTACCTCAAACTTATTGTTATTAATTTGTGGAGTGATATTTTGAGTTTTTATTGTAGTTGCGTATAAATTACACTGTTAAAAAGTATTACGGCTTTGCACCAAAATTTTTTACCCATTCAGCTGCAACCAACATTTGGTGTTTAGTTTCACAATTTTACCTGTGCTACCACGGATACCTTTTAGTAGTGAAACGTTACACCGAAACTCATAATGTTGCATAAAACTCAAAATTCGAGTTTTTTTTAGTATTTTAGTAGTAGCATTTTTGTAGCGAATCTGGCAACACTCCAACCGCAAAATCACAACTTTTTTAGCTGTCGTTGCCAAGTCCACCGATCGCGTTCGAACTAAGTTCATCTTATTCACAGCTGAATGCCTTTATTCACTGGGCCACGGAGGTCCTTGTTCGTCGTTGTCTTTCTTGGATTGGATTCCCCGGCTTACTGACGTTGCTACAACGACAAGTTTGGTTGCAGTTAAAGAGGTTCAACCAATTATCGGTGAAAACTCCGCTTTTTAACGATAAAGGATTTTTGGTTTAACCTAGATTCCATCATTGTTTGGTGTAATTTGCTGCAGACCTCTGTTTTGCAAGGAGATATGGTACATCGTTGAACTGAAATTTTGACAGTGTATATGATAATTAGTATTGGCAGGATAATTTGCAATCATAAATTTTAGTTCAGACGATTTCTAATTAATTAGCATAAGTTTTATTATATTTAGAAAAGTTCAATCCATGAACTGAGGACTAGAAATAGAAAACGACCTAAGTCCAAAAAAAGAAAACTTTTCGAGAGAGCCGAAAAATGAAAAACACTCGCATCTGTTACTTTGGGCGTTCTTCATTTCACTCAAATTTTTTAACTATTACTACTAGAGTTCGCACTTTGGGTGTTCTCCACTTTGTTTAGCTTGGTCTTTAGGACATTTTTCTGTAAAAAAAGATTTTCGATTTTTTTTTGGTACTTAGGTCGTTTTCCATTTCTAGTCCTCAATTGTTCATTTACCAAGTAAAAATAGACCTTTTGAAATTTTAAAAGCGTGTTATTCAACCCACATTACTCCACCGCAAACCAGCTAACATTTTTAAAATTTATTTATTCTAAACCAAATATTTTTCTTTCAGGTGGCAGGCTCGGTAAGTACATATAAAAATCTTAAATTATTTTTAAACAAGCATTCTTTTATATTGCGCCCATGCTTTCCCATATTTTTAGAAAAGTATTTTTTTTCAGCCTGGATTAAAAAATACAGGCTAAATATATTTTTTTTTTCATTTTGACTCATATTTTCACACAAATATTTTTTTTCTAGTAAAACACTAGAATTTAGTTTAATATGTAGTTATTCACTAAACTAATGATGAAAAAAAATCCGTTTTGATTGGAAATATACTTTTTGAGAAAAGTGTACCAAAAGACGAAAATAAAAATTCTTGAAAAACTGTAAAAAAGTCAAAATCACTGGTAATTCTAAAATGATTTTTTTTTTTTTGGTTTTACTGTGCAAATAACTTGAACCAGTACCACCAGGAACTTGGAACCAGTTAGTGCACAAAATTATGGCTTTATTTTAAAAAATTACATGTTCATATTTTTAATAGTAATAGCTTACAAAAAAGGGCGTGTCCATTTTTGTTTAAATTTCAATTTCGAATTTTTTATAACACGTTAAGCTATAAACTAAAAATCCAAAATTTTGAAAGTTTATAACGGCACAGTCCTCTTCACGCAAATAATATTAGTTTGGAGGGAAAGTTCTGTCGTATTTTAAATAGGCAGGTGATTTTGCTTGTAAATAAAAAGTACATCTGGCTAGTGAGTCAATCGGATTTTTTTTTGTTTTTTTAGACTGCTGTATAGGTGCCCTTTTTTACCGTTCATCATTTACTTGTGATATTTAAAGTGAAAAACATGTCAGTAAATAAAGTGCATTTACGACACTGCATTTTATATTAATTCCAAAAAGGAAGCAATGCATCGGTTGCATGTAAAAATTTACGTGCGGTATTTGGAAAAGATATTATAAATGTTCGTACTTGTCAAAGATGGTTTAGCAAATTTCGTTCCGGGGATCTGAGCCTCAAATAAAGTGATCGATCTGGACGAGCATCCAAGCTCGATAATGATGTTTTGCGATCCATGTTGGAAAATAATCCACATTTAACAAGTCGAGAAATTGCAGAAGAGTTTGGCATTTTGGAGAAGAGTTTGGCAAGTTTCATCATACAACTGTTGGAAATCACATTAAATCCGTTGGGTTTGTGTTAAAGCAAAGTGTTTGGGTTCCACTGAATTAACGGAAAAGAATTTGTCTGATCGTGTAAGAATGTGTTCATGACATCTGATTAGACACAATGTGGAGCCGTTTTTGGACAGGCTGGTTACTGCAGATGAAAAGTGGATTCTTTACGAGAATATTAAGAGAAAAAAATCTTACTGCAAAATTATCTAACGGGAAAAAAAATTCACGTCTTTTGAAAGTGTTTCTAAGGCAGTTGCTGACTATTTTAACTCCAAGGATGAGAAAAAACAGGAAAAACAGGAATTCACAGGTTACCTGAAAGATGGCAACAGGTTGTAACAAATAATGGAGCATATATAATTGATTAATATTAAACACATATTTTTATAAATGAATTCAAATATTTTCTTTAAAATACGACAGAACTTTCCCTCCAACCCATATCACTGTTGTTTACATCTATGAGTTAACAAACTATGATCTGTTCAACCTGAAACTTGCTTGTAGAACCTTTTTGGATTCGGGTATATCGTGTGAAAATGTGCGTTTGAGTGAGATCTGAAAGACTACAACTGTAAACAAATTAACTCATAAACTAATTTTATACATTGCTTTTTTCGCAAAGGTGGAGGTGGACTTGGTAAGTACAATTAAATTGACTTAAAATACTTGTAACATTTACCTCTCTACGGAAGATATATATATATATATATATATATATATATATATATATATATATATATATATATATATATATAATATAATATAAGTTACCCCTAAAGCTAAGTTGCCCCTAAAGCAATTGAATATTTATACATATCTTAGCTTCCGCTTCAGGTTGAACTTAAGTTGTCCCCGAGTATAGTAATCAATAATAATATAATCACAAACTATAATATTATCTATACCTGGATATATTATATTCGAGATTAATATATGGACTAAATATGACTATTAGTCGCTCCTTTTCTTTCGAGATAATAAAAATTTTTAAACATAAAATATATTTTGAATTTTTTTTATAGTATGAGATTAACTATGAATCAGGAATATAATTGTAATTTTACCTAATGTATCTTAATAATTACTTAAAAAAAATTTAATATTAAAATGATTGATGAACATGGAATAATATGTGTACTATTATAGGTGTTGGCGTTGGCACAGGACTTGGTAAAAAAATTTAGAATGTAACGTAATATACTATGAATCAGGAGTATAATTGTAATTGAGCCCACTGTATATAAATAATTCCCTAAAATATATATTTATAATGATTGATGAATATGCAATATGTGCACTATTGGAAAGTAAAATTTAAAATGTAGCTTAGCATATTATGAATCAGGATTATAATTGTAATTGAACGATAGGAGTATGTAAATAACTCCCTAAAATAATTTTTTTAAATGTTATAATGATTGATGAATATGCAATAATATGTGCACAACTGGAAAGTAAAATTTAAAATGTAGCTTAGCATACTATGAATCAAAAGTGTAATTGTAATTCAACCCACTGTATTTAAAAAATTCCCTATATTAAATTTAAAAAATATATATATTATAATGATTGATGAATATGCAATAATATGTGCACTGTTGGAAAGTAAAATTTAAAATGTACCTTAGCATACTATGAATCAGGATTATAATTGTAATTGAACAATAGGAGTATGTAAATAATTCCCTAAAATAAATTTTAAAAAATATATTATAATGATTGATGAATATGCAATATGTGCACTATTGGAAAGTAAAATTTAAAATGTACCTTAGCATATTTTGAATCAGGATTATAATTGTAATTGAACAATAGGAGTATGTAAATAATTCTTAACTTTTTTTCTATTTACCATCGACCTATATATATTCCCTAAAATATATATATTTTTTAATATTATAATGATTGATGAATAAGCATTATGTGCGCTATTGGAAAGTAAAATTTAAAATGTACCTTAGCATACTATGAATCATGATTATAATTGTAATTGAACAATAGGAGTACGTAAAGGTATACATATTATTATTCTTTTTAATTTCAGTATTTTATTGTAAATATAAACATGAAATAAATTAATAATGGTTCTAGTTTGGCGTAAACTTTTAAATTACACCATACGTATGTAAGAGAGTTTTTGCTTAAGACTTTATTAATTTTCCGTAGAACTGTTTTTCCTTATTGTGATATAGAATGCGTTTGGTAAGTATATCAATTTATCAAAATACAAATACAACGATAAAATACGCAACAAAAATCCATCAAATCTGGATATGTTTCGGGAGATACATCTCCCTTCATCAGCAGAAAATGAAAAGTCTGTCTGTAAATCAAGGAGAGCATTAAGATTTCGTATTAAGGAGCACCAAGCACATACTGTTAAACAAGAAATAAGGAAGTCCTTCATTGCCAAGCACTCTTGGGAACATGATCATATATTTAATTTTTTTAACCCACACTTAATTTGCAAACCCAAATCTCCAGTGGAACTTGACTTCCTGGAGGCGTTTCATATTTTTAGCAATCTTTATTCGATTGTCAATGAAAAATTTGCGGTCCCAGTATTCCCTGCCTGTTGGCACACAATAATTAACCGATTGAAATATTTTTTTGTTCTTTGGCAACACTTTCAATTCTGGGTTTATTTATATTTTATTACACACAGGCTTTTCATTTTCTGCTGATGAAGGGAGATGTATCTCCCGAAACATGTCTAGATTTGATGGATTTTTATTGCGTATTTTAAAGTTGTATTTGTATTTTAATATTCTTAATAAGACGAGTTTTTATCTTTTATCAATTTTACTCATTTGACAGAAAGCTGATGTTGTTTTACAGTAGTTTAATTTGTGATAAGTGTCTTAATTGGCCATTTTATTTCTTCATAACTTATTAAATGTATATATTATTATTATGAAAATGAAAATTATGAGAGAAAAGTAGTTTTTTTTCTATTTACATTCCAACTGAACCTAATGTTGAGAATGTCATCACAAATCTAAATGGGGGCCTATTTTTAACAGTGTTCCCCTCGACTTCTCATCCGCTCATATATTTATTGTTAAAGATAAAAAAGAGTAAAAGATAAAGATGTTTGAGGCGCTATTTTATATTATTAAATAACCTTGTATTCATAAACACTACGTGTAAAAAATGATTACATTTCGCAAAAATTTCAGATTTTTTTAAAGTAAATTAATATACAGTCAAACCCCGTTATAACGAACCCTCAACGGACTGGTTCAGAAGTTCGCTATAACCGAGGGTTCACTATATCCGAATTTTCCAATATTGACGATATAAAAAAATTATAAAGTCCTCACATTGCTGTGCGTAATAAATTAATTACACTGTATTACAATTTGTAATGGGCAATAATAAAGTGAAATATTGAAGTGACAGTGAGAATTTGTTCTTAAATAAACAATTAAATAATTAAATTAATTATACTACTACTTAAATTAATTTATTAAAAAGTATGAAAAGAGTTGTGATTTTTTGTTGAAGACATCAAAAGAAGCCATTACATTCTTATCCACAGTTTCTTTTGCAAAGAAATTGTGCAACATGTTCACAGCTGCCTTAGCATCAGAAATTGGAGGACCTGAACTTACATCACCTTCGTATTCAATATCTGAAGATAAACGCTAATCACCATTTTCTGTTTTCTTAATAATTTTCTCTTTATCCTCCATGGAAAAAGCAATTTGCTTACTAACAGGAGTGACTTTAAACCTACGCGAAGTCTACTAGTCAAACGATAATCGGTAATAGACTGAAGAAAGTGTGCTGATCAGTTGACTAGGGAAGGGGAGGAGCTGAGCAGGGAAGTCTATTGTCACCTTTGGGGAAACTGGCTTCTGTCAAAGGAACAAAGGGTGAGGAATGTGGTCGGGGCGAGTCAAATTTGCCGTGAAAAACCTTGAAAAGTGTGAATTTTAGTTCGCTACATCCGAATTCCTTACTTTTGACGATCGTTATAAGCATTTGAAGATACATTAGTGACATAGTAGTTCGGTTGGGACCATTTGAAAAGTTCGTTACAACCGAGGGATCGTTATATCCCGGGTTCGTTATACCGAGGTTTGACTGTATATCTACCTCTAACCTGAATGACTTTTTTTTTCATGAAAGGCGGCAGGCTTGGAGTTGGCTATAGAACTGGTAAGTATACTTCCTCAGTATATATATTTTTAATTGTTTAGTATACAATTATTTTAACCTTTTATCGATTGCGATTGTTCTGAAATGCCGATATGTGGCACATTTTCCAGCTAAATATGTCTTTAACATTTTGTCCAAATAATTTTTTTTTGAAGTACCCTACAGGGAATTGCAAATTTTAAAAAGGCTGATGATTTGACGTGCAAAGAGCAACGTGTCGAAACACCGTGTTCACGCACGAAAGAGTAATTAGTGTTTTTTTTTTACTAAATTGAGTTTTAGCTTAAATTAAGTTTGTAGTAAAAAAAGGACCTATAAACAACATAATTCCATGCAGAACAGAAAATATCTTCCCCTACACGTGTGTACAATGTATGGTCCACCCCTCGCACGATTGTGCCAAATTTACCTGCTTCCAACTACAAGTGTAACAATCCTCCGTGCGGCTCTGAACATGCAAAACTAGTTTCAACTGACACATTTTAGTCAAAATAGTTTTAACTAGTAAAAAATGGGAACGTAATATTTATTCAGTAAATTCTTGTTTTCCCTACATCTATTAGTTAATTCTAGTATTGCCTAGTTAATACTGGTATTAACGAATGGGCTATCATAAAACTAGTTCTAACAAGGAAGTTCGGGTATGGTCTGATTTCGGGTTTTTACAGTCACATATTTAAAATTAAATAAGTAGAAACTACAGTATAAGATAAAAAAAATATTAATTTTATTAATGTAATATTTTTACACCTAGGAGCTGACGAGGATGAGGAGGGTACGTAATAACATAAATTAATTCCATATTTATAAGTAGTAAACCATTAAATATGCAACTGAGCAGGAAAAATGAAAACAGCTTTGTAGAACAGTGACTTACATTTAAAGTAATAACATTTATGGTAATCCCATCATAAGATGAAATAGTAATCATATGTCTTTGTTCCTTTACCTCAAATCTACAGAAATTAATTAAATTTATATATAAAATTAAACAAGCAGAAACTATAGTATAAGAAAAAAAAATACTAATTTTATTTATTGTATAAGGTAAAAATACTAATTTTATTTATAGTATAAGATAAACATACAAATTTTATTTATAGTATAAGATAAAAATACTAATATTTTTTATAGTATCAGATAAAAAAATACTAAATTTATTTATAGTATAAGATAAACATACAAATTTTATTCATAGTATAAGATAAAAATACTAATTTTATTTTTAGTACAAGATAAAAATACTAATTTTATTTATAGTATAAGATAAAAATACTAATTTTATTTATTGTATAAGATAAAAATACTAATTTTATTTATTGTATAAGATAAAAATACTAATTTTATTTATTGTATAAGAAAAAAATACTAATTTTATTTATAGTATAAGATAAAAATACTAATTTTATTTATAGTATACGATAAAAATACTAATTTTTTTAATGTAATCTTTGTTAACCCTAGAAGCTGAGGAGGAAGAAGAGGGTATGTAATAGCACACACTAATTATATATTTATAAGCATTAAATATTCAGCTTAGCATGAAAAATCATCAAATCCTCAAAAATATCCAAAATTATTTTATTGCTTTTAAACAATCCACTAACTAGCAAATCAATATTAAGCTTTTGTACACAATTGTCTGAATACGTAACTTTGAACTCATTTTTCTCAGTGATGACTTTTTTCATGTTTGATCAAGTTTAAATTGATATAAATACAGATCTATTTGAAGAAACTGATCTAAATTTACTGCAGTATATTTTCATACATATTATGTTAATTTGTATTTAGTGGATTAGTAATATGTAGATTTTATTTCTTTTTAAAAAATAGTTTGAAAAGTGAAATTAGTGTGTTTTTTTCAATTATTTTTCAAAAATATTGTTTAGCACACAACAAAAATACATAATTTGTTAATAATATTGTGTAGTTTGTAAAAATGCAGAATTATAGTTTATGAGAAAATATTTTCTTGACTTAGATCAAAAATCAGATAGGACACTTTTTTTTATAATTTTTTATTTTAAAAAATCATAATATTTTTTATTTTAAAAAATATTGATAGCTAGAGGTCTCTGCAGACGTAGTGAAAGTTATATTGCATAAACAGGAATGTGACGAGTATTTTGTATGACGGATCACTTAGATGGGGATGTAACTTACATTTATGTATAAAATAAATTACCAGAAAACCATAGTATAAGATGAAAAATACTAATTTTATTAATGTAATATTTTTATACCTAGGAGAGGACGAGGAAGACGGTAAGTAATAAAACAACTAATATCATTTTTCTAAGTATTAAATGTTCAACTTAGGAAAACGTGAAAAACCGGTTTGTTGGATAGTGGTTCATATTTATCGACACTCCTTGTATCTCAATTTGACAGAAATTGTCTATAGTTTATTTTTTGTTAAGCTAATAAATAAAATAAAACGAACCCTGATATATTTTACTGAGAAGTAATGTTAAAATGGCACAATTTTCAACAATGGATGTAATTTTAAAAGGTAGTTTAAATATTAATGCTTAGGTATATGAATTAGAATATATGTAAATCATATGAAAAATGAAGCACAAAATAAATATTATTTTTGTATCGATGAAAATATATTAGAAAACTATGAGCAATAAGTTTCAAAACGTTGATTATATAGTTACTAAGAAATAAGATAAATAATATTATACGTATATTACAAAAATAAAGTCAATTAATTAAAAATAGTTAATTAAATTAAAAATATAACTTCCGTAGAATAAACACGAGCATCTATTATCTAAAAGAACAAACATTGAAAGTTCAATGCACAATGCATAATCATTGAACATACAATGATTGTGCTTTTAGACATTGATTTGAAAGTTTTTTAAAAATGCACCTATTTAAGGAAGTACATGCAAAAAAAATTAATTCACAAATCTAAGAAAACAGCAAAATGGTTTGCATGCATTTTTATTGACTTCCTGATTTCCCATTTTAAAATAAATGGAATTATTTTAGAAAAATTAATATATATATATTTTTTTTTTTCAAAAACGAATAGAGATAATGGAAGTTTCATAATAAGTCTTATTAATTTCTTAATAGCTTCAATAAGTGTCTTAGCAGAAATAGAGATCATTCCAAATATATAGTATACATGAGGAGGTGAAAAGCCAAGGTTTACAATTGACTCTTTTTTTTAAATATATAGTTAAGTGCGGTTACGAATAGTTAATGCATATAAAATGTAGATGCAAGGGTTACTAATAAATGAATGTCGTGTGCTGCGATCTAGCGGTGGAAAAATCAACTAATTCAAGTATCGGCTTTTTTGGTTTAACTTTAAACTGCTTGGGCACAAAATGAGGAAGATATCATATATAATTTGAAATTAAAAACATTGGGATATGCGACTCACTGTAATTTTTGCGATATCATTATAATTTTTTTTCATAAATTTCCGCTAAACGAATTAGGATAGCACCATATTGAAATAATAAATTTTTCATTCTTTTTTCGAAATAATATTTTCAAAAAAGTTGCATTTATGATTTTTAACTTACGTTAACTTTCTGATTGTTACGAACTTCGAGCATGGATCCTTTGTAGTAGAGGAGTCATGACGTCACTCTGCTAACATCAAAGTGAAGCCAACATGTATGGCCTCAGACACGTGGTTAATTACGTCATTCCATTCATACATTTTCACTGTTCCACATTTCCCAATTCATCAGCCAATCGCGAGTATTTTTTAATTGATAATTTTTAAGAGATGGCACGTGATATGGGCCTTTCGTTCCGAGATGTGGGCTTCACGATTATGGCGTCATTTTCTCTCTACTACAGACCATTCATGCTCGAAGGTTACGAACGTATTTTTGCGTCCTTTTATCTCTATTTTTCCTGCACTACACACGATTTTTAAATTCATAAAAATATTTTATTTTATATTATTTTCCAATTTTTTTTTATTGTGGTATAAATTCAAAGCCATCTTATTAAGAATAAACAATTTTTTTCTTAAATTTTTTATTTACATTTGTTAAGATATCATTTAAACTCTCTGATAGGGAAAACAACTTTACAAATTGGTTTAGTTTACTGAACGATCAGAGTTTTATTTTTAACTAGACATTTTTATACACAAAAATGTCTTTCAACGAATTGTTTTGGCAATTTTGTTTTATTTAGAAAACAATTCTTCTAAATAAATAATTTAAAAAATATATGTATTGTTAATGTTGTTGAAATAAAATAATTAAAAAAAAAAAAAATTTAAATATTTTTAATTTATTTAATTTTTTTATGATTAATTGATTATGATTAATTGATTATGATTAATTGATTATTTTTAATTGATTATTTTTAATTGATTATTTTTAATTGATTATTTTTGATTGATTATTTTTGATTGATTATTTTTAATTGATTATGATTAATTAAAATATTTTTAATGATTAATTGATTATTTTTTAATTGATTATTTTTGATTGATTATTTTTAATTGATTATGATTAATTAAAAAAAATTAATGATTAATTGATTATTTTTAATTGATTATTTTTGATTGAATATTTTTTATTGATTATGATTAATTAAAATATGTTTAATGATTAATTGATTTTTAATAATTTTTTTTCTTCCCAATATTCAGATGTTGAAGGACGATCAATGGCGAGATGTAAGAGTAATAAAATAATCTTTCTAAATAAAAAAGGAAAACCTACTTTAAGGAAAATGCGCTAAAAAGTAAAAAATAATTTGTAGTTTTTCGAACTAGTTGGAAAAAATTTAATTATTTAATATCAATTTTATACTTATTAAAACTTTTTGAAATCGGCGTCAAAATTTAGGTATGATTTTTGTAAACTGGCACCAACTCCGAAATGTTCTAATAAGTATAAAATTGATATTAAATAATTAAATTTTTTCCAACTTGTTAGTAAAATTAAAAATTATTTTTTACTTTTTAGCGGGTTTTCCTTAAGTCGGTTTTCTTTTTTTTTTAGAAAGATTATTTTATTTTTTCGTTTTTAGTTTTTATTATAGCGGGGGGGCTACGCCCCCTGCTATTATTTACCAAGAAATTCTGGTAACAACTTGTGCTTACATTTTGTCTCAACAATGTTTATTTATCAATTTAAAGTTTCTGACGGTTTAATTTTGGAGTTTTGGTGGGCGCGCTGGGCAGTCGGTTAAAAAATAAATTATCTTGCATATTTGTAAGAAATAATTTTTAAAAAATTGCAACTCAATTATAGAATTTTCAATATCAAATGAAAACCTTAAATTATTCAGATATCTATACGAATTATTTCTCAGATCAATAACTATTATTGTGTATATAAATTTTTAATCTATTTTCTTCCCCTTTTTATGGAAACTATCATTGATATTTTCGCCTTTTTATAATTGAAAAGCCAAGTGGAAGAGGTTAACTAACATTTTTTTTAAAAATCTAATTTTGATTATAGATGACAGCTTTACAAACACATACGTTTCCTCTAAAAATTGCATGGCTCTGCTAGATTTATTTCGGCAGATACAGATCAGTACAAAAATTATGCTTCCCTTATAATGGTTAAATTTCATTAAAAGAACCTAAATGCCAAATGTGCGAAAACGCTTTAATTTTTTCCTTGGCGACAAATGGTGGATGCTCAACGGAAAACGGCCCTTTTCTTCTAGATTGTTGTCAGTGAAAAATCTATTTATCTGATAAGCAGCTTTTTCACTGGAAAATGATTTTTGTCAATTAACCCTTTTTTCCACGTGCCCCTTCAAATAATGAGTGCAGTCCCAAAATTTCATCCAAATCGACAATGCTTCAATCCCAAACTTTTTTACTATATGAATAAAAATATTAATTAAGTGAAATAAAGTATTAACCTTCGTTCCAACCCCTGTTTTAGCCATTAGCATTGTGTTTTCGATGAAATATTTTTCTCCTTGTTACACAAAACTACTAGTTATTTGGCTCCTTTGAATTGACGCCGCAATAGAGCTGCACAGTAACCTATTGACGCAACTTCAAGGACTATATCCAAGGAAAGACCCGGGGACTCTGCAACGTATTTGAGAACCATCTTGTATTATCAGTACTTATCTCATTCAGTTTAAATACATTTTGAAACAATAAGTATAACGTCACATTGCTTATATTTACAATAATTCTCATCTACACACCAGTTAACACTCTTACGACCCATATATATATATATATATATATATATATATATATATATATATATATATATATATATATATATATATATATATATATATTAAACCTTTACGACCTTTTCAATAATATGCAAGTTATTTCACAGTTTTGCCTTTCTTTTAAATTATTCTACAATACAAATAAAAAAACCTCACGGGCCATTAGAGGTGGTCGTAAAGTCAATAAAAAAGTAAACTTAAAGCACATGTCAACTCTTCACCCTCTCTTTCTGATTATGATAAAAACTAGTTCGACTAGAAGAAGAGTTTGGTAAAAAATTCAACTGGAAAATCTGCAAAAACTTTTTATTTTCTTTAAGTGTTAAAGCACTTGCACATTTTGATATTTCATTTAGAAATAGTATTGGTCTCTGAACTACTAGAGCAAAGGAAATATCAGACGAATTTTCATAATAAATCCTTCCATGAACATAATAATAAACGCTCTGTTTATTTTACTTTAAAATTTATGAACCCTATATTCGACAAGTTTCATTTCACCTCGGCATCCGACGATCTAACTCCAGTTTTTCCTGTTCGTAATTTCGATATAAAGAAATGCTTTAAATATGACATTCCATTCGGACGTAAAGTTTTGACTACAATGACTTTTGTAAAAACATCATTAAATACCGTGATTGTGTTGAATGTCATTGTTCTCGTTCTGATTATTCCCACTACAATGATGAATCATGTGGACATATTTTAACTGGAGATATCAATATTGTTAACCATGAGTATTTACATGACATACTAAAGGTTCCAAAAGGTTCCAAAAGGTTCTTAAAGGTTCCAAATGTCGTCCTATCCCAAAGACTAACACAAAGAAACTACTTGGTTCTTTCCTCCAAAACTTGGATCTATTTTTGATTAAATGTTCTAGAATTTCTAATGTGCCTTTGACGTTATTCGTTGACTCTAAATGGTCTATATTCTCCATAAATTTAAAGATTTCATTCATAAGAATGCTTCACTTTTGCACAAATCTAATTATGTTAACTCAAGAGTTCTAGATTTTGCAATTAAAGATGTGTACAAAGCAAATTTATTATTGCTCCTATTGATAAAGCTACAAATAATTATTCTTATATCTGTAAAAAGTTCTACCTCAGTCTTCTGGACAATAAATTGTCAACTCCACAACTTATGTTAAATGTAATGATAACTATTGTACCATTACCAAAAGAATTAGTGCTTTAAATAAAAGAGTTAAAAGTCTCTAATAAAAATATTGTCTTGCCTTACATGACTATTAATCCAAAATTTCATAAAACGCCAGTTAAATTTAGATTCAATACCTGTGGTTTTAATACTTACATGACTCAACCTGGCGATATTTTTGCTAAAGCACATAAAACCATTCTTATATCTATGAATGATGTCGGTTTTACTTGGTTATTTGATAATAACAAACCAGTTATTGAATTTATCAACAACAATACTATTACACATATTGAATCATCTTATGACTTTAAAGACCTATTTACTAGTATTCCATTGGATAAAATTTGGGAGTACTATTATCGTATTTTTATGAATTTTTTAACATACTTGGTTTTGATTTGAATTATTGGGAATATCTCATAAATTTTTGAATTTTCAGTAATTATTTGTTTAATGGTAAAAGTATTTTTTTACAAGTAATTGGCATTCCACAATGTTGTAATTTTTCCAAGTCTGCTTGCAAATTTATTTTTACATTATTATGAAAAGAATTTCACTTTCATATATTCCTTTGTATTCCGTTATGTGGATGACTTAATAATATTCAACACTCCTAATTTTGGTTCCTTTTGCTCGGATATTTATTCATCTGAATTAACATTAGTAAAAACTAATGCTTCCGATTAATCCTCCGGTTTCCTACATTTATATATAACTGCAGACAATAACACTGTCACTGTTGATCTTTTTGATAAACGGAATGCTTTTAATTTTCATGTTAATAGATTGATTTTTTGGAACTCTAACCTATAAATTGTAGTTTACAGAAATATTATTATCTCTCAAATATCATGAATCAAGAGAATTTGCAATTTAGATTCCAATCTTCATAAAAAATATATCAGTTCTAATAAAAAATCTTTTGAACAATGAAATTCCATTTAATTTTATTAAACGTTACTGTGGTAATACTGACGCTTTATAAGGATTTTTCATTGATATTACGCTCTGCTTGGAACTGCTTCACATTTGTGCTATGCGGTAACTGATACGTCTGGAGGTCGAGGGTGAGAAAATTCGTAGGAAAAAAGGGGCTGTCTGCCCCGTTTAGACCTCACATCATGACTTGATTTTGAAGTGTCAAGATGTTTTTTTCCTTGCGTCTTGTAAGTTTATAATTTTTCCATTTATTGTCATTAATTGATCTGTCTAATATGATGGCCAATTTCTGTTTATATTTTGTATATACTATGTATATAGTTTGTATATATTCTTGTGTATATTTAGTAACTTTTAGTTTATTTAAAGAAGCTTTTATAGCTCTTGGGGTTGGATTGGCAATACGTTTTTAACATTGCTAATACAGAAAGAGCTCTATTTGACCTTTCAGTGCGGTCCTACCCCCTGATGAAGTACCGTTTTGATTATGACTTTCACTTTTTAATAAAATATTTATTAGTACAATTTTTACTTTCATAAATCATATTTTAGTTTTATTATTTGGCGTTCATTACATTTGTTATATTTCTATTCTAATTTAGCAAAAGTGTAAAAAAAATTACTCAGTTTTTTTGTTTTACAATACATATATATATATATATATATATATATATATATATATATATATATATATATATATATATATATATATATATATATATATATATATATATGTAATGATTATTATTTAGATTTGCAGTCGTTAGTTATTAGATGATAAGTTCCATGATGCAGGGATAAAACTGAGGGCCGATGATCAATTCAAACATTTATTTCTCCGGACTTCACAGCCCGACTTGCTAGCTCGAGGTTACATCGTGAATCTGTGTATCAAGATGGCGATTATGAGAAGAAGAATTTACCGTGGACGCCTCTGATTGGCTACTCTACTTTTGGTTCGCAATTTCTAGGTTTGGGTTCGGGATTTTGAAGTGGCGTGGGGGGGAAAGCAGTCACATGAGGGATGCTTTTGTACTGGCAAAAGGGGCGATATACTAAATTAAAGAAAGTTAATTAAAGTACATTTTAAAGGGGGAAAGAGTTATAAAATATATTACATATCCTCCCACGCAAGAGTGATACCGACCCGCAGTAGTGTACTCATGCGCGATAACAATAAGATAATATGTTGAGGTGAAACAAATGGTGGCCATCCACTGAATCACATTAGGTTTTGAAATTGTTTTGACTACTAAGAAAAGTAAAATTTAAAATTATTAGGTGTCCAAAGTCCATTCTTCATAATAAATTTGAAATAACATTTAACTCTTATTATGTAAATATTCTTGAAATATCAACATTATATCAAATAACATATTAGATTACAAATATAGATAAGCACGCAATAGATAAAAAACATTTTGTTGAACTATAAACGAAACAATTAGTTTGAACATGTAAAAATAAAAATGAGTTTAGATATACTGTGTGAAACTTCGCAAAGTATTTTTTCACCATATGTGGCAAAAGTATTTGTTACACATAATAAAAGTAAAATATATGTTACACATAATGAAAATAAAATATCTGTATATAATGAAAAATAAAATATGTTAACTATAATGAAAAATAAACAATTTGTTACAAATAATGAAAAATTAACTAGGGAACATTGTTTATGCTGGATTTCTTTTTCTAAATTCGTTTTATTATATAATTTTTTGTTTTTATCTCCTTTGCAGATGTTTAAAACATAATATAATTTTTTGTTTTTATCTCCTTTAGAGATGTTTAAAACATAATATAATTTTTTGTTTTTATCTCCATTAGAGATGTTTAAAGCATTATATAATTCTTTGTTTTTATCTCATTTAGAGATGTTTAAAACATTTTACAGTTCCACTATAAAATAAAAACACGCAAATATTTCAAATGATATCTATCAATTATTCCTCCCAAATGAACCTCAAATTTCAATATTTACATGAAGTGTGGACATAGAACGTTAAAAAACTAATATCAAACACTCATTTAACTAAAAACTGAAGTAACTCAAAGTTAGAGTAACAAGCGATAGATCCCCTAAAATTTTGCTATGTTAGTTAAGATAGGACATTGTAAAAAAATTAATATTAAAAGTTCAAGGTACTAATAAACAATACTAATAACTATGTAAAAATAATGTGACTTTGAATCCAAATATAAACCTAAATATAATATTAAACTTATTCATTTCTATTGACATTAACACGATATGGTTATTAAACTACTACTAAACAATAGCAAATTAAAATCTTTTTCCCTCGAAAAAAATACACTCAAATATTTCTCTACAAACAGACTCACTCATACACGACATTTTGCAGGGTTATTTGCCTAACAAAAGCTATGAGGGGATTAGAGACCTATCCGTTTTGGCTATAAAGAATGACTTCATTCAATGGATGATTTAATTAGCTAGCATCTTCAGTTGGTTGGGTCAATCGACCAAAATATTAAAACCATGTTAAATTACGGTTGCAAAAATAAAGAAATTTTTAATATGAAAAATATAAGCACTATGTAACATAACCAAAACAAATGGGTGATTCCTGACCATTTTTTGACAATCTGAGAATA
Source organism: Troglohyphantes excavatus (assembly GCA_963932185.1). Lineage (NCBI taxonomy): Eukaryota > Metazoa > Arthropoda > Arachnida > Araneae > Linyphiidae > Troglohyphantes > Troglohyphantes excavatus. The sequence continues at coordinate 67,720,516 of OZ010670.1, forward strand.
TTTTTAAACTCAAGAGGCCTATGACACGAGGTAGCCCAAACGCTTTAATTATATACAATGACTGTTAAAAGTAGAGTTTACCTAAAGTTCTCGCTATAGAAATGTTATTAATGTAGAATATGAATATTTAAAAGTTAATTAAGTTATATCTGTACAAAATAAAAATAAGTTTCTTAAATGCAAGTATGATATAATAATAGAAAATATGATTATCATACAATAATAGAAAGTGTGAATATCATATAACATAAAAAAGTACATATACAAGTGAAAATAGGTTTACTAAATTAATTAATTTCAAATAAATCAGTTAGGTAATAACTTTAAAAATATTAATATTATGTTAATAATATTGCAACAATTTGCAGGATTTCATTAATTTACACTTAATATAAAAACAACAATGATGTTAAAATATATGAAAATCCTTAAACACCATTTTGCAAAATTTAAAATAATTTTCATTCATTTTATAATTTAAAAAGACTTAGGAATACAAATATAAAATTTAGTGATATAAAATTTCTTCAAATAAATATCTTAGAACAATAAAAACTCTCAGATAAATCTTAATTAATTCACCACACTCTTCCAAACAAACCTTTTTTCACTGTTAATTATTTATCAGTTTTCCGTTGCGCACATTTTTTTTTCTTTTTGGAACACTGCTGGTTCCTCGGTGTGATAGAATATTGGTCGCTCATGACTATTTTGACATTAATCGAGGAGAGTAACATATTTTTCACACATCGTAATAATGTAAACACGCGAAACACTCGAAGATCACTTTCTTTGAACACTTCATTTCCCCCTGTACTAAGATTGTTGGAGAACTGACTCTCCTCTTTTTATTTTTTTCCCCTTCCGAGGGGTGGGTGAGTGGGGGACCGTCTCAATAGTTTTGGGTGTATTTTCAGGTCATCAGAAGTTCACAGAAGGTTGTTGGCCGGAAGAGGGATGTCTCTACTTTTATGGAAATGCGTGTCTGGCTGGCGGAGATTTTGAAGATCAGGGGTGATGTTGATTTTGGCCTGGCTGAGTTAGCGGCACGGATTGACGTTGTCTCGGGGCTGCTCCACGTTGTTGATCATTTTTTCGGACTGTCGATGAAGGGGTCTCTTCAGACATTCTCCCCCGCCGTGCGTCGTCATCCGATGTTTCCGCTTCCATCTCGGCATTTAAGTTGGTTTGTGGTTAGTCCTCGCTGTGGTAGTCTGCATGATCGGGATTCTCGGCGGCTGTTGTTTTCATTTCTGGCTTTGTTTATAACTTCTCGTCTGCTCTGGATTACGTCGTTTAAAATATTATGCGGTTTCCTCGTATAAGAAATCCTTTCGGCTTCTGTAATGATTATTATTTAGATTTGCAGTCGTTAGTTATTAGATGATAAGTGCCATGATGCAGGGATAAAACTGAGGGCCGATGATCAATTCAAACATTTATTTCTCCGGACTTCACAGCCCGACTTGCTAGCTCGAGGTTACATCGTGAATCTGTGTATCAAGATGGCGATTATGAGAAGAAGAATTTACCGTGGACGCCTCTGATTGGCTACTCTACTTTTGGTTCACAATTTCTAGGTTTGGGTTCGGGATTTTGAAGTGGCGTGGGGGGGAAAGCAGTCACATGAGGGATGCTTTTGTACTGGCAAAAGGTGCGATATACTAAATTAAAGAAAGTTAATTAAAGTACATTTTAAAGGGGGAAAGAGTTATAAAATATATTACATATATATATATATATATATATATATATATATATATATTCCCGCTTTGCTGCTAAAATACTAAAAAGTCGTCTAAAAATATCCAAAAAAAATTATACGATGTACGATAAAGCTCATCGGGGTCCAATGTGCTGACGCCTATTGGGGTCGACTTATATGTTATTCTCTTCATCTGAGCATGATTCAAAAATATAGGTCGGTGTTCCCGGGCCTTTCCTTCAAGATAGACTCAGAACCACCGCCAATAGCGCATTGTGCAGCTCTAGTGCTACTTTTTTTTTAACCACCAAATATTTTTCAACGAACGTATACGCCCGGCATGGTTGTTAGAGGGTCAAAATCGTCTAAAGAAATTATTATCATCTAAAGAAGCACTTTGGAACCGTATAAGAAATGAGCAACAGACTTGTGTAAGTTACTGGAATTAGAGTCTTGTTTGATGACAACAAAAAAACTTATATGGTATTGCGCGCTGTCTAATGGCGGCTAGCTGTTCGATAAACCCCTCAGGGAGTTTACTTCCTTTAAGTAAACACGGGCTTCACAACCCCGAGGTACCCTAGTGATCTGCTCTTCTTTCTTTTTACCCTTCCCTTTCCACTTGCTTTTCGCTTTTTTTTTTCTTCCCCCCTCGTAGTGGTAGCCTTCTTTTGAAGGTGAGGACTCCCCTTGAGAAGTTTTTGCCGCTCTGTTGCTATGAACTTCTCTTGGAGGATTATATCACACACTTGTTTGCCGTGCGTGGAGACCCGTGTCCTTGGAAAGGGGAGTCCTGGTAATTGAGGGACGATACACTGACCCAACACATTGCTTTGGCCTCGGCTTCAAGTAAATGGGAGGTGCGCAATTGGTCCCATGTGCACCAACCGGATAGTCTTCGTTGGCTTGGGATTAACTGATCGGTTCGTCTTGAAGAAAACTCGCCGAGGGAGGAAGTTTTCCACCCTTGGTTGAGACTTTCCACGGGGCGTTCAGTGAACGTATAGACTCTGTTAACGCTGATGCAGCCACTGCATTCCGCTGTTGGACTCTATGGCGGGTGGTGCTGGAGAGTCCGAATCACATATGCATCTCCTGCAATAGCATGTCTCACAAAAACTGATAAACATACACCAAAAATGCCAGAACAAAACCCTTACAGAATTTGTTGATGCCGACCGATACGTGAGGGACAACCTTATCCACCAAGACCTCAGAGTTCCTAAATTAGACACATTTATGTCTAAACTTAATTCAACATTCTACAAAAATGCTCTAAATAAAGACGACTTCCGCAACTCATTGCATTACGAAGTCCTCATGGAAGACGCATACATTACGCCCTTTGCGGCCTTCTATGCTTCCGATGCTATCCTGTCCATAGTCTAAATAGGGACTTGGTACGCCAAGTGGCATGGTGCCATGGCACTAATTCCGATGAATCGGTGTGAATCGAAAGATTGTCACTGAGTTGCACCCCATTTTTAAAAAATGATGTGAATCATAATGAACCATAGACAAACCTGGACTGATCAGATTAAACATGCAACTAATAAGGGTAAAGCAGTCATGGTCCGACTTCGACCCCTTCTAGGGCGAAACTGAAACCTCTCTCTCAACAATAAAAGACTTTTATACATTTCTACCATCCGCCCCATACTTACATATGCGTCCACTGCAATAGCATGCACCACAAATACTGATAAACATTCACTAAAAAATTTCAGAACAAAATCCATAGGGAAATTGTTGATGACCACCGATATGTAAGAGACAATCTTGTCCACCAAGACCTCAGAGTCCCTAAATTAGACACATTTATGTCTAAACTTAATACGCCATTCTACAAAAATGCTCTAAATAAAGACAACGACTTCCGTAGCTCATTGCATTACGAAGTCCTCATGGAAGACGCAAACTTTGCGGCCTTCTATGCTTCCGATGCTAATCCTGTCACTACTCTAAATAGTGACTCGGCACACACACGCCAAGTGGCATGGTTCCATGGCACTAATTCCCAAGACTACCCATATTTTGGGGAAATGACTTTTATGTCAATTCACGTCCGCTAATCAAACCCCGTCCGTCATTGGATTCTTGACCAGCTCTCTTGGTCTCTCTCTCTCTCTCTCTAGCCGCCTAACGGCTATGTCAGATCTCAAATGTCCGGCGCATGCGGCTTTAACTCCGATGAATCGGTATGAATCGCAAGATTATCACCGAGTTGCACCTCATATTAAAGATAAAGAAAATAATGTACATAGCTTAGCTTATAACGTTCCATACTTTAGATTATAATAATTTCATTAGACAATTTTAACCCTCTTATGACCACGCCAGACGTATACGGCCGTTGGCAAATACTGCTCGAAGAGCCTATGGAATGCCTAGGCAAAATGTGTTATTCATTAAAATAATTCGATTTTTTTAAAATAATAATTAGTTTTTTTGAAATTTATTAAACAATAATTTAAAAAACGAATTATTATTTTAAATAAATATTAAACAAAAATTCATCTTTTAAAATCAATGAGCTATTACATGGTGCGAAAATCGACTGGGGGAGCGGGTAGTCCCAAAAGACCGCTTGAAGGGCCTATAGAATTCTATTGAATGCCTAGGCAAAGGGTATTATACAACCCAATGCAAAAAGTATCCGATCAATGTCTCTAATTCTCACAGTATATTCAAAATATGTTTATATTTCACAAAACGTTTGTCTTGAACAAATCAAGTTACAATGAGCATAAAATATCATAAAGTAAGAAATTAAATCAATGGTTAGAGCGCAGTTTAGAATTAATTTTAATTATAATATAAAGGCGGATGAATTACATCCACAAAAGAAAAAATACCCGATCAGCAGAAAGTCGAGGAGGAAAAAATTATCCGATCTATTAATATTTGGTGGTACCCCATTTTGTCCGGATTACAACACGCCGTGGCATGGTATCTATAAGCTTTTGGCCTACACCTGGAGAAATGTCATCCCTGCTTTCCTTTATAGCTTGAGGCAATTCCATAACATCTGTTGGACTTTTGTTGTTCACCTTTTGTTTCAAAACATTCCAAATGTTTTCAATGGGATTCAGGTGTGGGCTATTTGCAGACCACGTTAATGTCTTAATTGGAGAGTTGCCATTGTATTTTAGAAAATTCTTGATTCTCTTGCTACGTTGACAAGAGACATTGTCGTGTTTGGAAAATGAAATCATGTGAATCGTCGAACCATTCGTTGAAGTTAGGGAACAGGAAGTTTTCTAAAATTTTCTGATATACTTCAGAATTAACAGTTCGCAATATTACAGACAACTTCCCAACTCCTTGGAAAGTCATGCAGCTCCAAATGAAAATCGAGCGTGGAAACTTAGTTTTGGTATTGATGCAATCTTCATTGAACTTTTCATCCACTCTTCTCCACACTAAGATTCCACTATCATCGCCAGTTCTAATGCAAATACGGGATATGTCACTCAATACAATTTTTTTACGTCTTCGATTCCACAATTTCGATGATTTTTGCACCACTGCAGGCGAGCTTTTTTATGTTTTCTTGTGAGAAAAGTTTTCGTTTCGGCTTTTCAATATTTAAAACCGTTCTCATTAAGACGACACATATTTCACATATTTCCGCTTGATGTTTTGACCACTCCGAATTAAGCTGCTTTGATATCAATCGCCGCATAGATTTTGCCAATCCTACAAGTTTTCAATCTCGTTTCTTCGTGGTATCGCGTGAACGTCCACTGCGAAGAAGGTTTTCTACGCTATTGGTAGCACAATATTTCTTCCAAATGTCGCAAACAGTACTTTGGCCACATCTAAACAATAATGGCACTTTTCTTTGAGATATTCCGTCTCTTTTAAACATTTAACTATTCTGAATTTTAAACCTTTAGAAAGTTATTTCACGGGAGCCATAAATATGTTTTCCCATCCTCGAATTGGACATTTATAAGTCTTGCTAGATGTTCTATGCGTGCTGCTTCATATGTAAATATTTCGCTAAGTTTAATTTGCACGTAATCGGATACCTTTTTCCGACTTTTTGATTGATCGGATACGTTTTTCTTCACATTTAAATATATTTTATTTAATAAAATGTCAACGATTCTATTATTACTATATATATTATTGTACTATTTCAATAATTGGAATTATGCTATGTTATATTTTGAATGTTATTTGTTGTTCTTTATTTTTTCCGAGATCTATTCAACTTAGTTTATAATCTTATTTGGCTAAATCTGTATGCCAATAGTATTTTAGTCGTTTACTAATATTATAATTATAGATGTAATTGTTGTTATCAATTTTAGCACCTGCATTTAATCAAGGATTGATTAACGGTAAGTAATGACCCTTTTGAAATATTCCTGATTATTTATGAGGAAAAAAAATAACTCAGAGATTAAAAAATATATTTGAAATATATAAACACATAAATAAAAAAGTTGTACATGATTCCAATAACCTAATTCCATAACCTATTAATTCGTAAATCTAAGACAAATAATCCCATAAATCTGTAAGTGTCGTATTTGGAGACATCGTACCAATAGTAAACAAAAGCAACTATCTGGTACTTATGATTTGCAATAGTTTAACTTGAACAAATCACATACACCTCGCCACAAATAAAGGCCAAAGCTATAATGGCCCAACTTCGACAGTGTAGGGCGAAACTTTTAACTCTCTCTAGAAAAGAAAGGGGCTTCTGTACATCGTAACTATCCGCCCTATTCTAACATACACATCCCCTGCAGTAGCTTGCCTCACAAAAACTGGTAAACATAAACTTCAATGTGCGAGACTTGTAGAATTAAGATGATCCCTTCTAGAGACTTGTAGAAGAAAACTTTGCTGGACCCGGGATTCTCTATCTAGCAAGCTTCTTAACTGCTAATCTGATAACATATATTCGGGGCCATCAGTGTAAGCTCCGATCACTGACCTCTAACTGTAACTTCTGCAAGACATTTTATTGACTTGAAGCCGATGTAGAGACAGCCATGATGTGTCCCACTTTCTTTGCTACCGCTATTTTTCATATTAAAATAAGCCGACGTGTATTGCTTTTGGCAGAGTTTTTTTCTATTTACTTATTTTTTTTTAAACCCATTTTAAATGCAATCTGCTTTTAAAATAGAAAGTCATTTGCAAGTCAAATTCGAAGTAGATAAAAAGCAAGAGCAAAAAATATTTGTTTGGAAATATAAAAATTAATTCTATAAGAAGAAAATATAATATGTATATACATTTAATATTTCTACAATGCTATGGTAATAAAAAACTCCATTAAATCACCTAAAAAAAATATTGGGACACAGCATGGCTGCTTTCAATTGGGTTCAACGCGCCCACAGAGGAAACAAGGTTTGAGCCTTCCAGCAGTTACAGTTTCAGTTCAGTGGCTCCGATTAATCGGGATGGACCGCTGATCTTTAACTGTAACTTCTGGATAGAGCAAGGTAGTTTGTTGACTTGAAGCCAATTGACGGTTAGAAAACTGTAACCCACTTCCCTTTATACATCTATATTTCGTATACTATTAATGTTAAAATATGCCAAATTGCATTGCTTTTGGCTATTTTTTTTTCTGTTTAATTTTCAATTAAAAACCCATTTTTAATTCCTATTCTTTGAAATCCATTTTAACCAATAATAAGTGGATGAGCAGCAAAAAAAAAACTATATTTTTTTGGCGATATACAAATAGATTCTATACGTAAAAAATAAAATATCAAACATATTTATCATTTCTGTAGGGGCTTAAGAAGGAAAAAGACCTACAAAATCACTTTTGAAAATTAATTGGGGCACAGTATAGCTTCAATCACGTCCATATAAGGAATTGGTTATGAGCGTTCCAGAAGTTACAGTTAGAGTTCAATGGTATGTGTGGTGAGGCAATATTAAATATCTGACACAACACTTTTCCCATGCAAGCGAGGCACCAGTCTGGAGCCCATCATAAAACGGTTGAAAGAGACCTGGAGAAAGAAGAGTCGACTTGGGGATTTAGGGGCCCATAAACCTGAAATATATGTGGTCCTTTCATCTCGGCCCAATCGTGTGAATAAGTCGTTTTACCAAATCACGGGCAAGCCGACGAGAGGTATTTTGATCCAGGAAGACCAATGGAATTAGGGGGAAAGTAATACAGGGCGGAACCTCGCCCCCCCCCCCCCCCCCCACCAACAGAACTCTCTTCACGTTGAGAGAGACACACACTTTGATTTTGGACTAGCACTTGACTGTTCTTGACTTCCGACTTTTAAGTCAGACTTTCGAAATGTTTATATAAAACTTTATTCAATCTCTCATGTTAGAGAGTAGTTCGATGAGCGAATGTCACCCCTTGTTCCAGAAGAAGTCACTGGTGAGTCATGCGACCAATTGTTCTCGCACTTGTAATAAATATATATATAGTAAAAGTTCAATCATTTTCCTTGCATCATTCTCGTTAAAGTTTCTGCATTTTTATGCCTTTTCTCCCCAACGGGAAAATCCACGGTCTGGGTAGTTTAATTGTTAAAACACAACGCAATGTCAATCTTTATATATACTATCTCGCCGAAGTAGATAAATGTAATAGATTTAATATTAATCTTAATATTAAGCTTAATTCTAATGCTAATCGCACCGTCTTTTCTATTTACATTTATACATTATGAACCTGTCTATGTCATCGAGTTAAAACCAAAATTAAAAATTCCAAAAATTGTTATTCAAAAAACAGAAAAATTCATATTTGTGCGTTACGATTAATAGGAAAATAAAGTACATATGCATTTAACTAACACAGACACTATTATTTAATTGCATTGTGCAATTTTAAAACTGATATATATTTTATAACCCTTAGTTTAATCTCATACTTTTATCAAATATGTTTTTATAAAGTAATTTTCAATATTTAGGAGGAGGATTTGGCTACCGAACTGGTAAATGATCTTTCTGTGTTTAAGTGTACTTTTTATAACAGTCATGAATTTTGTTTAAAAACGACATTGTAGCATAGGAGAGGTAGTATTATGACATTAAACTGTAATGATGATACGAGATATTTAGAGTGTATTATATATGTAATATGTTTCTAAAATAAACAAACAAGAGTATAATAATATATACAAAAATTCGATGTTTATAAGCTATAGAAAATATATTCTTAATTATGATGCACTTTATCGCTTTTCCTGTTTAAATGATTTAATTACTTTTTTAGCTAATTAAACTTACAATTAATTAATATTATAAAATAAAAGTAACAAAAGGCACTTGTGATGCCATAAAGCTATCATATAAGCTATTAATCCAAAGAATCGGTTGAATAATATAGTGTCTGGCTTGTCTTACAAATTTGGGCTTCATAATTTGAAAAAGTGACAAATCGACTAACTTAAAGCAAATTAAAAAAAAAAAACGTATATTCGTTGATTTGCAATTAAAAAATATATTCTTGTATTAAATTAAAGGTTACACTAATACGGTTCTACCAATAATAGTTTTATTTTTTTACGAATTCTAGTTCGGGTTCCGAAATATGTTTTACAGACGCGGTTTAACATTAGGAGTTGTGCAGAGTATAGATAAGCTTAGTCCCGTCGGGCGTTCGTTTCTTGTTGGCTGCTTTGGCGAGTTGGTGTTATTTTTTCTTTTTTGGCTTAGCGTTACGAACCCGACCGCTTGATTTTACTTAATACTAGCAACTTATACGGCTGTTGGATAGCCTAAGAAAAACAAATTTCGTAATAAACAGTTACAACAATTAAAAACATTTGCTGTGAGTTTGAATCTCTCAGAGTGGGAAACAGATGATGAAACTACAATGCAAGATTGCAACATTTGGCGCTTTATCTGCTCATTGCCAAACAATTATCGCGCCAAATATCTCCTTTCCTCCCAAACTTTCTCCATCAGCCTGATTAGCTGGGAGACGATAGTCCAAGTGCGACACAACATTCGAAAATTTAAACCAATATAAAAATATTTACAAGTCGACATATTTTATACTAATTTTCTGAACTACATTTTAAGCATTTAACAATATGGTATTGTCAAAATAGCAATTTAAAAATATATATATATATATATTATTTAACAGGCATGCAAGGCCAACAAAGTAAGTTGAATTTGAAACTAATAAACTGTAAATATACTAATATACTGTATATACTGATATTGATAAGTGTATTATTTCGCCACCCTGTAGAAGGAATGGCTGACTACGTTATTGAAAAAATAGTTGTACTTTTTAAAAAATGGCATTTTTAAAATAACATAAGAGACGTAGTTTATTTTTTTTACGTTAAACAGTAAGGATGATCCGAGATATTTAGAGTGTATTTTATATGTAATATGTTACTAAAATAAAAATTATACGCACAGAAAGAAAATAGCAAAAAAATACATAAAAATTCGATACGCATAAACGATGGAAAATATATTCTTAGTTATAATACACTCTATCGCTTTTTTTTCTCTAAATATTCAAAATGTATAATTATGAGTTTTATTTTTTGGTAATAAATTAACTTGCTTGATATATTTTAAATACTATATGTATAATCATCCGTCCAAGTAATTGGTTTCGGCACCGGGCCATGACCCATTGCTTTAAAAAAAACAGCTGATACCACCTTCGGGCTGTCGTTTAGGGATACTTATTTCCTCCGAACAGTCGGTTGTGTCATCTTAAACCCCTTTCAGACAATCGTTTTTAGAATATCGTATAATATTATTTTTATTGGAATTCAATCTTCACAATTAAATTCTTCAAATATTTTTTTTAATTACAAATTCTGGTTTGGTTTGGTTTATTAACGTTGCATTAGAGCTGCACAGTGGGTTATTGGCGACGGTTCTAGGCCTATCTCGAAGGAAAGTCCCGGGAACGATGCCTCGTATTTTTGAACCCTGATCAGTTGATGAGGACAACACCTGAGCTGGCACCCAACGCCTTCAATAGACGTCGGGACTTTGGACCCCGATAAGATTTATCGTGCACCAGTCCCGCATACACGCCGTTATTTTTTGTGGATGTTCTGGACGACATTCTAGTATTTTGGTAGCGAAGTTGGCAACCCTCCGATCGCAATATTACTACTTTTTACTATTCTTTAGTCTAGTCCATCGCAAGGTTTGAACCGGGGACCCTTGGATTCCCAGCTGACGCCTAATCCACTCGGCCACGGAGGCCTCATTACAAATTACAAATTCTGCAAATATTTTTTTTTTAATATTTATATATACCCTAAACAGTATATCGTACTTAATATTAGCATCAGTACAATTTAGACGGCTGTTGAAAAGCCTAAGAATAATAATAATAAAACAAAACAACTTTAGTAATTAAAAAGAAACAGTAATGTAAAACAACCATATTCTGTAAGCTTGAATCTCTCGGGTAGGGGAAGCAGCTGATGGAACTACAATATAAGATTATTAAAATACAAATACAATGTTAAAATACGCAATAAACATCCATGAGATATGGACATGTTTCGGGAGATACATCTCCCTTCATCAGCAGAAATGAAACGTTGCATTTGTATTTTATTTGTAAATTTTGTATAAGTATTTGAAATAAAATAAGTATTTATAGATTTTAACATTGTATTTGTATTTTAATATTCTTAACGCAATGTTCTATAAGACGAGGTTTTATCTTGCAATATAAGATTGCAGCATTTGGCGCTTTATCTCTTTATCGCCAAACAATTATCGCGCCAAGATGCCTTCCCTCTTTCAGCCAGATTAGGTGGGAGACACGGGTGTTCACATACAAATTACATGAATGCCCATAGATGGCGCACCTGTCTCTTAGTACAGTTAACAACACTGATGGGGGAAGGGTTGATATTAAACACACACAAGTTCTTATTCCATCACTTACAACATATTATATTTTTTAATTTTTATATAAAATGTATTTAATTCATATAATTTTTTCAATCACAATGTACACTTATTTTTTTAGTTCCTATCCAAACAGACGCGTCTCAAAAATGTAAGTTCTCGGAATTATTATATTTTATAAAAGATGAATTATGTATTTAAAATACAGCACTTATCAAATCCATTGCTTTCACAGTGAATGTAATGAAGCAGAGTAGTTTTGAAGGTATGTACGATTTTAAAGTATTTTTCTATGAAAAAAAGAGCTTAAAATGTAAACTTATTTATACAATATATGTTGCATTGCAAAATAAATAAAAAAATCATTTTAAAATAAAAAAAAATTAAAAATACTTAATGGATATTCTAAAAATTGCGTATTTTGCGTATTAAAAATTTAATTATATCATTACATTAATATATTCATAATATATACATTAATTAATAAAAGAGAGCCAATTACATTTTGAGCCATGCATGTTAAATACATTTAATGCACAATAATATGCGTCGAAAATAATAAAAAGATCATTTTATACCAATATTTGAACTAACTCAATAAATTTAATTATTATAAAAATAATGGTATAAAATAAAGCTCAAAATAAAATTTGAAATTACAACAGTTTAGCAACTAAAATCATTTTAATTAACTTTATTTTTACTTATCTGAAATTATATCATTGAAATATATAAGAAAAATTTATTTAAAACCAGATATATGAGTCATATTGTTTCATATATATATATATATATATATATATATATATATATATATATATATATATATATATATATATATATATATATATATATGGCGCTATTCACAACTTGGCTACGCTCAGTATCGATCCGAGGAACTTCGGCTTGCTACGCCGATACTCTGCCAGTCAGGCAAAAACTATCACTCTCGTCTAAACGGGTTTATCGGGTAGATGAAGTGAACCCCACTGCCCCCCCCCCCCCGCCCCTCTCAGTGAGTCGGACGGAGGAACGAATGATTGAGATACCCGTGAAGTAATATCAAGTGGGCAGTAGTTGATGCCGTGAAACGTTATCACGTGGCAGGGGTTGTACTTAATGACTATCCCACATATCTAGATGCTATATTTATATTAAAGCATAGAAATAAAGTTATAAAAGGTCCCTAAAATGAATATTTAGATTACTTTCTTTAATTTTTAGAAAGCAACACGGATCAGCGTAAGTATGACAAAATTTACTATTATTAAGGTTTCCATTCGAAATAGTTGAATTTAAGGAATGGGTGTAAGAACCAGACAACTCCAGTTTTCAAAATTGTTCAGAAAGGACGACAAACACTGATAAAAAAAAGTACCGCTCCGTCCTTTATATGTCTATACACTGTTAAAAATTATTACGACTTTGCACAAAATTTGGTACCCATTTAGCTGCAACCAACATTTGGTGCTTAGTTTCACCATTTTACGGTGCATTTAGTAGTACCATTTAGTAGTAAAGCGTTGCAGCAAAACTCCAAACGATGCTTAAAACAAAACTTCGAGTTTTTTAATATTTTAGGAGTAGCATTTTTTTAAACGATGCTGTCAAACCAAGATCACAACTCTTTTACTTTTCTTTGTCGAACTAGGAATCTTCTGATTCATAGCTGCAGAGGCGTAGCCAGCATTGGGTTACTTTGGGTTAGAACCCCCCCCCATAGCCAAGTTAATTTTTTTTTTGATAAATAACAAATGCAAAAAAAAGAAAAAAAAAGATTTTTTTCTTTGATTTCTATAGAGAAAACACACGTCGCATTTATTTCCTGGTATACCCCACATGTATCTCCTGCTCCTTTCCCTTCTGTCCCCTGAAGGGATGATCTTAAGGAGAACAATGGTGAAACAACCTTGAAGACAGGAAATTCGACTTTGTGTGTGTGTGGGGGGGGGGGGGGGGGGTAGTAGGTCTGTATGATTGTCTTGCTTGTTTGTACATGTAAAAGGATACTTTTCTTAACACTTGAAATGGGGCGGCAGTTGAGCCGGAATTCACAGTGCATCAATCCAGAAATTGCTTGCCCCCCCCCCCAATAATTTGGAAACCCTAAAAGTTTGGAATTTCAAGGTTTATAAATACCCGAGTTGGGAAAATTTATGTCTGAAGAAAATTAATATTTTTAACAAATGAAAGCAAAAACACCAAGGTTATTAAGAGAAAATTAGAAATTGTCCAACTTGTAAAATTAAACTTAAATTCGTGTGTTTGGTTTCAGAGTTCACTGCACACTTTCTACCGATATGACGCTAAGGCTCCAGGTGGAGTTGACTAATGTAGTCTGTAGCCGAGGCAACGCCAGTGGCGGAACTGTTTTATAAATTTCATTGTATTTTTTATTGCGTCAAGCGAAAAAAAATTTTAACCGTGGCATCGTTTCCTTAAAAAAAAATCCCACATTTTAAATATATAATAAATTGTTTAAATTAAGGAGCAATGTTTTCAGATTTCCAGCAGGCGACTAAAAAATGGTCGCATCTGCTCATTCTGTTGTTCGTTATTGTCAAAGTTATATTATATGTTTTAACGTTCAGATTATCATTTAAAGAATTTTAAAATATATGGCGTTGCACTTTACGCAAACGTCACACAGTGTTCTTTTTATTAAAATAACTTCTCTTTTAATTGTGTTAGGTGCGATTGTCTAAATCAAAATCATCTCCTTTTTATTCGAAAATCACTTTTGTTTCATATAACCCTATTGGTTTTGCCTTCCACAATGTAAAATTTCTTTCAGCTAATATTCGAAGCGCCATGGCGCTTCGAATATATGGGACAGGCGCGTCAGTCCCATATAAATTTATAGTCTCGTGTCTAGGATTTTTTTTTGTTATTTTGTTTTGTTTTGTGATTAACCAATTAACCAAGCGACGGTTCGGGGCCTATCCCGAAGAAAAGACCTGGGAATAATGCCTCGTATTTTTTAATCATGGTCAGATAACGAGAATAACACCCGAGCTGGTATTCGTACCCGACGCCGTTAAGTTGGGAATTTCGAATCGTTAAGTTGGGAAATTTCTTGTCTCACCCCCCCCCCCCCCCCCAATTTTTTTTTGTGTGACGCCACTGCCTACGTGTTTTAAGCTTTTAATTTACTTCTTAATTATAATTTATAAATAATATTTAATCAATTAAAATTATTAATTTTAATTTAAAACTACTGCTTAAATTAAAAAATATCATAATTTAAATTTACTAATTTAAAATTACTACTTAAAAATGATTATGATTAATTAAAATTACTAATTTAATATTATCAAGTAAAATTGCTAATTTAAAATTATTAATTAAAAATGATTAATTAAAAATGATTAATTAAAAATTATTAATTAAAATTGCTAATTTAAAATGATTAATTAAAATTAATAATTTAAAATTATTAATTAACTTTTATCAAATTACTAACTAAATTTTTTTCAAATTATTAATTAAATTTAATTAAAATTATTAGTTAAAAAATTTCAAATCAGTTATTAATAAAAAAAATATATTTGGTTTTGGTCGGATCAAAAATAATTTATGGACCCCCCCCTTCGGACAATCCTGGCTACGCCACTGCATAGCTGACCGTCTTTATCCACTCGGCCACGGAGGCTCTTTTTGGTCGGTGTTTATCTTGGATGAGATTCCTCGGCTTGTTGATGTAGCGACAGCAAAAATTTCGGTTGCAGTTAAGGAGATTGAATCAATTATCGGTGAAACCTCCGCTTTTTTACCAATAAAGGATTTTTGATTCAACCCACGTTCCACCATAATAGGGGGTCATTGGCTGCAGTTCTCTGTTTGCACCAAGATATGGTACATCGTTGAACTGAAATTTTTAACAATTTAAGATAAATATCCGGAGGGCATTTGATTGAGCAAAAAAAAAAAAAAAATTTGGAACTCTAGCTGCCTGGTTCTTGCATCTGCGCCGTTGAAAACGTTGGTGTGAAAACCGACAGCTCAATTTTTTTTAATTGTTCAGGAAAGAAAAAAAATACTGTACGTTGAAAAAAAATACTGTACGTTTTCTTGCATTGTGCGATGCAAAAAATACATATCCTTTTCCTTTATATATCGACACTGTTGAAAATAGGTATGCAAAAATAAGTAAATTGTACTCTTTTTTTTATTACATTCAAATCATAGCTCCGAATACATTTTTCATTTTTTGAAAAAGACGTGTACTCAAAAATGTGTAAAAATTAATAAAAAGAGCAGTAGCTTGCCTACATAGGCTTCCTTCATAAATCACTTTCAATAAATATCGATAATTACAACTTAGACTTACCGGGAATCCAACCCATTTCTGCAGCACCGTAGTCCACAGTATTATCCATTAAGGGGACACAAAGAAATTATAAATTGAAATACACTCAAACCTGTTTTTGTGCGGTCTTTTTTTGTGCGATTTTTTATGCGATTTTGTTTGTGCGGTATATGAAAATTTTAATCAAATTCGAACATAATAGATTATCTGGAAACCGAGACATATACAAGCGTCTAGTGAAAGCACAATCCTCGCAAAACTGATCACTGACTACATGGTAAAGGACTGAAAAAAAGTCAACTCTAAACAAGTGCAAGGTAGTATCTTCAAGTGACGAAAGCGATTTTGAACCAAGTTCTCGTATTGTCAGACTACGAAGGATAATGGTTATACGTTTTGAAAAGTTTGTATGTGTAAAATAAGTACATGTGTAAATAAAATATTTAAAAATGTTCGCATGTGTATTTTCTAAATCAGATTCCAGAAGGTTTGGCGAGATTCCAAGTAGCTGTCAAGCCTCGTGTATTGATTTCGTTTAAAAAAGCAATTCCTGGTTATTTCGTAAGGTTTTGAGTTATTTTCTATGTGAGACTTTTTTTTATGCGCTCCCTATCCACCGCATAAAAAAATATTTTTTAATTGTGTTCCGAAAACTATTTTTTATAGATACTCGTAAAGTTTTGTGCTAATTTTTTTTATGTGGGCCCCCTATCTAGCGCACAAAAACAGATTTGAGTATAATGTTAAAAAGGTGTGCCAGAAAAAAAATGGAAAGTTATATAATTAATTGAGTTGTAATAACACATTTACTATATTAATCAATCGACATCAAAAAATGTGGAAAACCATTTACTGACGACTATTTTAAGTTTGTCAGGTCACTTTGTTAGATAACTTGAACAGAAGTCAAGATTAGCAATATGAAATCACACTACTCATTTTTGAGAAAGTACGATTACTTAAATTTGAGTACACCATCACTCGTTTACGATGCAATTGTATTTTTAAAAAACAAATATGTTCATGTACACATTTTTAAGCACTTTTTTTTACATTGCATATAATTTAGATCTGTCTGGTTCTTTCACTAATCGATACAGGATTTTGTGTTCTTTATAAGAATGAGCGAAAAAGCGTAAATCTAAAAAAGAGTGGAGCTGCCTGGTTCTTACACCCCAGTCTTCAATTTCGTTCCAATAATTTTGTTTTAATAGTTGAAGGCATGGGTGCAATAACCAGACAGCTCCACTTTTTTCTGTTACACTATTTTTTTTTACTTATTCCTATAAAAGAAAAAAAAACTATCGGTTGGTACAAGAACCAGACAACTCCAAGCAATAGCTATAGATGTATGAAGGAAAAAGAGATGTACTTTTGCATCGTTGAAAGAAACTTACAGAATGTGTTTTTCGTCATTTCTGAATAATTTTGAAAACTGGATCTGTCTGGATCTTATATTCACGTCGTCCATTATGAAAAATTACTCTTTATCTTGAATATTTAAAGGTTAATACAAAAAATATTTAAAGGTTAATTCAGAACAAAATAAAAATTGTTGGTATGTTAAAATCAAACACCCGCCCTCTAAGGGTTTGTGTTGCCTACCTTAACAGACATATTTATGTGGTTCTTTTTTTAAAACGAGTTATTTCCATATAAAATTGTACTCCTTTTAAATTCATTGATACAATTTTTGATGTTCCCTAACTTTAGAACCTGGAATGCAACCAGGGATGATGAATGGTAAGTGTAGAAGTGAAGTTTGCATATTTTGCGAAATTATTATTCTCACGAAAAATATTGTAGTAAATTATACACATAAAAATTATAATGTCAATTATGGGACAACAGTAAATGGTTTTCGATTGATTGATTGATTGATTGATTGATTGATTGATTGATTGATTGATCGATCGATCGATCGATTGATTGATTGATTGATTGATTGATTGATTGATTGATTGATTGATTGATTGATTGATTGATTGATTGATTGATTGATTGATTGATTGATTGATTGATTGATTGATTGATTGATTGATTGATTGATTGATTGATTGATTGATTGATTGATTGATTGATTGATTGATTGATTGATTGATTGATTGATTGATTGATTGATTGATTGATTGATTGATTGATTGATTGATTGATTGATTGATTGATTGATTGATTGATTGATTGATTGATTGATTGATTGATTGATTGATTGATTGATTGATTGATTGATTGATTGATTGATTGATTGATTGATTGATTGATTGATTGATTGATTGATTGATTGATTGATTGATTGATTGATTGATTGATTGATTGATTGATTGATTGATTGATTGATTGATTGATTGATTGATTGATTGATTGATTGATTGATTGATTGATTGATTGATTGATTGATTGATTGATTGATTGATTGATTGATTGATTGATTGATTGATTGATTGATTGATTGATTGATTGATTGATTGATTGATTGATTGATTGATTGATTGATTGATTGATTGATTGATTGATTGATTGATTGATTGATTGATTGATTGATTGATTGATTGATTGATTGATTGATTGATTGATTGATTGATTGATTGATTGATTGATTGATTGATTGATTGATTGATTGATTGATTGATTGATTGATTGATTGATTGATTGATTGATTGATTGATTGATTGATTGATTGATTGATTGATTGATTGATTGATTGATAGATAGATAGATAGATAGATAGATAGATAGATAGATAGATAGATAGATAGATAGATAGATAGATAGATAGATAGATAGATAGATAGATAGATAGATAGATAGATAGATAGATAGATAGATTGGTTGTTTGGTTGGTTGGCTGGCTGGCTAACTGGTCGGCTGACTGACTGACTGATTGTTTATTTGACTAATTGATTTATTGATTTGTTGATTGCCCAACAAAACGGTACCATTCATAAATTGATAGTTCGAATATCAGGCGTGGTTTAATTGAGAATAACCAATTAATATTAAAACAGTTAATTGATTCTTGAAAAAAAAATCCTTGGGTAGAAAAAATAGTCTTTTCGCATAGATTTAAAACGCATTTTTGGCTTTCAAAAATACATCAAATATTAGACATTTAATGTTTTTACTTACTTAATTTCTTACTTTACAAAAAAAAGGCAAAAGGCATCGAAAAACACAGTTTTAAATATTTCTGTGACGTCACGTGAGATTTCAGCATAGCCAAGGACGAATGTTTTCTCAACTTTTCTTCCGAATAGTTACGCATCTGCGGGGCACGGGAAAACACATTGTCGATAAATGAGAGTCGTCGATCCAGTTCTTATTATATTCTAGCTCAGTGATTCTTACAAATATTCTTTTTCGATTTTCTTTTTCGACGTCGTTAAAATCTGTCCCGGGTGAAAATAAAATGTATTTGAGCAAAATAGACTGTAAAAAAAAGGAACGAGACACAACGTAGAAAGCGTGCAGTGTATTGTCCGGAATCCAAAACGGGGGTGTTCACTTTAGTTTCAACGGTTACTCTTTTTATAGTAACACACATGTCTTTTTAGAATATTTTTTTCTAGCACTTTATTTCTAAATAAAATTTTACTCTTTTTAAATTCATTGATACACAATTTTGACTTTTCCCAACTTTAGGACCTGGCGTGCAAGCACAGCCGATGAACGGTAAGAGCGGAATAGTTTGCCTTTTTGCTAAATTCTCACGAGAAAATTGTAGTAAATGCAAAAAATTTTAATAAATATTTTTATATATGAAGCCTTTTTATATAAAAAAATTATAATGCCAATGCTATGACAATGGTGTGTTTTTCGATTGATTGTTGTAACTATTTTATTTTTTTTATACCTAAAATTATATGGTATGGTATTTTTCATACATTATTTTTGTTGAAAATTGTAAATAACACAGGTCTGCAAAAAAATACATTTGAAAATTGTTTTAGTTTTGTTAAAAGATTTTTATATTATTTGCAGTGTTGATTCCACAAATGAAATATATTTTTTTCTATCACATAAGACTTTTTCACAAAACGCACTGTTAAAAATAGGTACTTAAAAATAAGTAAAATGTACTCATTGTTGATTACATTAGATTTTATCACAGCTCCGAATATATAAGTTTCCATTTTTGAAAAAGACATGTACTCAAAAATGAGTAAGAATTAATTTTAAAAAAAAACATACGCTAGCCTACATAAATCACTTTCAATAACTATAACCAGGACTTACCGGGAATCGAACCCAATCCGCACCGAAGTCCAGGGCCATATCCGTTGTACTACAAGAGGTACGAAAAGAAAGTAATGTTAAAAAGGCGTGCAAAACAATGGATAGTAAGACAATGTAGTTGTAATAACTCAGTACAAATATTTTGAGCTACTGAATAACTACTGAACAAATATTTTGAGCTTGCCAGGTCACGTTGTTAAGATGGCTAGAACAGAAGCTAATATTTGCAATATTAAACATTACTACTCATTTTTGCGAAAGTACGATTACTTAAACTTGAGTACGCTATCACTCATTCACGATACAATTGTACTCAAAGAGAAACTAATACGTCAATGCACTCATTTGTGAGCACATTTTTTGTTTACAGTGCGAGTTCATATTTTAGGGGGAATACTTTGGGTCAGATTTACTCTACGGTCACCCTTGGCGCGATTTTTTCCACATTTGGCGATAAAAAAATTTAAATGGCAGAACCCCTCTGACCCGAAAAGGAATCGCAGCAACCCTATTGGACAACAGTCGCCAAAATGGGGAATTTTGGCGAGATTTTGAAAAAGTCGCCAAGGGTGACCGTACAGTAAATTTTTACCAATAATTTAATACTTCCATATTTATTTTATCCCCTCAAATACTTACTTTACATTTGTATCCTAACTCTGTTATGATTTAAATGACAAATAAGTTTATGAAAAAGATCACATGTCGTTTTAGTAACTTTCTCAAAACTTATTTTGCATTTCTTCTTCAGAACTTGCGGCGAGTTGTCTATTCTCAACATCCAGCAGTAGATAGATAGATAAGTTTATTGTAGTGGGCTGTAGCCCATTTACAAAGGTTGGCAACATATTTCAACAAAAGCGGATACAAAATTTGATAACACAAAATACAATATAATACATTTTCAAACATTTAAAACACAATTTGAGGCAAATATACAAAAAAAAAAAAAAATTACATTAGAAATTAGAATTAGGGTTTTAATCATAGAGTAATGATACAAATAGAGGAATTAAAATGCTGACTTCCGTGTGTCCATTATTGAAACCACGTGATATGTGGAAATGCCAATTCATTCATGCGCCAATATTACTTGGCAGGCCTTGGCGACTTTCAGAACTAAACGAAATTGAAGTATTGTAATATGGTTTTGTGTTTAATTTTGTATTTAAATATATTTTTTTGAACGAGTGGCACAATTTAAGGGAGTTTAACAGATATATTAAGGATATTTTTCTTACTTTGTAGTTTTGAAATAATTGCATTACGTTTTTATGTAAAAAATTTACCATAAGCGAAGTTCTTTCAATTGTTATTTTGTATACTTCAATAAGAAAATATGAACAATAAAACCTAGGAAATATAAAGAGTTTCGCTTCTTCGAGTATTGAACACAAATAAAATATTTTCATTTTGTTAATGAAGAGGAAATATTTAGCGCATATTGTTTGAAAATAAGTAAATACGTACATATATGTTAAAAAGTTGAATACAGACAGAACTCCTTATCACCAAAAGAGAAGAAAGTGCCCCAAATTTGAAACTCCTTCAGATGTCTGAACGCCAAATGTGGCAGCGCTATAACCACGTGATGTGAGTTTTTCTTTTCAATGTTGACACCGCAGCCTTATGAGAGTCTGGTATTGAAGGCGCTCTCTATTTAATATTACAACTCTCTGGTTTTAATCTGTTATTCCAGCACAAGTTCTCCCGGAATTTTAAAACAGAGATTGCGTAATTATAAAAACAAAAATATTCTTGTTTGCAAAATTTTAGGATGGTTGAAATGTTTCTGGATTCAATTGATGATAAGTACTTTCGTCTGGATGCATCATAAATTGGACAGAAAAAAAATACATGATCCAAGGTTTCATTTTCTGTTGTGTTACAAAATTTACAGAAATTATTAGGAAATTTTTCGAAAGCAATTCCTTTAAAAAAATATATGTGATTGATTGCAACGAATTTGAATAATAATTATTTTTATAGTGATATCTATATTTGAAATTAAGTAGTCTTTATCTCAAAAAGATCACATATCGTTATAGTAACTTTTTCTCAAAACTTCTTATTTTGAACATCCTCTTGAGAACTTGCGGGGGGTGGTCTATTCTCAACATCCAGCAGTAGTCAACAAGCATGCTGATATTCTACATTCGATTCCATTTCATTTTTACCTTGGTGATATCTCACTTTTTCTCCTCATTGTCTGTACCTAAATTTTCAGGAAAGCAGTCCAGATGAGAATAGTGAATATGACCTTTTAATATCATATTACAACCAAAAATGTTTACATTTCCTAACATATATTCTGTAATTGATTTGTACTCTAAAAAAAGTGCTTAAAATGAATACATGGTCATACTCGTTTTTCTTTGAGTACAATTATATCGTAAATGAACGGTGACATACTCAAATTTAAGTAATCGCACTTTTGCAAAAATGAACAGCATTGTTAAAATCAGCTTCTGTTCAATCCATCTTAACAAAACAACCTCAAGTAGACGGTTTGGGTTCGATTCCCGGTAAGTACGAGTTGAAATTTTTTTGATTGAAAGTGGTATATGAAGGCATCCTGTGTATTCACGCAACTGCTCTTTTCAATCATTTTTGAGTACATGTCTTTTTCAAAAATGAAGCTTATGTATTCGGAGTCATGATAAACATCGAATGTAATCTAAAATGAGTACATTTTATTTATTTTTAAGTACCAATTTTTAACAATGTAGTTTGGTCTTTGATATCCAAACAAGCTGTTTACTATTAGCTTGATGGATCTCCAGGCTTTTCTATCGTTTGTTTCCATTTTAAGTTTGCAGCGACATGCAGTTCGTTCAACTTTCTTTCTCTATCAAGCAATTCTTGGAAAGAATTTCCACTTGAGCAGTGTATATATCAAAAGGCCAATCGCATAGCTCCAACACATGAGGCCCACGCAGGGGACGCCTGAATGCGATAAACACTAACTAAGAGGAAGTCATTCCCAGTCATTCCATCTAATGTAACTAACTACACGCACTTTTAGAGTGCTGCTCATCCTAATTGTAATGCCATAGATTTAATCTTTAAACTAGCATCATTAAATATTATTTGTTCTCTAAATACTATGGTGTTCATCAACTTATTCATTACCTTTAAACTCAACCTTCTGAATCGTAAATGGAGTCAACAATGGCGTGGCCGTACAACCAAACAACAACGGCCGCGGCAAGTTCAAATTTGTTTTTCTACATTAATTTTCTTATATTAGATCCTACAAATACTTCCTACTTCAGCTTTACTTCGGTTAAACCGCGAAACTGTTCACTAACATATCAGAAACATGCTCCTTCTTTTGGAACTTCATTAACAAGCGTTAATAACAATCGTAAAATAACAATTAATTAACACAAACTGCCTATTTTATCATTGTTATATGACTATTGTTGTATATTTATTTTCAAATGTATAAAAATATTTTTTCATGATGTAAGAAATGAAACATTGTTTACTTTTAACTAGGAATGGAATTCCGATCTGGTAAATATAAAATTAATTTAATATTTTAATTATTCAGGTAGATATCGCTTTTCAATACCTTAAAAAATTTAAATGATGCCCTTTTTTGTTTCCCATGATAAAACTACAACTCATTTCGTTGAATAGAGGAAAAAGCGAATTTAAATTAAATTATTTACCAACATTATAACATATCAAGAGCCGGATTTAGAGTTAGTGGGCCCATTGCCTAAAAATATGGTATAAGATTGCAGCATTTGGCGCTTTATCTCTTTAACGTCAAACAATTATCACGCCAAGATGCCTTACTCCTTCAGCCAAATTAGGTGGGAAATACTAGTGTTCACATACAATAACGTGAAAATACAAAAATGCCCATAGACGGCGCACCTGTCTCTTAGTACAGTTAATTACACTGATGGGGGGGGGGTGACATTAAACACACACAATTTCTTATTCCAACACTTACTACATATCATATTTTTTGATTTTTATATAAAATGTATTCAATTCATACTATTTTTTCGATGCTTTTTTTTTTAGTTCCTATCCAAACAGACGGGTCGCAAAAATGTAAGTTCTCAGATTTATTATATTTTATAAAAGGTGAATTATGTATATAAAATACAGTACTTACCAAATCCATTGTTTTCACAGTCAATGCCATGACGCAGAGTAGTTTTGAAGGTATGTACGATTTTAATGTATTTTTCTATACTAATAAGAACAATTGAAAAAAATGCTTAACATTTAAACTTAATTTATGCAATATACGTTGCATTGCGAAATAGATAAAAAAAAACATTTTAAAATAATAATTTTTTTTAAAAAAATACTAAATTGGTATTAGATTTAAAAATTGTTTATTTTGTGCATTAAAAATTGTACTGTTCCATAAGTTATTTATATCATTAATTAATAAATACGTTACATTAATACATACATTAATAAAAGAGAACTTTTTGAGCCATGCATGTTAAATACATTTAATGCACAATAATATTACGCATCGAAAATAATGAAAAAAGCATTTTATATCAGAATTTAAACTAACTTATTAGATTTAATTATCATAAAAACAATTGCATAAAATAAAGCTCTGAGATAACAACTCAACTAATTTTAATTAACTATATTTTTACTTTTAAAATCAGATATATGATCGTCATATATATATATATATATATATATATATATATATATATATATATATATATATATATATATATATATATATATATGTGTATATATATGTAATGTTTATTCTTAAAAGAGAGTTTCTCACAGAAAGCATAGCGATTAAATATGATATATCTAGAGAAGAGAATATTGTATGCAAAACACTAGAACACATATATCCCATGTACTTAAATGACTATTCTATATATTTATATGTTATATTTCCATTGAAGCATAGAAATAAAGATATAAGTTTTCAAAAATGATTAATAATCTTTTATTTTTAGAAAGTAACACGGAGCAGCGTAAGTATAACAGAATTTACTATTTTTAAGATCTCCACTGGAAATAGTTGAATTTAAGATATAGGTGTAAGAACCAGACAACTCCAGTTTTCAAAATTGTTCAGAAAAGACGATGAACACTGATACAAAAATATCGCTCAGTCCTTTGTATATACATACAATGTTAAAAATTATTAAAACCTTACACCAAAATTTGGTACCCATTCAGCTGCAACCAACATTTGGTGCTTAGTTTCACCATTTTACGGAGCTACCACGGATACCATTTATTTGTGAAGCGTTTTACAAAAACTCGTAACATTGCATAAAACTCAAAATTCGAGGTTTCTTAGTACTTTAGTAGTAGTATTTTCGTAGATAAGCTGGCAACCCTCCGATCGCAAGATGACAACTTTTTTACTCATTTTTGAATACCTATTTTTAACAGTTTTCTTAGAGATATTTTTTCTTCTTTTTTAACGTCCTTAAAATCGGTTCCAGGTACAAAATGCAATTAGGGGAAAACAGACCGTAATGATAACTTGAGTCGATACTCAACGTAGAAATCGCTCAGTTTTCTGTCCTAAACGGAATCTTAAACCCTGCGTCTTTATAGGACAGGTGGCCGATATTTCGGCCAGAATTCCATGTTAAAATCAAACACCCGTCCTCTAAGGGTTCTGTTTCTACCTTAACATATATATTTATGTGTTTCTTTTTCTTTGTTTCTTTTCAAATAAAATAAAATTGTACGCCTTTTAAATTCATTGATAAAGTTTTTGATGTTTCCTAACTTTAGAACCTGGAATGCAACCAGGGATAATGAATGGTAAGTGTAGAAAAGTTTGCATTTTTGCTAAATTCTCACGAAAAAAATCACAATATATTACACACATAAAAATTATAATGTCAGTGATTTGAAAACAGTAAATGATTTTTGATTGATTGATTGATTGATTTATCGAACGATTGATTGATTGATTGACGGCCTCTGTAGACAAGCTGCTGCTCTTTTTATTCATTTTACCCATTTTTGAGTACATGTATTTTTCAAAAATAAAACTGTTTATTCGGAGCTATGATAAGCAACGAATGTACACAAAAATTAGTAGATTTTACTTATTTTGAATACCTATTTTTAACAGTGTTCTTAGAGATATGTTTTCTTCTTTTTTGACGTCCTTAAAATCGGTTTAATGCACAAAATGCTATTAGGAAGAAATAGACCGTAATGAAAACTTGAGTCGATACTCAACGTAGAAATCGCGCAGATTTCTGTCCTAAACGCACCCTTAAACTCTGGCCCTTTACAGGGTGGTGGATATTTCGGCAAGAATCACATGTTAAAATCAATCACCCACCCTCTAAAGGTTTGTTTCTACCGTAACAGACATATTTATGTGGTTCTTTTTTTAAATACAAGTTATTTCTATGTAAATTGTACTATTTTAAGTTTATTTATAAACATTTTTATGTTTCCTAACTTTAGGACCTGGAATGCAACAAGGGATGATGAATGGTAAGTGTAGAAAAGTTTGCATTTCAGCTAAATTCTCACGAAAAAAATCGCCGTAAATTATACACATAAAAATTATAATGTCAGTGACATGACAACAGTTAACGTGTTTTCGATTGATTATTGATTTTTTTTTTTTTTTTTTTTTTTTTTTTTTTTTTTTAAGCCCACAAAACGGTGAGTGTTTGAATACCAGCCGCGGTTTAATTGAGAGTAAACAATCAATATTAAAACGGTCAATTGATTCTTGAAAAAAAAATCCTTGGGTAGAAAAAATAATATTTTTGCATAGATTTGAATAGATTTAAAAACGCATTTCTGGCTTTCAGAAATACAGCAAATATTAGACATTTCATGTTTTTACATACTTACTTTCTTACTTTACAAGAAAAATAAGACAAAATCAGACAAGACAGAAGGCATCGAAAAAAAAACAGTTTTAAACAACCTGTGACGTCACGTGAGATTCCAGCATAGCCAAGGACGAATGTTTTCTCAACCTTTCTTCCGAATAGTATGTATTCACGCAGCACGATGAAGCACAATGTAGCTCAATGGGAGTCCTCGATCCAGTTCCTATTATATTCTAGCTCAGTGATTCTTAAAGATATTCCGGGTCTTTCCTTCGAGATAGACCCCGAACCGTCGCCAATAGCTCACTGTGCAGCTCTAGTGCGACGTTAATTAAACAAATCAAACCAAACCAACTTAAAATTTGGTTTGGTTAATTAACGTCGCACTAGAGCTGCACAGTGGGCTATTGGCGACGGTTCGGGGTCTATCTCGAAGGAAAAACCCAGGAACACCTACACATTCACACACACATTCATACATGCACCTCGTTATTTTAGAACCATGGTCAGATGACGAATAAACACCTGAACTGGCACCCAACGCCTTCAATAGACGTCGGGACTTTGGACCCCGATCAGATTTATCGTGCACCAGTACCGTATACGCGCCGTTAATTTTTGTGGATGTTCTGGACGACCTTTCTAGTATTTTGTAGCAAAGCTGGCAACCCTCCGATCACAAGATCACTACTTTTTTACTTTTCTTTGTCAAGTCCATCGCACGGGTTCGAACCACCGATCCTCGGATTAGTAGCTGAACGCCTTAACTGCTCACTGCTCGGCCACGGAGGCCACAAACCAACTTAAAGATATTCTTTTTCGACGTCGTTCAAATCGGTTCCGGGCAAAAATAAAATGTATTTGAGCATAGTAGACTGTAACAAAAACATGAATCGCGTAACAGCGTTAACGTAGGGGCATCTAGAAACGAGACACAACGTAGAAAGCATGCAGCGTTTCGTCCGGAATCGAAAACGGAGCTATTCACTTTAGTTTCAACGCCTTAATCGCTACAGCCATTTTGATACGTATGACCCTCCTACTATTATTATTGGTAACACAGATGTCTTTTTAGGATATTTTTTTAAACACTTTATTTCTAAATAAAATGCTACTCACTTTAAATTCATTAATACACATTTTTGACTCTTCCCAACTTTAGGACCAGGCGTGCAAACGCAGACGATGAACGGTAAGTGTGGAATAGTTTGTATTGTTGCTAAATTCTCAAAGGAAAATTGTAGTAGTCTATCTAAAAAAATGTACGATATTTTGGATAATAAAATAACAAGTGGTAATAACAATTGTAAAATAACAATTAGTTAACACCAACTACCATTTTTACTATTGTTTTAAATGTCCTAATTAAATCCTAATGTTTAATAATTTCAAACAATTAACATTACTTTGCTCTTTTATCTATATATAAAATCGTAAATATTAAACCTGTGATTTGTGATAAAACTGTACTGAATGGAATTTTTTAATTAGTTTTCCTGTAATCAGTATACAAAAAATTATAAAAAAAACATTAATTATTTTTAAGAAATGTTTTCAATCACAGACCTGTACAATAGTTTTTAAATCCATAGTCTATAGAATCGAAGAAATCTAAAAAATGTACGATAATTTGGATTATAAAATAACAATTGTAAAATAACAATTAATTAACGCTAATTGACATTTTAATTATTGTTATATGATGATTTTTATATGATGATTGTTATATGATGATTGTTATATGATTATTGTTATATTATTATTGTTATATGATGATTGTTATATGATGATTGTTATATGATGATTGTTATATGATGATTGTTATATGATTATTGTTATATGATTATTGTTATATGATGATTGTTATATGATTATTGTTATATGATGATTGTTATATGATGATTGTTATATGATTATTGTTATATGATTATTGTTATATGATTATGATTATTGTTATATGATTATGATTATTGTTATATGATTATGATTATTGTTATATGATTATGATTATTGTTATATGATTATGATTATTGTTATATGATTATGATTATTGTTATATGATTATGATTATTGTTATATGATTATTGTTATATGATTATGATTATTGTTATATGATTATTGTTATATGATTATGATTATTGTTATATGATTATTTTTGTATCATTATTGCTGAATATTTATTTTTAAAATGTATTAAAAAAAATTCATGACGAACGAATGAAACATTGTTTACTCTTAACTAGGAATGGAATTCCGGTCTGGTAAATATAAAATTACGTTTAGTATTTTAATTATTCAGGTAGATATGGCTATTCAATATCTTAAAAAATTGAATTGATGCCCTTCTTTGTTTCCCATAAAAAAAACTACAACTCACTGCGTTGGGTAGAGGAAAAAACGCATTTAAATTATTTACCAACATCAAAACATATCTAAGAGCCGGATTTAGAGTTAGTGGGCAAATTGCCTGAAAATATGTGGTGCCCCCCCCCCCTTCCAACATCAGCCGAGGGGAGGTTATAAAGTACCCCTAGAAAAATGAGAGGGGGTGGGGAAGAAGGTCCGAATTTGTTTTGAAAATTGTATATTCCAGAACTACAAATTACATCATTTGTAAGTGTACAAATGAAATCGGAATTCACTGTTTTTTTGTAAATTTCCAAAACTATGTTAAAAAATTTCAACGGTTTCAATTAATCCCAAGGTACGATGGCATTCCGGAATCTGTAAAAATAGCAATAAAATATTGCTTTGGATTACTGGCAAATGGCTCTAACAAAATAAAAAAGTAATAAAAATAAAAACAACTGATTTATAAAAAAAAATTAAATAATGCCAATGCAATTAACACAAATTAAACATATTTTATAAAAGAATGCAAAAGTATTAAGGTGTATGTACATTGGGCAAATCTGTTAATAAAAATAGAATGTTTGTCCATCATAAAATGGTTGTAGTATACTCTTTTCTATAGGATTCTCATCCTTCAAAATAATTTTTTCCGCAAGTTGACTTTTTTTCTTTTTTCTTTTTTTCGGTGTGTGGTGCAGGCCGCTAGGCGGCAGCCTACGCCTAAATCCGCCCTTCTAAAGTTATTTTTTTTAGTAACGAACAGTTCTAAAAAAACGGCCCATTCTTCTACCCAAGCATATTAGCAAATTATTTCAAGTCTAACATAACACAGGTTTTCAAACTGCGTGCTCTTTTTAAAAACAAATAAAATCTAACTTATGCCAGCTGTTGAAACTAAATTAACTAAATATATACTTATTCTTTTTTTTTTAGCTCTTATTGACTTAGAAGATGTGAATTCTAGTAAGTGTTATGAAATTACAAATTTAAAATAGCATAACAATGCTTTGTATTGAAAATACTATATTTTTTTATATCTTTTTTTTTTGCAGTTACTATAATAAAGAAACCTTTAGAAGAAGGTAAGTATGATATTAAAGTAAACTATCAAAATAAAAAAAAACAATTAAACAATATCATTTGTTTAAAATTGGAAATATTTGTATTGAAAAGTAAAAGAGTTTGGGAAAAACAATACGTATCTTTGTATATAGAAAAACAAATTCATTTAAACTAATTTTTATCATCTGTTATTCTAGATTATGTACACTCAAACCTGTTTTGTGTGGTGGATAGGGACCGCATAAAAGAAAACGCATAAAAAAATCGCACAAAACTTCACGAGTAGCTATAAAAAATAGTTTTCGCAACACAATTAAAAAGTATTTTTTATGCGGCGAATAGGGACCGCATGAAAAAGTCTCCCGTAGAAAATAACTCAAAACCTTACGAAATAACTAGGAATTGCTTTTTCAAACGAAATTAAGACACGAGGCTTGGCAGCTACTTGGAATCTCGCCAAACCTTTTGGAATCTGATTTAGAAAATACACATGCAATTTAACAATTTTAAATATTTTATTTACATATGTACTTATTTTACACATCACAACTTTTCAAAGCGTATATAACCATTATCCTTCGTAGTCTGACAATACGCGAACTTTCTTGTGGTGAACTGGTTCTAAATCGCTTTCGTCACTTGAACATACTACCTCACACTCGTTTAGAGTTGACTTTTTTTTCATTTACCATGTAGTCGGTGATCAGTTTTTGCGACCACTGTTGATTCACTAGACGCTTGTATATGTCTCGGTAGCAAGATAATCATTTATGTTCCAATTTGATTGAAATGTTCATGTACCGCACAAAAAAAATCTCACAAAAAAATCGCACAAATAAAAATCGAACAAAAAAAAGATCGCACAAAACAGGTTTGAGTGTATATATTTGAGTATTTAAAAGTTGTATTTTCTCGCAAAATCGCTTTCGTCACTTGAACATACTACCTCGCACTCGTTTAGAGTTGACTTTTTTTTCATTTACCATGTAGTCGGTGATCAGTTTTTGCGACGACTGTTGATTCACTAGACGCTTGTATATGTCTAGGTAGCAAAATAATCAATTATGTTCCAATTTGATTGAAATTTTCATATACCGCACAAAAAAAAATCGAACAAAAAAAGACCGCACAAAAACAGGTTTGAGTGTATATTTTTGGGTATTTAAAAGTTGTATTTTCTTTAAGGTTCACTTTTTTCACGTGGGCTAAGTCTAAGTTAAGGGTAAGTTAAACTGCCTGTGGGCTCATTCCTAAACGAGAGGGAGAGAGAGAAAGAAAGAATGTCGCTTTAGGACGCAGGACAAGGATTTACTAAAGCATTATGCAAGGCTTACTAAAAAGAAATGCAACGTTAAAAAGATCCTTTATCTTGAAAGACTTGCCTTACAATGCAAGTGACGGGGGTTAAAATGGATTTAAAAAAATAGACATTCAAAATTATTTTTAATGGAAAACTAAAAAACATATATCAAAAAGCACTACAATTCGGAAAATTTTAGCATGAACAACATACGAAATACAAAGGTAGAAAAGGAAGTGGGGTACACTTCAATTAGCTTCAAATCAAGAAACTGCCTTACTCAATCCAGAAGTTATAATTAGATATCAGTGATCAACATATAGTGGAGTCCATGCCAATATTGTTTTGTTTTTTTTGGTTTTTGTTAATTAACGTCGCACTAGAGCTGCACAGTGGGCTATTGGCGACGGTTCGGGGTCAATCTCGAAGGAAAGACCCGGGAACACATACACATTCACACACACATTCATACACGCACCTCGTTATTTTAGAGCCATGGTCAGATGACGAGGAAACACCTTAACTGGCACCCAACGCCTTCAATAGACGTCGGGACTTTGGACCCCGATCAGATGTATCGTGCACCAGTCCCGTATACGCGCCAGTATAATTTGTTGGATATTCTGGACGACTTTCTAGTATTTTTGTAGCGAAGCTGGCAACCCTCCGATCGCAAGATCACTACTTTTTTACTTTTCTATTTCAAGTCCATTTCACGGATTCGAACCACCCATCCTCTGATTAGTAGTTGAACGCCTTACCAACTGAGCAACTCCATGCCGATAAGAACCGACGCAGTAATAAAGGCAAAAGGAGCCCCAACAAAATACTGAGAAGGTGGTTACAACCCTGTTAAAAATAGCTACTCAAAAATAAGAAAAAAAGTGCTCATTTTTTATTACATTCGATGCTTATTATGGCTCCAAATATCATAAGTTTCAATTTTGAAAAACACATATACTCAAAACTAAGCACAGTGAATAAAAAAAGCATATACTATTCTACATAGACTGCCTTCATAAATCACTTTCAATAAATATCAACAATTACAACCAAGACTTACCGGGAATCGAACCCTGATCCTCAGGCACCTCAGTGTCCACTGCCTTATCCTTTGTACTACCAGGGCGATGTGAAGAAATTATAAACAGAAGACTTGTTTAAAAGGTGTACCAAAAGAATGGAAAGTTAGATAATAGAGTTGTAATAACTGAGTTTCCATTTAAGCAACAGACATCAAATAATGTGGAAAACCATCTTCTGAATAACTATTTTAAGTTTGTCAGATTGCGTTGTTAAGACGGTTTGAACAGAGGCTGTAATTAGCAATATTAAACCACACTGCTAATTTTTGCGAAACTGCGGTTGCTTAAATTTGAGTACGTCGTCATTCATTTACGATGCAATTGTACTCAAAGCAAAACAAGTATGTTCAGGTAGTCATTTTTTAAGTAACTTTTTTACAGTGAATAAAGTGACTTAGTGTACAGATAGATATATTAGCTAAATAGCGTTTTATTTTATTTTCTAAGTAAGTTATTAACTAATGATGAAAATAAAAATGATGTACTAATGATGAAAATAAAAAGGATGTACTAATGATGAAAATAAAAATGATGTACTAATGATGAAAATAAAAAGGATGTACTAATGATGAAAATAAAAATGATGTACTAATGATGAAAATAAAAAGGATGTACTAATGATGAAAATAAAAATGATGTACTAATGATGAAAATAAAAATGATGTACTAATGATGAAAATAAAAATGAGGTACTAATGATGAAAATAAAAATGAGGTACTAATGATGAAAATAAAAAGGATGTACTAATGATGAAAATAAAAATGATGTACTAATGATGAAAATAAAAATGATGTACTAATGATGAAAATAAAAATGATGTACTAATGATGAAAATAAAAATGAGGTACTAATGATGAAAATAAAAATGATGTACTAATGATGAAAATAAAAATGAGGTACTAATGATGAAAATAAAAATGATGTACTAATGATGAAAATAAAAATGATGTACTAATGATGAAAATAAAAATGATGTACTAATGATGAAAATAAAAAGGATGTACTAATGATGAAAATAAAAATGATGTACTAATGATGAAAATAAAAATGATGTACTAATGATGAAAATAAAAATGAGGTACTAATGATGAAAATAAAAATGAGGTACTAATGATGAAAATAAAAAGGATGTACTAATGATGAAAATAAAAATGATGTACTAATGATGAAAATAAAAATGATGTACTAATGATGAAAATAAAAATGATGTACTAATGATGAAAATAAAAATGATGTACTAATGATGAAAATAAAAATGATGTACTAATGATGAAAATAAAAATGAGGTACTAATGATGAAAATAAAAATGAGGTACTAATGATGAAAATAAAAATGATGTACTAATGATGAAAATAAAAATGATGTACTAATGATGAAAATAAAAATGAGGTACTAATGATGAAAATAAAAATGATGTACTAATGATGAAAATAAAAATGAGGTACTAATGATGAAAATAAAAATGATGTACTAATGATGAAAATAAAAATGATGTACTAATGATGAAAATAAAAATGAGGTACTAATGATGAAAATAAAAATGATGTACTAATGATGAAAATAAAAATGATGTACTAATGATGAAAATAAAAAGGATGTACTAATGATGAAAATAAAAATTATGTACTAATGATGAAAATAAAAATGATGTACTAATGATGAAAATAAAAATGATGTACTAATGATGAAAATAAAAATGAGGTACTAATGATGAAAATAAAAATGAGGTACTAATGATGAAAATAAAAATTATGTACTAATGATGAAAATAAAAATTATCTACTAATGATAAAAATAAAAATGATGTACTAATGATAAAAATAAAAATGATGTACTAATGATGAAAATAAAAATGATGTTTCTATTTCATAAGTGTGAATCTGAATATTGGTTGTCTTCAAAAGATGCACTCATAAATTCAAATTTCTAGAAACATGCTTTTTTCGCCGTAACTTCAAACCTGATTAAACAAATAAATGAAAATGTTTTTGTTCCAATTTTTAGCCCCAGAAATGCAACAAGCTATGCAAGGAGGTGAGTGTGTAATAATATAAGATATGCATTTCCCATAAACTCTACAAAACTACTTCAACATATCGTATAATTTATTGATATTTTTCCATTATTTAATTTTTTAGGAGCAGCTGACAGCATGCAGCAAGTACAAGGAGGTAAGTACAGCCGGGGGGAAAAAAACGAACCACCCCTGGTTTCTCGGCCACTATATATTATAGGGCTAAACTTAATATACCATTTTGTAGGGAATAAAGTCTACTACACATTGATATACAACACATTTGCATAGGTGACTATCTTCATACTCGAATCCGCACCAACTTTAAAATCTTCAATAGGTGATGGGCACTGCAACGTCACAGGCTGCCGCGCAGAGCAACGAGGAAAATCTAAAGGCAAAACAAACAGAATTCCGTTGCCTTTCGCTATGCTTGCGTCGCGTTAAAAGGCGGTATTTTGTTTTAAACTCAAAATAAAAGCACACGATTAGGCACAAATACAAGTCCAATTATAGTTTTAGTAACATAAGGATTATAAAAACAAAAATTTCCAATAATTTTATTTTTTATATTCGAACAAAAAAAATACTGAAAATAGACGATAATGAAACGTAAACTAATGATAT
Organism: Troglohyphantes excavatus; assembly: GCA_963932185.1. Classification (NCBI taxonomy): domain Eukaryota; kingdom Metazoa; phylum Arthropoda; class Arachnida; order Araneae; family Linyphiidae; genus Troglohyphantes; species Troglohyphantes excavatus. The sequence goes on from OZ010670.1 coordinate 67,755,896, forward strand.
ATTAATTGTGCACTATTATTTTATATTTGTAGCAATAACTTATAAGTTTTTGTGTCAAGTTTTTTTTATGAGATGCCATCATAGGTTCATTAAACACAAATAATTGAACCTAACAATAATGTTGTTACAACTATATTTAAACATTTTTTGAAATCCATCGGCGACTTTGTTGGATTTCTGAAGTTGTAAATCATTATTTAATAGTATAAATATATAAATCGTATTACTTATATTGAATTGCTTGTATACTAATCCAATAAATATATGCATAAAAACTTTAAGCACAAAAAATATTACACATAAATGTATTAAAAAATGACTTCGATTCTGCAAATATGTTTTCTTGTAAAAGTAGGCCCAAATGACACAAGTTGTCTCATGGAGTGATGGACTAAGGAGGGTGCAAAATTTCAGTGGAAAAAGAAAAAATTAGAAGATTTATTCGAAAAATTTTAGTCTACATTAGGATGTTTTTAGATTGATATTTTTTATTTTAATTGTACATTACATTTGAGTAAATTGATAATATTGAGGTTCGCAACATTATCCGAGTATTATTTTAAGACGGCTATATATAGCTTGGATTTAGTTTTGAAAAATGCATGTTTGACACTTTATAATATAGTAATTTCTCCCAAATTTTTTGAAATTTGGCGTCTTCATGAAACTAATAAAAAAAAATGACATGCAAAGTTAGAAAATTCCTGTATTTAAAATAAAATACAGCAAAAACAAAAATTAGCATAAAAATTCATCGAAGTTGTGAAATTAAAGGTTTTAAACAGGCTAATCTTTAAAAAATGTAGCTTTGAAGATTTTTGTTCCGAATTCCTTTATAAAACCTACAAAAAACCTTCAATTTTCCAACTTTGATGAAGGCTTTATGCTGATTTTCTTAAACAAATTTGTCAAATCATCTATAAAAGAACTTATATTTATGTTGTTACCCGGCAAATAAAACTAGCATAAAACATAATTAATTTGTGAAATTGAAGGTTTTATAAAGGAATTTGAAAAAACTGCACTTTTTTTTATAGTTTTTAATTTTTTCATGAATTAAATCTTTAAAAATTCTGCATTTCCCTTTAATAATTTCAATACTTTATAATAAAAGGTGTTTTAAAGGCTTTATTTCATGTTGTATAAGGAATTTTTAACAAAAATCTTCATTAAATGCAGTTATTTTTAGATTTTAATAGCATTTAAAACTGGAGTTTTGCTGCATAAAACCTTCAAGTTCGCGCCTTGAAATTTGTATGGTGATTGTTTTTGCTTCACCTTCAATTATGAAGCAAAATAATTTTCGTTTGTGCACAAACATCCCTTGAACCGCTGTAATACAATTCCCATGACGATCTTTTATAATATATATGCATTTAATAATTTGATGTTTTTAAAAGAAATTATTAATTACAATTATCTGCCTGATATTTTAATATAAATACTAATTATGGTAATGTTTTAATCATTCTTAGAGAAAACAAAACAATGAAAAATATTTGTTAATTTATATTTAAATATGTGGATATTATTAACATATAAGTATTTTTTTAATTTGAATTTTACGCCGAATAAAACAGATAATATTTATTTTTTAATTGTATAAACACTTTAATTGTATAAATATACAATTAAAACTAAGTAATTTTGATTTAAAAAAATTTCGTTGAACTTGTATACACATTTTTCTTAACATTTAAAATAAGCAGAAAACCCCAAGAAATAACTAAAATGTCCTTAAAATAAACAAAAACAGTAATAAATATATAACTTTATTTTTAAGTTATAATTTTAATCAGTATAATTAGTTTCAGGTAATCCTTAAATGAAGTATTAACGAATAACGCATTGGTCGATCGCGAACAAACATGCTAAACCCATGTTAAACGCTGACCCGCGAACGACGTTTCTGCCTTCAGCTTTTCCGAGAAGCCGGTTTGTTTACAAATACGCCCATCCCCTATAGCAACACCTACTTTTGATAGCGCAGAAATGTTCCCCGCCCTCAAAATAATCTAAATATAATTTTTCGTTCATTTCCTACATTTATATGCATAGATATTAGACAATATGTATCGATCTTATTTGAGGGGCTACCTCCACATTGAACAAAGTATTAGTTGGACTACGAAGTGAAGGACGCTGGTAGAATATGTTTTGCCGTTTTATGCGTGGTCAGACTCGCATAGAATTGTTCTAATAATATGATACAGTATATTTTATATTTAAAGATATGTTACTACTTTAATGTGATTTTATATAGTTATTTATATTCTTAGGATGTTCTGAAATTATGTAGGCAAATGACAAACTTAATTTTGTATGATAAATTAAAAATAATAGAATATATCTTGAAAAAATTATTTATTCCAGGTTTAAAATTCATATACTAATGATTTACTTTAATTTTAAAATTCAGATGGAACAATTTTTTTTAAATATTTTAATTGGGGTTCTACCAATACGTAGTTTCTAAATTTAAATGAAATATAAGAATTCAAATAAAATATAAGAATTCAAATAAAAGAATTAAGAATTTAAATGAAATTAAAGAAAATATAAGAATTTAAAATTTTATGGCAACGCGATCACAGCGCTTTTAATTTTGCAAAATTGGGGAAAATTTCTTTAAAGTTGCTGTTGATTTTGTTGTTGACTTTTAAGTTGCTGATCATTTCTTACTGTTGATTTTAAATTTATGTATGACCCCTGAAATGATCATTTGATGCACATTTTATTATAGGAAAAAAACTACAAAGAGGAAAATCACAGAATTTCAGATATGCATAAAACGTTTTTCTAAATCCATTACTATCAAATTATAGTATGATTGCTATTCATAAATTTTATGAATATTAATATCCTAATTTAAATAAAATTAAAAATATACATACAAGTAATGAAAGTTTAGTGTATTTTATTTGGATCGTTTAGAAGCAAAACGGATAAAAATATAAGCTTAATAAAATTGTTAAAAAGTAAATTTGAAAATGCTTACATTTAAAACTTGGCATCCTTTATCGTTCAATTGTTTTTATTTGTTACTTTGAACTCGTGACATACATGAAAAACAAGGAGGTAGGTACCTAATTATATTCCAATAAAATCTGATATCGTAGTTTTGTAACATTGTAAATAAATTTATAAAACATAGAAAATGAAACCAGTGATCTTAAATTTTAAAAAATACTTTTCAGGTACAAGCGAAATATGCAGTACAGGAGGAGTACCGCGCAATGCACATTTTAAAAAGAAAATCATATTTTTTTATTATTTCGCATGAAACGGTCAAAGAGTTTATTTTAAAACACATAAATTTAGAACCTTGTTATCCCTTATTGTTAATTTGCATTAATTTGTAACTTTTAGGTATGCCTGGTGGCGGGATGGAAATAGAAGGTATGTACCTAATTATATTCTAATAAAATCTGTGAAAGTCGTTTTGTGATATTGTCAATAATTTTATAAAACATTCACATGAATGCAGTGATCTTTAATTCAAAAAATACTTTTTTAAGTGCAAGCGCAATAGGAGATTTTTATGAGGTTAAGTTGTTAATATATTTCTGCACAACGCACTTTAAAAAAAATAACATATGTATTTTTAACGAACGGTCAAATTGTTTATTTTAACATACCCTAATTTAATACCTTAACAACTTTATCAATAATTTGTCTTTGTTTGTAACTTTCAGGTATGCCTGGTGGCATGGAAATTCAAGGAGGTAGGTACATAATTATATTCTCAAAAAACGTCATTTTGTGACATTGTCGATAAAATTATAAAACATTTACTCGAAAGCAATAATCTTTAATTAAAAAAATACTTTTTAGGCGCAGGTGTAATTGGTGGTCTTGACGTGGTTAACTTTTTGGTATATTACTGCCAATACACATTTTCTTTTTTAAAAAATAGCTTTTATTTATTATTTTCTATGAAACGGTCAAACAGTATAATATCTTCATTTGTAACTTTTACGTATGTATGGTGGCATGATAGATATATCATGATAGATATGATAGATAGATAATAAACGGTATGCACCTAATTATATTCTAATAAAATCTGTGGACAATGCTTTGTGACATTGTCAATAATTTTATAAAACATTTGCCTGAATGCATTGATTTTAATTTAAAAAAACAATTTTTAAGCGCAAGCGTACTAGGAGGTTTTGATGAGGTTAAGTTATTGGTATATTTCTGCACAATGTACATTAAAAAAATATTCTATATATTTTATAACGAACGGCCAAATTGTTTTTTAACATACCCTAATTTAACACTTTGAAAACTTTACTATTAATTTGTCCTTATTCGTAACTTTTAGGTATTGTTATGGACATGCCGCAAATGCCAGGAGGTAAGTACCTAATTAAATATTTTTTTTTTAATCTGAGAACGCCGTTTTGTGACATTGTCAATAAATTTATAAAACATTTAATAGAATGCAGTGACCTTTAATTAAAAAATACTGGACGTAATAGGTGATATACCAAAACATTATAGGAAACGGTTAAAAGTATATTTTGAAATACCTAAATTTAAAACTTCGACATCCTGTATTGTTAATTTGTCCTTATTTGTGACTTTTAGGTATGCCTGGTGGCATGGAGCAAATGCAAGGAGGTAGATACCTAATTATATTCTAATAAAATCTGAAATCGTCTTTTTGCAACATTAAATTTAATTTAATACATTAGCATACTTTATTATTAATTTATCCTCATTTGTAAATTTTAGGTATGCCTGGTGGCATAGAGCAAATGCAAGGAGGTAGGTACATAATTATATTCTAATAAAATCTCAAATCGTCTTTTTGCAACATTAAATTTAATTTAATACATTAGCATACTTTATTATTAATTTATCCTCATTTGTAAATTTTAGGTATGCCTGGTGGCATGGAGCAAATGCAAGGAGGTAGGTACATAATTATATTCTAATAAAATCTCAAATCGTCTTTTTGCAACATTAAATTTAATTTAATACATTAGCATACTTTATTATTAATTTATCCTCATTTGTAAATTTTAGGTATGCCTGGTGGCATTGAGCAAATGCAAGGAGGTAGGTACCTAAATATATTCTAATAAAATCTCAAATCGTCTTTTTGCACCATTAAATTTAATTTAATACATTACCATACTTTATTATTAATTTTTACTTATTTGTAACTTTTAGGTATGCCTGGTGGCATGGAGCAAATGCAAGGAGGTAGGTACATAATTATATTCTAATAAAATCTCAAATCGTCTTTTTGCAACATTAAATTTAATTTAATACATTAGCATACTTTATTATTAATTTATCCTCATTTGTAAATTTTAGGTATGCCTGGTGGCATTGAGCAAATGCAAGGAGGTAGGTACCTAAATATATTCTAATAAAATCTCAAATCGTCTTTTTGCACCATTAAATTTAATTTAATACATTACCATACTTTATTATTAATTTTTACTTATTTGTAACTTTTAGGTATGCCTGGTGGCATGGAGCAAATGCAAGGAGGTAGGTACATAATTATATTCTAATAAAATCTCAAATCGTCTTTTTGCAACATTAAATTTAATTTAATACATTAGCATACTTTATTATTAATTTATCCTCATTTGTAAATTTTAGGTATGCCTGGTGGCATTGAGCAAATGCAAGGAGGTAGGTACCTAAATATATTCTAATAAAATCTCAAATCGTCTTTTTGCACCATTAAATTTAATTTAATACATTACCATACTTTATTATTAATTTTTACTTATTTGTAACTTTTAGGTATGCCTGGTGGCATGGAGCAAATGCAAGGAGGTAGATACATAATTATATTCTAATAAAATAAGTGAACATCATTTTGTGACATTGTCAATAAGTTTATGAAAATTTACTCGAATGCAGTGAAATTTAATTTAAAAAAATACTTTTTATGCACAGGCGTAAAAGGAGATTTTGACGGGTTAAGTTGTTGATATAATACTGCACAATGCACATTTTCTAAAAAAATAGTCAATAGTTTTTTTTTTATATCAAACGATCAAAACGTACATTTTAGCATACCATAAATTTAATACGTCATCCTCTATTATTAATTTGTTGTTATTTGTAATTTTTGGGTATGCCTGGTGGCATGCAGGAAATGCAAGAAGGTAGGAACCTATATATATTCTTATAAAATATGTGAACGTCGTTTTGTAGCATTGTCAAAAAAATTAAACATTTGCTCGAAATTACTATTCTTTAATTAAAAAAATACTAGGAGCAGGCTTAATTTGTAGTATTTAAGGGATGAAGTTGTTGGTATATTAGTTTGCAATAAACATTTTATAAACAAAATTGCTGTTTTTTATTTTTTATACAAAACAGTCAAATAGTATATTTGAAACTACCTAAATTTAAAACCTTGGCATCCTTCATCCTTTACTGTTAATTTGTCTTATTTATTGCGGAGGAAGGAGTTAAATACCTAATTATACTCTAATAAAATCTATGAAAGTCGTTTTGTAACATTGTCAATAAAGTAATAAACCATTTACTAAAAAGCAGTAATTTTTAATTATAACAAATACTTTTTAGGTTCGAGCGTAATTGGTCCGTATTGATGGGTTTAAGTTGTTTTTATATTTTTTAGCGCTGCACATTTGCGCAAAAATTATATTTTATATGAAATAGTCAAAACGTATGTTTTAAATTACTTAAATGTAATACCTTGACATACATTATTATTATTTTGTCCTTATTTGTATTTTATAGGTGTGATTCCTGGTGGCATGGAGCAAATGCAAGGAGGTAGGTGCCTAATTATATTCTAATAAAATCTGAAATAGTCTTTTTGCAACATTAAATTTAATGTAATACATTAACATATTTTATTATTAATTTTTCCTTATTTGTAACTTTTAGGTATGCTTGGTGGCATGGAGCAAATGCAAGGAGGTAGGAACCTAAATATATTCTAATTAAAATATGAAATCGTCATTTTGTGACATTAAATTAAATTTAATACATTAGCATACTAAAATTTAATACATTAGCATACTTTAATTTAATACATTAGCATACTTTAATATAATACATTAGCAAACTTTAATTTATAACATTAGCATACTTTATTGTTAATTTATCCTTATTTGTAACTTTTAGGTATGCCTGGTGGCATGGAGCAAATGCAAGAAGGTAAGTACCTAATTATATTCTAATAAAATCATAAATCGTCTTTTTGTAACATTAAATTTAAATTAATACATTAGCATACTTTATTCTTAATTTATCCTTATTTGTAAATTTTAGGTATGCCTGGTGGCATGGAGCAAATGCAGGGAGGTAGGTACCTAATTATATTCTAATAAAATATGAAATCGTCGTTTAGCAACACTAAATTTAATGTAATACATTAACATACTTTATTATTAATTTTTCCTTATTTGTAACTTTTAGGTATGCCTAGTGGCATGGAGCAAATGCAAGGAGGTAGGTACCTAATTAGATTCTAATAAAATCTCAAATCGACATTAAATTTAATTTAATGCATTAGCATACTTTAATTTAATACATTAGCATACTTTAATTGAATACATCAGCATACTTTAATTTAATACATTAGCATACTTTACTTTAAAACATTAGCATACTTTATTATTAATTTTTTCTTATTTGTAACTTTTAGGTATGCCTGGTGGCATGGAGCAAATGCAAGGAGGTGGGTACATAATTATATTCAAATAAAATCTCAAATCGTCTTTTTGCACCATTAAATTTAATTTAATACATTAACATACTTTATTATTATTTTTTAATTACTTGTAACATTTAGGTATGCCTGGTGGCATGGAGCCAATGCAAGGAGGTAGGTACCTAATTATATTCTAAATCATCTTTTTTGTGACATTAAATTAAATTTAATACATTAGTATACTTTAATGTAATACATTAGCATACTTTAATTTAATACATAAAAATACTGTATTATTAATACATCCTTATTTGTAAATTTTAGGTATGCCTGGTGGCATGGAGCAAATACAAGGAGGTATTGACCTAATTATATTATAATAAAAACCTAAAATCGTCTTTTTGTGACATTAAATTTAATTTAAAACATTAGCATCATTTAATTTAATACATGAAAATACTTTATTATTAATATATCCTTATTTGTAAATGTTAGGTATGCCTGGTGGCATGGAGCAAATGCAAGGAGGTAGTAACCTAATTATATTCTAATAAAAATCTGAAATCGTCTTTTTGTGACATTAAATTTAATTTAATACATTAGTATACTTTAATTTAATACATTAGCCTATTTTATTTTTAATTTTTACTTATTTATAAATTTTAGGTATGCCTGGTGGCATGGAGCAAATGCAAGGAGGTAGGTACCTAATTATATTCTAATAAAGTCTGAAATCTTATTTTTGCACCATTTAATTTAATTTAATACATTAACATACTTTATTATTAATTGTTACTTATTTGTAACATTTAGGTATGCCTGGTGGCATGGAGCCAATGCAAGGAGGTAGGTACCTAATTATATTCTAATAAAATCTCAAATCGTCTGTTTGTGAAATTAAATTTAATTAAAACATTTGCATACTTTATTGTAATACATTAGCATACTTTAATTTAATACATGAGCATACTTTATTATTAATATACTTATTTGTAAATTTTAGGTATGCCTGGTGGAATGGAGCAAATGCAAGGAGGTATTGACCTAATTATATTCTAATAAAATCTCAAATCGTCTTTTTGTGACATTAAATTTAATTTAATACATTAGAATACTTTATTATTAATTTATCCTTATTTGTAAATGTTAGGTATGCCTGATGGTATGGAGCAAATGCAAGGAGGTAGGTACCTAATTATATTCTCAATTAAAATCTGAAATTGTCTTTTGTGACATTAAATTTAATTTAATACATCAGTACACTTTAATTTAATACATTAGCATATTTTATTATTAATTTATACTTATTTGTAAATTTTAGGTATGCCTGGTGGCATGGAGCAAATGCAAGGAGGTAGGTACCTAATAATATTCTAATAAAATATGAAATCGTCTGTTTGTAATATTAAATTTACTTTAAAACATTAGCATACTTTATTATTATTTTTTTCTTATTTGTAACTTTTAGGTATGCCTGGTGGCATGGAGCAAATGCAAGGAGGTAGGTACATAATTATATTCTAATAAAATCTCAAATCATCGTTTGGTGACATTAAATTTCATTTAATACATTAGTATACTTTAATTGAATACATTAGCATATTTTAATTTAATACATAAGCATACTTTATTATTAATTTTGGCTTATTTGTTAATTTTAGGTATGCCTGGTGGCATGGAGCAAATGCAAGGAGGTAGGTACCTAATTATATTCTAATAAAATCTCAAATCGTCTTTTTGTGACATTAAATTTAATTTAATACATTAGCATACTTTATTATTAATTTATCCTTATTTGTAACTTTTAGGTATGCCTGGTGGAATGGAGCAAATGCAAGGAGGTATGTATCTAATTATATTCTAATAAAATCTGAAATCATCTGTTTTTAACATTAAATTTATTTTAAAACATTAGCGTACTTTATTAATAAATTTTTTTCTTATTTGTAACTTTTAGGTATGCCTGGAGGCATGGAGCAAATGCAAGGAGGTAGGTACATAATTATATTCTAATAAAATCTCAAATCGTCTTTTTGTTACATTAAATTTCATTTAATATATTAGTATACTTTAATTTTATACATTAGCATACTTTAATTTAAAACATTAGCATACTTTAATTTAATATATTAGCATACTTTAATTTAATACATTAGCATACTTTATTATTAATAATTTTTGCTTATTTGTTAATTTTAGGTATGCCTGGTGGCATGGATCAAATGCAAGGAGGTAGGTACCTAATTATATTCTAATAAAAATCAGAAATCGTCTTTCTGTGACATTAATTTTAATTTAATACATTAGCATACTTTATTTTAATACATTTGCGTACTTTAATTTAATACATTAGCATACTTTATTATTAATGTATCCTTATTTGTAACTTTTAGGTATGCCTGGTGGCATGGATCAAATGCAAGGAGGTAGGTACCTAATTATATTCTAATAAAAATCAGAAATTGTCTTTTTGTGACAATAAATTTAATTTAATACACAAGCATACTTTATTAGTAATTTATCCTTATTTGTATTTTTTAGGCATGCCTGGTGGCATGGAGCAAATGCAAGGAGGTAGGTATCTAGTTATTTTTCAATCAAATCTGGAATCGTCTGATTTGACATTGCCAATAAATATATGAAACATTTACTGAATAGTGGTGATCTTTAATTAAATATAACACACTTTTTAGTTGCAAATGTAAATTATCGTATTGACGGTGTCAAATTGTTGATATATTTTTGAGCAATGCACGTTTACTACAAACAGCATTTATTTATTATTTTATATGAAGTGGCCAAAAAGTATGTTTTAAAATACCTAAATTTAATACATTAGCATTCTTTATTATTAATTTGTCCTTATTTGTATCCTTTAGGTATGCCTGGTGGAATGCAGGAAATGCAAGGAGGTAGGCACATAATTATATTCTATTGACGTCATATTCAGCGAATATGACGTCAAATCTGTGAACATCAATTTGTGTAAATTATCAATAAATTTATAAAACATTTACTTAATAGCAGTGAACTTTACTTAAAAAATACCTTTTAAGATACAGGCGTAATTGATGGTATTGAACGGGTTTTAGATGTTGGTATATTACTGCAGATTTAAAAAAAAAATCTATATATTTTATATCAAATGGCCAGTAAGTATATCTTAAAATACCTAAATGAAAACCTTGCTAACCTTTATTGTTCATTTGTTCTTATTTGTTAACTTTAGTTGTCCCTCGGGGGCTTAGGTATCTATTTATTTTCTAATAAAATTCGTGAACGTCGCTTTGTGACATTGTCAGTAAATTTATAAAACTTTAGCAATGTGGCCCGGCGTTGCTCGTGGTAAATTTACGAAGTATGAGCTACCCGATTTTTTTTTATTTATTAGCATAGCCCTTCGAGCATGAATGAACTGTAGTAGAGCGAATATGACGTCATCATTGTGATACAAACATCTCAGACCTGATGGCACCAGACACGTGACTTCCTTTCAAAATTTATGAATGAAAAAACATTCGCGATTGACTTGTGATTGTGAAATAATAGTAAAGATGTGACTTCATGAAGTACATGATATTTTTATGACTGAACTAGAAAATATTTATGAACGAATGACGTAGTAAACCACGTGTCTGAGGCTATACATGTTGCCTTCACTTTAATGTTATCCATATTATAACCTTATGTTTTTTCTACTGTGATGGATCCATGCTCGAAGGCATAGCCAGTCGCATATCACTTCTCTGTGCAAATAATAATATAAATGTGCAATAATGTGTGCAAATAATGATATAAATTTGAAATAATGTGTGCAAATAATAATATAAATGTGCAATAATGTGTGCAAATAATGATATAAATTTGAAATAATGTGTGCAAATAATAATATAAATGTGCAATAATGTGTGCAAATAATGATATAAATTTGAAATAATGTGTGCAAATAATAATATAAATGTGCAATAATGTGTGCAAATAATGATATAAATTTGAAATAATGTGTGCAAATAATAATATAAATGTGCAATAATGTGTGCAAATAATGATATAAATTTGAAATAATGTGTGCAAATAATAATATAAATGTGCAATAATGTGTGCAAATAATGTGCAATAATTTGAAAAAAAATATTTTATCAAAATCTAGATTTATTTCATTATTTTGAGTAGTTTGTAAGATACCTAAACCTAGTACTTTTTAATTTTTATGTTCTCGACTTTAAATGATATTGTGACTACTAATTAATCTGATGTTTTTGTAAAAAAAAATTGTTATATAAAAATTCCTAAAAATTAATGATTAAAAAAAGCTTTTGCGAATATTAGCCTTGTAATATAATATCGATCAATATATGTATTCTTCAAAAGTAAATGTAATACACTTGGCGATGTGCTTTAATGCCTATAAGTATTGAAAACTTATATTATTTTAAATGTTGCATATTCTTTTTGTAAAAAAAATAAACCTTCAGTGAAAATAACCGTATGTAGTAAACTTCACAATCATTAGTTTTAATACTGGCGATACCATGTTATATCAAAGAAAAAAAATTGCATTCCCCCAAATGGATTATATTAGTATTTGGCGAAAAAAATGTGTGCTAATTGGCGACGGTAGTTTATATATACGTCTTTAAACATAATTCTGAAGACAAATAATTTAGGAACTATTTTTATTTCTAACTGTTCAACCTGAAATTTCAGAAAATTGTAAAATATAGTTTTAAATATACCTGGGTCAATATTTACTGACAATATTTCTTTTAAAAATTATTTTTTAAATATTCTAAATTTCATTAAAATTTTTCTTCGATTTCTAAATTTCGATAAAAATATATTTTAAGTGAAACCTCTCAAATAAGGTATTTGGAGGTATAAATACAGAAACCCTAATTTAAACTTTTAAGGTGGCCCATTCCGACACTATAGTACTGTTCCTCTTTGTAACAAATAGCACTACTGGCATAAATGTAATAAAGTTGGATAGAAAATTATGCACCGACGGTGTTTAAGATCTTGAAACAAAGTAATGTTCGGGGCATATACTTCGAGTATAAATAGACTGTAGTAGAATAAATATGACGTCATAATCGTGAAACCAACATCTCAGACCGAATGGCCTCATACACGTGACTTCTTTTCAAAATTATGAATTAAAAAATACTCGCGATTGGCTGATGGATTGGGAAATGTGTAACAGTGAAAATCTATGAATGAAATGACGTAATTAACCACGTGTCTGAGGTCGTACATGTTGGCCTCACTTTGTTGTTAGCGATATTACAAAGGTATATTTTCTCTACTATGAAGGATCCAGGCTCTTCGAAAGGCATATATATATATATATATATATATATATATATATATATATATATATATATATATATATATATATATATATATATATATATATATAAATAATTGTAAATTACATTTAAAAATTTGAATGGCTATCAATTTAAATTCAGTTATTAATTAATTTAATTTTTTTAGGTGCTGGCCCCGGTATGACGAACATTAAAATATTTGTTATTATTTTTGTTGCTAAAGTAGTATTCCAAATAAAATTTGATTCATTTTAAAATAAATTGTAAATATATTTTTTTTTACCGATTTCAGGGTTGCAGCAAGCAATGGCGGATAGTAAGTACTGAACGTTTTGCAACATTCATAAATGTTTAAAGTAATTATTTTAATAAATTATTCATGGAAAATTATATCAATTATACGTATATTTATTTATACATAAAAAATTCGTATATAAAACCTAATACTTATAAAAACACATATTTTAGCAGTTATAAACTTATAAGTCTAGATTTTTGTAAAAAAAATATTTTCGGATAACGTGGTGATTATACAAATGTCACTCTGACGGTAATTTTTAACAGTTATATGCTACAGAGAAAATTATCTATATATCGTGGACTTGGAAAACACTTTTTAAGTCACGAAATACTATTTTAGGCTCTTTTTGTTTTAAATGTGCGGTAAAAGAGTTTATTATTCTTAACATTTAATTTTATTTCTCTCTCAAGCTCACAGGATATCGCCTTGGGGATAACAGTTTACTTTACCCAACAAAAAAAGTCAGCATAAAACCTTCATAAAAATTTTGAAATTGAAGTTTTTATGCAGGAAAACTGTAGTTTTTTTGAAGATCTATAAAATTAAAGGTTTTTGCTTCAATGTCCTTCATAAAAACTGCAACAAACCTTCATAAAAACCCGCAAAAAACCTTCAATTTTTAATCATGAAGGGAAAATGCAGATATTTTAAAGGTTTTATGCAGGAAAATTAAAAACTTCAAAAAAACTGCAGCTTTTTGTTTCAATATCCTTTATAAAACCTTCAAAAAACCTTAAATTTTAACAATTTTGATGAAGATTTCATGCTAACTTTTTTTGCCGGGTAGCACTATGCAAAACTATTTAAAAACCTAAATAAAAATGGAATTAGTGACTTCGGACCCTTTGAAAGCGTTTATGTTTTCTAAAAGTGTTTTATTTACTTATGCTACTAACACACCGGGTGCAATTGTTACCGATCTATGGACAAATTAGTTTATATTACAAAACATAAACAAGGTTCAATTACATAATACCAAAGGTTTCAAAATAATAGTTAATAAAATACTTTAGACATAGTTAATAAAATAATTAAAACTTGAATACCATATTTAAGTTTCAGATTTTCTTTACTGACAATTGACAAAATATATTTTTCCCATTTTCAGTAGGTGGAGGAGTAGACTTCCGATCTGGTAAATAACTTAGAAATATTATTTTAATATTCTATACGCAATTCTCTGAATGTATACACCAATAAGGTCATCGCATACCCTGAAATATTCATGGTGGTCACAAATTTTCCAGCTATTGTCATTATTTGGTGTATTTTTGATAATTAACAGTACATTTTAATTACTTTAAAGAGTTTCTATGCCGATCAATGACGTTTAACGTCAGTCTGTAGTTAGTTGTGAAAACAGAATTTTATTAAAGCACAAATGCGACGTTAAAACTACGCAATAAAAATACATAAAATCTAGGCATGTTTCATACATAAAATACATAAAATCTAGACATCTCCCTTAATCAACAGTAAATGACAAATACTTCATTGTTAAAAATAGGTATTCAAAAATAAGTAAAATGTAGTCATTTTTGATTACATTTGATGCTTATATGGCTCCGAATACATAAGTTTCAATTTTCAAAAAGACATGCATTTAAAAATGAGTACAGTGAGTAAAAATGAATAAAAAGAGCAGCTGCTAGCCTACATAGTCTGCCTTCATAAATCACTTTCAATAAATATCGACAATTATAACCTACCCAGATCTGCAGGCACAGCTGTCCACAGTTTTATCCGTTAAGCTACCAGGACGACGTGAAAAAGTTATAAACAGAACTAATGTTAAAAATGTGTGCCAAAAGAATGGGGAGTAAGATAATTGAATTATAATAACTCAGTTTGCATTTAAGCAATCGACATCAAATTATGTGGAAAACCATCTTCTGAACACCTATTTTAAGTGTGTCAGGTCGCTTTGTTGGTTTGAACAGAAGCTGAGATTAGCAATATTAAATCATACTGCTCATTTTTGTGAAAGTACGATTACTTAAATTTGAGTACGTCATCGCTCATTTACAATGCAATTGTACTGAAAAAAACAAGCACGTTCATGTACTCATTTTTAAGCACCTTTTTTTTACAGTGTGAGGGCACAAAAAAATTTAAATAATCGCAGAATTGAAAGTGTTGCCAAAGTCCAAAAACCATCTAAATCGGTTGTAGTTAACTATTGTATGTCAACAATCGGGAAATACCAGAACCGCAAATGTTTCATTGTCAATCGAATCAATATTGCTAAAGATATGAAACGCCTCCAAGAAGTCAAATTTGATTGGAGATTTGGACTTACAAGTTAAATGTGAGTTAGAAAAATTAAATATATGATTATGCTCCCGAGACTGCTTGGCAATAGAAGACTTCTTTATTTCTTGTTTGATAATATGTGCTTGGTGCTCCGTGATCCGAAATCTTTGGCAAATTTGGAAACTAACATTTCCTGAATAAATTTGGCAAATAACATTTCCTGAACAAATTTGGAACATTTCCTGAACTAACATTTCTTGAAATACATTTATTTTATATGTATTTTCTTCTCAAACATATTTCAAATTTATTTTTGTATTTGCATCTACCTAACAATATAAAAAATATGATTCAAAATAGTTTATTTTAAGTACAATTTGATTTTATTGATGCCATTTGTAGAAACTAAACTTACTAAATACATACTTTTTTTTCAGGATTTATTGATTTAGGCAACGTGAATTCAAGTGAGTGAAAACCGCTAGAGTAATAACAAGCTTTAAATAAAAGAATACATTTTAAATTGAATATATTAATGTTTTTATATCTTTTTTTGCAGTCACGATAATAAAGAGGGGGCCTATAGAAGAAGGTAAAAATGATTATAAAGTACACTCTATATAAATAAACTCAATTTAGACAATTATTAATAAGGAAAATATATAAAAAATCATAAATATTAAAAGTATTTTCTTAAGTTACAATACATCTTAACTTCTTAGTCATTTTTTTTTAAATATAATTTGTACAAACATCATTGAAGAATTTCAAAAGAAACTTATAAACTCTGTAATAATTGTCATTTACTCAAACTATTTTATTTTACATTTTGGTCAGGTTTAAAATGCTAAGGCTTTGCAACTAATTAACTTAAAACTAAACTGTTAATAGTTTTTGAAGCCTCTAATATTTGTGTTATAAACGTATGAATAGCTTTTTTAAATTAAGTTAGAAATTATTTTTTTACGAATTATTAAACATAAGCATTTGAATATCTTTTAAGCTTTGAAATTAAAATAAGTATTTAAAAACTTTTAAAAACCAAATCTGCAAAAGTCTATTCATACGTCTATAGTACATACTTTGACGTTATTTAACCAATTAAATTTTTTTTTTTTTAAACCTTGGAAATTGATGGAGGAGTAGAGTTTTTTTAAAAAAGTCTATTTAAGCTTAAAGAACACAAAAAGTAACAAAAATAAAATTTTTAAATATATTTTTGTATTTGGTTTTTGTTCAGAAAAAGGTGTTCTAATAATATAAAAAAAATGGTATTTCTGAATTCATTAATAAACAATTTAGGATTTGGGACTCCCTTAAAGCATAAGTCTGATCTTGAATATTGTTTGTCTTTTAATGGCTCTATTAAGAAATTCATAAATACTTTTCGCATTATCTTGAATTACAATTAAACCAAATATAATTTATTTAGATTAAAACAGACTTTTCGCATTAACTTGAATTACAATTAAACCAAATATAATTTATTTAGATTAAAACAGACTTTTCGCATTAACTTGAATTACAATTAAACCGAATATAATTTATTTAGATTAAAACAGACTTTTCGCATTAACTTGAATTACAATTAAACCAAAAATAATTTATTTAGATCAAAACAGACTTTTCGCATTAACTTGAATTACAATTAAAAAGAATATAATTTATTTAGATTAAAACAGACTTTTCGCAATAACTTGAATTACAATTAAACCAAATATAATTTATTTAGATTAAACCAGACTTTTCGCATTATCTAGAATTACAATTAAACCAAATATAATTTATTTAGATTAAACCAGACTTTTCGCATTAACTTGAATTACAATTAAACCAAATATAATTTATTTAGATTAAAACAGACTTTTCGCATTAACTTGAATTACAATTAAACCGAATATAATTTATTTAGATTAAAACAGACTTTTCGCATTAACTTGAATTACAATTAAACCAAAAATAATTTATTTAGATCAAAACAGACTTTTCGCATTAACTTGAATTACAATTAAAAAGAATATAATTTATTTAGATTAAAACAGACTTTTCGCAATAACTTGAATTACAATTAAATCAAAAATAATTTATTTAGATCAAAACAGACTTTGCATTAACTTGAATTACAATTAAACCAAATATAATTTATTTAGATTAAACCAGACTTTTCTCATTAACTTGAATTACAATTAAACCAAATATAATTTATTTTTATTAAAACAGACTTTTCGCATTAACTTGAATTACAATTAAACCAAATATAATTTATTTAGATTAAAACAGACTTTTCGCATTAACTTGAATTACAATTAAACCGAATATAATTTATTTAGATTAAAACAGACTTTTCGCATTAACTTGAATTACAATTAAACCGAATATAATTTATTTAGATTAAAACAGACTTTTCGCATTAACTTGAATTACAATTAAACCAAAAATAATTTATTTAGATCAAAACAGACTTTTCGCATTAACTTGAATTACAATTAAAAAGAATATAATTTATTTAGATTAAAACAGACTTTTCGCAATAACTTGAATTACAATTAAATCAAAAATAATTTATTTAGATCAAAACAGACTTTGCATTAACTTGAATTACAATTAAACCAAATATAATTTATTTAGATTAAACCAGACTTTTCTCATTAACTTGAATTACAATTAAACCAAATATAATTTATTTTTATTAAAACAGACTTTTCGCATTAACTTGAATTACAATTAAACCAAATATAATTTATTTAGATTAAAACAGACTTTTCGCATTAACTTGAATTACAATTAAACCGAATATAATTTATTTAGATTAAAACAGACTTTTCGCATTAACTTGAATTACAATTAAACCGAATATAATTTATTTAGATTAAAACAGACTTTTCGCATTAACTTGAATTACAATTAAACCAAAAATAATTTATTTAGATCAAAACAGACTTTTCGCATTAACTTGAATTACAATTAAAAAGAATATAATTTATTTAGATTAAAACAGACTTTTCGCAATAACTTGAATTACAATTAAATCAAAAATAATTTATTTAGATCAAAACAGACTTTGCATTAACTTGAATTACAATTAAACCAAATATAATTTATTTAGATTAAACCAGACTTTTCTCATTAACTTGAATTACAATTAAACCAAATATAATTTATTTTTATTAAAACAGACTTTTCGCATTAACTTGAATTACAATTAAACCAAATATAATTTATTTAGATTAAAACAGACTTTTCGCATTAACTTGAATTACAATTAAACCAAATATAATTTATTTAGATTAAACCAGACTTTTCGCATTATCTAGAATTACAATTAAACCAAATATAATTTATTTAGATTAAACCAGACTTTTCGCATTAACTTGAATTACAATTAAACCAAATATAATTTATTTAGATTAAAACAGACTTTTCGCATTAACTTGAATTACAATTAAACCGAATATAATTTATTTAGATTAAAACAGACTTTTCGCATTAACTTGAATTACAATTAAACCAAAAATAATTTATTTAGATCAAAACAGACTTTTCGCATTAACTTGAATTACAATTAAAAAGAATATAATTTATTTAGATTAAAACAGACTTTTCGCAATAACTTGAATTACAATTAAATCAAAAATAATTTATTTAGATCAAAACAGACTTTGCATTAACTTGAATTACAATTAAACCAAATATAATTTATTTAGATTAAACCAGACTTTTCTCATGAACTTGAATTACAATTAAACCAAATATAATTTATTTTTATTAAAACAGACTTTTCGCATTAACTTGAATTACAATTAAACCAAATATAATTTATTTAGATTAAACCAGACTTTTCTCATTAACTTGAATTACAATTAAACCAAAAATAATTTATTTAGATCAAAACAGACTTTTCGCATTAACTTGAATTACAATTAAAACGAATATAATTTATGTAGATTAAAACAGACTTTTCGCAATAACTTGAATTACAATTAAATCAAAAATAATTTATTTAGATCAAAACAGACTTTTCGCATTAACTTGAATTACAATTAAACCAAAAATAATTTATTTAGATCAAAACAGACTTTTCGCATTAACTTGAATTACAATTAAACCAAATATAATTTATTTAGCTTAAAACAGACTTTTCGCATTAACTTGAATTACAATTAAACCAAATATAATTTATTTAGATTAACACAGACTTTTTACATTAACTTGAATTACAATTAAACCAAATATAATTTATTTAGATTAAAACAGACTTTTCGCATTAACTTGAATTACAATTAAACCAAATATCATTTATTTAGATTAAAACAGGCTTTTCGCATTAACTTGAATTACAATTAAACCAAATATCATTTATTTAGATTAAAACAGACTTTTCGCATTAACTTGAATTACAATTAAACCAAAAATAATTTATTTAGATTAAAACAGACTTTTCGCTATATCTTGAATTACAATTAAATCAAAAATAATTTATTTAGATTAAACCAGACTTTTCTCATTAACTTGAATTACAATTAAACCAAAAATAATTTATTTAGATCAAAACAGACTTTTCGCATTAACTTGAATTACAATTAAACCAAATATAATTTATTTAGCTTAAAACAGACTTTTCGCATTAACTTGAATCACAATTAAACCAAATATAATTTATTTAGATTAACACAGACTTTTTGCATTAACTTGAATTACAATTAAACCAAATATAATTTATTTAGATTAAAACAGACTTTTCGCATTAACTTGAATTACAATTAAACCAAATATCATTTATTTAGATTAAAACAGGCTTTTCGCATTAACTTGAATTACAATTAAACCAAATATCATTTATTTAGATTAAAACAGACTTTTCGCATTAACTTGAATTACAATTAAACCAAAAATAATTTATTTAGATTAAAACAGACTTTTCGCAATATCTTGAATTACAATTAAATCAAAAATAATTTATTTAGATTAAACCAGACTTTTCTCATTAACTTGAATTACAATTAAACCAAAAATAATTTATTTAGATTAAACTAGACTTTTGGCATTAACTTGAATTACAATTAAACCAAAAATAATTTATTTAGATTAAAACAGGCTTTTCGCATTAACTTGAATTACAATTAAACCAAATATAATTCATTTAGATTAAAACAGGCTTTTCGCATTAACTTGAATTGCAATTAAACCAAATATAATTCATTTAGATTAAAACATGTTTTGTATCCAATTTTTAGCGCCTGACGTGCAGCAAGGAATGCAAGGCGGTAAGTGAAGTTTGCTAAAACATGATACAACCGTCTTTTTCAGTTATTTATTAAAACCAAGTTGTAAATTATAAGATTATAAACACTATTAAAAATAGGTACTCAAAAATAAGTAAAATATACTCATTTTGAGTATTTGGAGCGTATCATAGATCCTAATACATGTTTCATTTTTGAAAAAGACATGTACTTAAAATGAGTAAGATGAATAAAAAGAGCAGTTAATTGTTTACATAGGCTGTCTTCATAAATCACTTTCAATAAATATCAACAATTATAACCAAGACTTACCGGGAATCGAACCCAGATCCACAGGCACCACAGCCTAGTGCCTTATTTGTTATACTACCAGAGATATTTAAAGAAGTTATAAACAGAAGAAATTTTTAAAATGTGTGGCAAAAGGGTAAATAAGGTAATTGAATTGTAATAACACAGTTTCCATTTAGGCAAT
The DNA here is from genome assembly GCA_963932185.1 of Troglohyphantes excavatus. Lineage (NCBI taxonomy): Eukaryota > Metazoa > Arthropoda > Arachnida > Araneae > Linyphiidae > Troglohyphantes > Troglohyphantes excavatus. The sequence continues at coordinate 67,777,161 of OZ010670.1, forward strand.
CGGTATCAAATAATGTGGAAAACCATCTTCTGAACAAATATTGAAAGTTTGTCAGGTCTCTTTGTTAAGATGGCATTAAAAGAAACTAAGTTTCGCAATATTATTAATTTCACAGTTCATTTTTTGTGAAAGTACAATTACTTAAATTTGAGTACGCCATCCCTCATTTACGGTGCAATTCTTCGAGCATGAATGGACTGTAGTAAAGCGAATATGACGAAATAATCGTGAAAACAACATCTCAGACCGAATGGCCTCAGACACGTGACTTCTTATCAAAATTATGAATTAAAAAATACTCGCGATTGTCTGATGAATTGGGAAATGTGTAACAGTGAAAATTTATAAATAGAATGACGTAATTCACCACGTGTCTGAGGCCGTACATGTTGGCCTCACTTTGATGTTAGCGAGATTATAACAATTATGTTTTCTCTACTATGAAGTATCCATGCTCGAAGGTGCATATGTACTTAAAGAAAAACGAGTACTTCTATGTACTCATTTTTAAGCACCTATTTTCTACAATGTATAATTCTGAATATTTATTAAAAGATCATATCATTGCAGATAATATTGATTTGAGCATTATTTCGCTATTGGTGCTGCCCAATATCTTATAATTTATCATTTACATTGTGAATGAAATTCACCAAGAACTTAAGGTAACCCGGAGTCCCGCAAAGCTCCCATAGGCTCTAATGTTAAATTATAGCTCTTTCAGTGTACCTTTTCTAAGAAACTATGGAAGCTATTGACATGAAATTTTTTGTAGTGGTCAATCAAACATTTGTTATTACTTTAACATGGGCTTTTTTAAATATATGGTCTAGTTGCTTAGAAATATTTTTTTTCCTAAAGCAATATAAAAAAAATCGCAAAAAACCCATTTTTCGACATTTAAAGCTACATAACTTTTTTACTAGGATAAGAATTATTAAAAGCCCATGTTAAAGTAATAACAAATGTTTGATTGACCACTACAAAAAATTTCATGTCAATAGCTTCCATAGTTTCTTGGAAAAGGTACACTGAAAGAGCTATAATTTAACATTAGAGCCTATGGGAGCTTTGCGGGACTCCGGGTTACCTTAAAAATTTTCAAATATCAAAATTGCTTTAACTTTTTATTCAGGTATGGAACAAGAAACGGTTGGCGGTAAGTGTGACAAAATTTGACGTTTTCAATCAAAGTAATAATTTCAATTTTTATGTGCTTCACTTAAAGCACAAAAGTGAGCTTTGAATATTAACTATTATAATATTGGTACCAAATTATTCAAAATATATTTAAAAGTGTTTCATATTTTTAGTAAAATCTATTTCTCGAATGAAATTCTACCCGATCTTCAACTTTTTGTTCATTATTCCAAGAAATAATTACATTCATTATGCAAGTTTACCTGAGAGAGATTTCAGAAGTATTAATGTGAATAATTTTTCTTTACAGAAAAATATTAAATACGTAGGGGAAATAGCGCTTTCTTGATAAATTGTTAGGTTAAAACCTTCGAGCATGGATCCTTTTAAGTAGATGAGTCATGACGTCCCTCCCGCTAACATCAAAGTGAAGCCAACATTTATGGCCCAACACACGTGGTTAACTACGTCATTCCATTCATAAACTTTCACAGTTACACATTTCCCAATTCACAAGCCAATCGCGAGTATTTTTTCATTCATAATTTTGAAGAGGTGGCACGTGATATGGGCCTTCCGCTCTGAGATGTGGGCTTCACGATTATGACGTCATATTCTCTCTACTATAGTCCATTCATTTTCGAATGTTAAAACCGAAACGTACATCATTATTCTATGCACTTTTTGGCTGCCACTCGATATCGAACCGTGGAACTTCTGCTTGCTACGCCTATACTCTATGAGTCAGGCTAAAGTGATCATTCCAGCCTAAGTGGGAGTATCGGGTATATGAAGTGATCCACACAGTACATCCCTCTCAGTGAGTCGGACAGAGGAACGAATGATCGAGATGCCCGTGAAGTGTTATTACGTAGTCAGTGGTTGATGCCGTGAAGTGCCGTCAGCGCTGTACACTTTTTGGTTGCCACTCGGTATCGAACCGTGGAACTTCTGCTTGCTACGCCGATACTCTACCAGTCAGGATACAGTGATAACTCCCACCTAAGTGGGAGTATCGCTTATATGAAGGGACCCCACATGTAATAACATCCAAAATATCACATAACTTTTAAAATGCAGTATCTAAAAGCAAAAGTTTAATTCTTTAATCAAAGAGCGATATCCCACATCGTTTTATGACGTGAAAAAGTAGCTCACACAAAAAGACCTGGTTTAAATTTGTGTAATATTTTAAAATAGAAATAATATTAACAACATATCTCATTAGCAATATACATAAACCGTCAAACAGTGATTGTGCGGTTCCATCTATTACACTTTCTTCAAACCCGCGCAAACGTCATTTTTGGAAGGAGACACAACATATTAAGCGTTGTCCAGAATCCAAAAAGTTGTCACACAAATGAGTTTGACATACACGCCTTAAACTTTGCAGCCAGCTCAATGGAAATGACCTAATTTATTTGAAGTTATTAGATGAACGAATATAAGATTTCAAAGAATTGGCCTTTTGTTCGAAATAAACATGTCCGTAGAGCCTCTATTAGAACAGAAGAAAAATGATTAACAAATAAACTGCTACTAAAATACAAATGCAACGTTAAAATACGTATTAAAAAACTATTTTATTTTCATTTTTAAATACATATTTTGCGTCTCTTGATTTCAGGCCCTGTAATGATGAATGGTAAAAGAAATATATGTCTTCGTTATTAAAGTAGATTTATTGCTTTAATTCCATTTATTGCTTTAATTCCATTTATTTATAAATATATATTTGTTTCCCTATTTCAGTCCCCGGTCCTGAAATTATGAACGATAACATATTTATAATTCTATTTTTCTAAAAATTAAAATTTTTTAATTATTGTAAAATAATTTACATATATATTTTATTTCCAAATATCAGGCGGTGGCATGCAACAAGGAGGAATGATGAACGGTTAGTAAGAAAAATTTTGCAATATTTCTAAATACTGGAAAAAAATTTAACTTAAATTTTACATAATTTATATGAAACAGTCAAAAGTTAAAAACTTGGCATTCTATATTGTTAATTTATCCTTATTTGTTACTTTTAGGTCAAGCTGGTGGCATGTATGAAATGCAAGGAGGTAAAAATCCAATTATGTTCTAATAAAATCTGTAAATGCCGTTATGTGATATTGTCAATAAATGTTTAAAACAAAAACATACCCGCAAGCAGTGGCGGAAGTTAGTTGTTGATATCTTAACATTTAAAAAAAAATTATATATATATATATGTTACCGTGAAAGACCGAAATTGGAGAATGTCGACATTCACCGGTGAATGTCGACATATACCAAATACGTCGGTGAAAGATCGAATATTTCATTACATTCTTGTACATTCGGTCCCTCACCGGTGTATGTCGACAATCACAGATATTCGCTTGTGAAGGTCGAAAATAGAGGAGCCGAGGTGTCGAAAGGAGCCGACAAAGAGGCGACTGGCTGTCTCCCGCCAAATCCTATGTTCTGCTAGGAGTCAGTCAGCTTTGTTAGTCGTGTGCAAGGTCTGATGGTGCGAGCAACGTTTTCTTAATTTTTTTTCCGATACCCTAATTTATATTGAATGGATACTGCAGTGAATCGTGATCTTTTTCTTGAAAAGTTAAATGCATTAATTGCGGGTAAATGAGAAGACAATTTTTTTTTATTTTTCTCAAGAAAAGTACTCTCAAATACTTTCTGAAGTGGTTTCTGCTAAAACTACGGGCAACACACCTTTGGATTACAGACGATTAAAACGTTTTGACGTTTTAAAAATTAATGGTGAAGAGAAGTTAATTGTACCATTAAAACCTGGAGAAACGAATATACAGTATTATGTTACTAATGAAGAATTGTTCATTATACTATATGAAACTCACACCAGAATAGGCCACTTAGGAAGAACACGTATGCTTAAAGAGTTGCAATTTAAATACAAAAATATTACGTATGAAGTTGTAATGTTGTATTTAAATTAATGCAAACAGTGTCAAATGAAACACAGTGCACCTAAGAAAGGTATTGTTGTGAAACCAATGGTCAGTTCTGAGTTAAATTCAAGATGTCAAGTTGATCTGATAGATCTGCAGTCAAACAGAGATGGCGAGAATATAAGTTCATAATGGTGCAGCTGCAGCTAATTCGAGAAGCGGGGGGCAAGGCTATACACGCTGTCATTGCAAAAGGAAGTGTTCCACAAATAAATGTAGTTGTAAAAGCAAGGGGCTCTTATGCAATTCAAAGTGTCATAATAGTTTAAGTTGTTGCAATAAATAAGATTTAAATCACATAATTAAGTAAGTTTTTAATTACTATTATTTTCTTTTCTCATTTAGAATGTACTGTTTGTTTTAAGTTCTTGAGCACTCCTCTCAGAAAGAGAGGCGAAAAAGTTACGTCACCCTTGTGACGTTTTATCGCGACTGAAATACAGAGAAGAAAATATAAATCTAACACATGTTCAACATTCACCATTAGTGCATGGTGAATGTCGACATTCGCCGGTGTAAGTCAGAAATACGGGTATTTAGCAAATATTTCGGACATACACCAAGCGACTATGTGAATGTCGACATTCACCGGTGAAAGTCGACATTCCCCAGATTTCGATCTTTCACTGTAACATATATATATATAAAACCATTTGAAAAATGTGTTATAAACATTTAATCGAAAGAAGTCGACTTAAACAAAAAAAATGAGGCCCATGCAAAATAAATAGTTTTGACGGCTGTTAGTTGTTGGAATATTAACATTTTCTTTACAAATTTGTCTATATATTTTATTTCAGATGGTAAAAAAACTACATTTTAACATACCTCAAATTTGAAAACTTGTCATTCTTTATTGTTAATTGTCCTTATTTGTTACTTTTAGGTATGGCTGGTGGCATTAATGAAATGCAAGGAGGTAAATACACAATGGAGATTTGCCGCAAATTTTAAATTTGTTTTAAACAGAGTTAGATTAACAAAAAAGATTCTTAATATCCGAATTATATATTCGTGAAAAATTTATTTTTAAAGTTTTTAATTCAACAAAAATTCCTTATTACAGTACAATAAACTACATTGTTAAAATGTCATACCATATACCATACCTTGGTGCAAAACAGAGGTATGCAACAAATTATACCATATTATAGTGGAATCCAGGTTGAACCAAAAATCCTTTCTCGGGAAAAAGCGGAAGTTTCACCGATAATTGGTTCAACCTCTTTAACTGCAACCGAAATTTTCGATGTCGCTACATCAACAACCCGAGGAATCCTCTCCAAGAAAGACAACGACAAACAACGGCCTCCGTGGCTCACTGGATAAAGGCATTCAGCTATGAATTAAAAGATTTCTAGTTCGAGCCCGGTCGGTGGTCGGACTTGACAAAAAAAAAGTAAAAATATTCTCGTCTTCCGATTGGAGTGTTGCCAGCTTTGCCAGAGAAATACTACTAAAATACGAAGAAAACACGAATTAATTTTGAATTTTATGCAACGTTATGAGTTTTGGTGCAACTTTTCACCACTAAATGGTATCCGTGACAGCACCGTAAAATAGTTAAACTAAGCACCAGGTGTTGGTTGCAGCTAATTGGGTACCAAATTTTGGTGCAAGGTCGAAATAACTTTTAACATTGTAGGTCTTTGTAGGTCAGTATTTTTTTCCCGCTGGCGAATGAGAACACGATAAACAAAATGGCTTAGCTCAAAAAGAACGAATAAAAAGTGTATACACCGGAATAAACTTGCATCAAAATGGAATTCCTCCTTTCAGATAATTTTGAAAAAGTATTACATCACAAAAGGACATTTATTCTTTAAATTTATGCTTCACTGATTTATGCAAAGTAGCTAAGCGTCAAAACCACTGAGAAAAGAATCGAAACCACCGTGGACGGACGAATGCTGATGGTTTGTTTGGGATCACACTACGTCACTCAATCGTTTCACACGTGACTTCCGGTTTCAGTGCGGCGAATCCGAAACTCGCGTTTTTCAATATTAAATTTAAAAAAATATATCTATTGCAAAAATGTAAAACCAAATTTTTCGTTCATTTTAGAACATTTTCAATCGATTTAAGACAAGAAAAAAATTGTGGCATTACGCCATTTTACTCTGGTAAAATATGTAAATACCGTCTTGTTAATTAATTTTTTATTTCTATTAATTAATTTTATCTGAAGGCAGTGATGGTTTGGCATCCTTGTTAATTTAAACTTATTTGCTGCTTTTAACTTTTAGGTGCAGCTGGTGGCATGCAGGAAATGCAAGGAGGTAAATACCCAATTATATTCTAATAAAATCTGTAAACGCCGATTTGTGATATTGTAAATAAATGTATAAAACATTTACCTGAATACAGTGAGGGTTTTGAATTACAGTAACTTGTTGGTATATTAATTTTTTCTAAAAAACAATTATATATTTTAAAGGAAACGGTCAAAAAGTACATTTTCACATAACCGAAATTTATAACCTTGTCATCCTTTATTCTTAATCTGTCCTTATTTGTTACTTTTAGTTGCGCCTATTATGCAGCAAATGCCAGGAGGTAAATACCTACTTATATTTTAATAAAATATACAAACGTCATTTTTTAAAATATGTAAACGTCGTCAATAAATGTATAAAACATTTATCCGAAAGCAGTTATCTTTAATAACAAAAATATAGGTGTAGGCAGAATATAAGGTTTTAACTGTGATAAGTTGTTGGTATATTCGCATTTTCTAAAAATAATATATATTTCAAACGAAACGGTCAAAAAGTGCATTTTAATTTAACACTTTAGCATCCTGTATTGTTAATTTGTTCTTCTTTATTACTTTCAGTTCCGGCTGGTGGCATGTATGAAATGCAAGGAGGTAAATACCAATTATTTTCTTATAAAATCTGTAAACTCTGTTTTGAGATATTGTCAATACATGCATTAAACATTTACGCAAAAGTAGTAATGGTTTTGACGGAAGTAATTTGTTAATATATTAACATTTTCTAAAACATAATTATATATTCTATGTGAAACGGTCAAAAAGTACATTTTCACATAACCTAAATTTAACACTAAACCTACCACGCGCGGTCAAATGACCGTTTTTGAAATTTCGTTTTGAATTTCTTGTATACAACATTACTGTATCGCCAACGTTACTGTATCGCCTAACTTATTGACGTTTCTTGTAATATACATACAACCCATTTTTTAATATTCACAACTTTATTTATTGTTTACTTTCCGAAAAAATTTTATAGCATGTCTAGTCTAACTCGAGCACCATTTGAACAATTCATGTTATTTACGACTCTATTCTTCAGAAAGCGCACTCCTGAAATTGTTTTACGAGTCTACAATGTAATTGTGGATCTACAGTGTTGTGGTAATCCAGCTATCTGGGCAACAAGCGTCCTGCGGGCCAACCAGGCAACGCTTAACAGACCCTTCGGCCCAACCAGGCGGCACGGGTGCAGACCGAATCCAGCAGGCGGCGCTGACGGCAACGGAAAATGTGCAATATAAAATACTGTAATTTGTAAAAAAAAATGTGGTGAAAATGCATAAATGTAAATAAAACTTTTCTAAACTGAATTTTTTTTTTTTACTATCCAATTGGCTAAAATCTCTTTCATATTTTTTTTTGAAGCGGTCATTTGACCGCTCATGGTAGGATTAGGTATACGTGAAATGGCTGTAGGTTTAGTATTAAGACATTGGCATTCTTTATTGTTAATGTGTCCTCAATATTACAGTTGCGCTTGTGAGCATGTACGAAATGCAAGGAGGTAAATACCTAATTTTATTGTAATAAAAAAAATTATAAATAGTTTTGTGACGTTATCAATAAATGTAAAAAACATTTACCCGAAAACAGTAAACTTTAATAAAAAAAATAATAGGCGTAGACGGAGAAAATGGTTTTAACCGGAGTAAGTTGTAGGTATATTAGCATTTTCTAAAAAAAATAGTCTAAATATTTTAAACGAATAGGTCAAAAAGTAAATCTTAACGTACCTTAAAATTAAAATTTGTATTGTTAATTTGTCCTTATTTGTTACTTTTAGGCCAAGTTGGGGGCACGTTTGAAATGCAAGGTGGTAAAAACACAATTATATTCTTATAAAAATTTGTGATATTGTCAATAAATGTATAAAACATTTATCCTAAAGCAGTGATGGTTTTGACGGAAGTAATTTGTTGATATATTAAAATGTTCTAAAAACTATTATATATTTTATGAAACGTTCAAAAAGTACATTTTAACGCACCTCAAATTTGAAACCTTGGCATCGTTTCATGTTAATTGGCCCTTATTTGTTACTTTTAACTTTTAGGTTCAGATAGTGGCATGCATGAAATGCAAGGAGGTAAATACCCAATTATATTCTAATAAAATCTGTGAATGACGTGTTGTGATATTGTCAATAAATGTATAAAACTTTTACCCGAATACAGTGATTGTTCTGACGGAAGTAATTTGTTGATATATAAAAAAATTATTAAAAAAAAAAATTACATATTTTATATGAAACGAGCAAAAAGTACAATTTCGCATAACCTGAATTTAAAAACTTGGTATCATTTATAGTTAATTTGTCATTATTTGATACTTTTAGTTGCGCCTTTTGGCATGCAGGAAATGCCAGGAGGTAAATACCTACTTATGTTTTTAATAAAATACGTAAACGTGGTTTGCGACATGGTAAATAAATGTACAAAACATATTCGAAAACAGTGATTTTTAATTAAAAAAAAATAGACGCGGGCGGAATAGAAGGTTCTAACAGAAATAAGTTATTGGCATATTAGCACATTCTGAAGAAAAAAATAATCTTTATATTTTAAACGAAAATGTAAAAAAAGTACATTTTACTTACCTTAAATTTCAAACCTTTGCGTCCTTTATTGTTAATTTATCCTTATTTGTTACTTTTAGGTCCGGTTGGTGGCATGTTTGAAATGCAAGGAGGTAAATACCCAATTGTATTCCAATAAAATCAGTGAATGCCGTTTTGTGACATTGTCAATAAATGTATAAAACAAATTATCCGAAAGCAGTGATGGTTTTGACGGAAATAATTTGTTGATATATTAAAATTTAAAAAATATATATATATTATATATGAAACTATCAAAAAGTACATTTTAACGCACCTCAAATGTGAAACCTTGGCATCTTTTATTGTTAATTTGTCCTTATTTGTTACTTTTAGGTATGCCTGGTGGCATGCAGCAAATGCAAGGAGGTAAATACCTAATTCTTTCCTAATAAAAAATGTAAACGCCGTTTTGTGACATGGTCAATAAATGTATAAAACATTTTCCCGAAAACGTTGATCCTTAATAAAAAAAAATAGACGCAGGCGGAATAGAATGTTTTAGCGGAGAAAAATTATTGGTATATTAGCATTTTCTAAAAAAATAATCTACATATTTTAAACGAAACGATCCAAAATTACATTTTAACATACATTAAATTTCAAACCTTGGTATGCTTTATTGTTAATTTATCCTTATTTGTCACTCTTAGGTCAGGCAGGTGGCATGTATGAAACGCAAGGAGGTAAATACCCAATTATATTCCAATGAAATCTGTAAACGCCGTTTTGTGATATTTTCAATTAATGTATAAAATATTCACCAGAAAGCATTGATGGTTTTAACTGAAGTAATTTATTGATATATTAACATTTCCGAAAAAACAACTATATATATTACATGAAATGGTAATAAAGTATATTTTCACATAACCTAAATTTGAAACCTTGACATACTTTATTGTTAATTTGTCTTTATTTGTTACTTTTAGTTGAGCCTGATGAGGAAATGCAAGAAGGTAAATATCTAATTATATTCTAATATAATGTGTAAACGTCGTTTTGTGACATTGTCAATAAATGTATATAACATTTCCCCGAAAAAAGTCATTTTTAATTAAAAAAAAAAATAGCGCAGACACAGTAGAAAGTTTTAAATGTTGTAAGTTGTTGGTATATTAGCATTTTCTAAAAAAAATATCCTAAATATTTTAAACGAATGGGTCAAAAAGTATATCTTAACGTACCTTAAAATTAAAAATTTGGCAACCTTTATTGTTAATTTGTTCTTATTGGTTACTTTAAACTTTTAGATCCGGCTGATGGTATGCAAGGAGGTAAATACCCAATTATTTCCTTAAAAAAATCGGCAAACGTCGGTTTGTGATATTGTCAATAAATGTATAAAACATTTACACGAAAGCAGTAATGGTTTTGATGGAAGTAAATTATTGATATATTTAAATTTTCTAATAAATAATTATATATTTTATATGAAACGGTCAAAATGTACATTTTCACATAACTTAAATTTAAAATCTTGGTATTATTTATTATTAATTTATCCATATTTGTTATTTTTAGGTGCGCCTGTTATGCAGCAAATGCCGGGAGGTAAATACATAATTCTATTCTAAAAAAATATGTAAACGTAGTTTTGTGACATGGTCAATAAACGTATAAAATATTTATCCGAAAACAGTGATCATTAAAAATAAAATATAGACGCACGATGTAAGGTTTTAACGAGATAAGTTTTTAGTAATATTTTTTCTACAAACAATAGTCTATATAATTTAAACGAAACTTTCAAAATGTACATTTTAAAATACCTGAAATTTAAAACTTTGGCATCCTTTATTGTTAATTTGTCCGTATTTGTTACTTTTAGGTCAGGCTGGTGGCATGTATGAAATGCAAGGAGGTAAATACTCAACTATATTCTAATAAAATATATAAACGCCGTTTTGTGATAGTGTCAATAAATGTAAAAAACATTTACCCGAAAGCAGCGATGGTTTTGACAGAAATAATTTGCTGATATATTAACATTTTCTAAAAAAAAAAAAAAAAAAAATTATAAGAAACGATCGACAAGTACATTTTCACTAAACCTAAATTTAAAACCTTGGCATCCTTTAATGTTAATTTATCCTTGTTTGTTACTTTTAGGTCCGGTTGGTGGCATGTTTGAAATGCAAGGAGGTAAATACCCAATTATATTCTTATAAAATCTGTAAATGCCATTTTGTTGATATTGTCAATTAATGTATAAAACTTTTACCTCAAAGCAGTGATGGTGTGGAATCCTTTTTATTTTGCCCTAAATTCTTACTTTTAACTTTTAGGTGCAGATGGTGGCATGCAGCAAATGCCAGGAGGTAAATACCAGTAGTATAAAACGATGGTATCTGTATTGCAGATTTAAAAAAAAATGTTTTTTTAAATCTACAATACAGATACCATCGTTTTATAAAAAGTTTTATGGTTTCTGAAATTGAGATTTTAGAAAACTTGAAAAGTATTTGTATAGTAGTTTCAGAAAAAAACTTTTAGAAAACTAGTCAATTCGAAAACCCCCTCTTTTCAAAACGACAATTATTTTGGGGTATATATATATAAATAGAAAACACGAGAACGTCAAATGGAGGTGAAAATAGTTGTAATCGCGATCCTTGCGATCGTGTGTCTCGCAGAATTGATAGTGTTGCTGATACCAAACGAAGAATATGTGGATTTGAGCAAGAGTACTTGTTCGGTCTCGGAAAATATTGGTCGCCGAGTGTATTTTCATAAATGTACAAAGGAGAAAAAGGTGGTGTATGATATAAGAAAGTTTTATTATAACGGAACGAATGATTTAAAACCAGAACAATGCGGAATTCAACTTTTTAAAGACGAATTTTTGAAACTCTGTCAACAATGCTGAAATTAAAATTTCCCTCCACGATGATATGTACGGGACCATCTTCTTCTGGAAAAACAGAACTAGTGAACTAAACTCACTCTCTGCGTTAGAAGTCCTCACCTTAAAACAGCTGATTGGGAGAAAAAAAATCTCATTCTTTTCGACATCGATCGCTCTAAAAACAAGCCGACTTTTGTTTTTCTTCTCCGGGAGTTTTGGTAAAATATCGTGAACTGGTTCTGCGCTTGCTTCAAACCGTTTCCATCGCTACTGAAAAAAATCAAAAAAAAAAAAAATTATCGAAAATCCGCGAAGGGTATAAAAACCCAGAGGTCACTAGTGAAACTCGATTTAAATGGAGATCCGCCGACCGATAATCATCGCTTCACTAGCGACTGTGTGCGTTATCGAAATGATATGTATTATTCTAACAATGCACGATAGTGGCGAAGTGGATCTTTCAAATACGACTTGTAGATTTTCAGAGAATATTGGTCGTCGCATTTATTTACACACATGTGAGAAAGAAGAAAATCTTGTATACGACATTCGAAAATTTTGGAAAAACGAAACCGGATATTTAAAACCTGAAGTGGCTGGTGTGCAGTTATTCGCGTCAGAATTCGCGAACTTATGCAGACGATGCTCCGTTTAAAATTTCCCTCCGCTTTGATATGCACGGGTCCTTCCTCGAGCGGTAAAACAGAGCTGGTGAGAAAGATGATAAAAAATAATGTCTACGATGCTGAAATAACAAATATCGTATGGTGCTACTCTGTATGGCAACCGTGGTTCGCAAGTGAAAAAAATATAAAATTTATATGTGGGATACCTCCCGAAGAAGAAAAATTTCAACTTATCGTATTCGATGATTTTCAAAGCAAATTAAACGATGAGATCGAACTGATGTTTCGTGTGACGAGCCATCATAAGAATTTCAGTATTATTCTTATCACACAGAACTTATTTCCGAAAGTGAAAGTGATGAGAGATATAAGTCTCAATACACATTACTTGGTATTATTTCGAAATAACCGAGATGCCTCGCAGGTATCGTGTTTCGCGAGACAAGCTTTCCCTTTGAAGGGGAAATATTTCATGGAGGCTTATAAAATGGCAACTGCAGAGCCTTTCACTTATTTGTTTGTCGACGTTCACCCGCTAACGTCAGAAACAGAGCGACTCCGAGCGTCTATATTCCCGGATAAAAACCAAATCAATTGGGTATTCATTCCAAAATGAAAAGAGTGAAGCGGCATGTGCATTTATTACACATGCTCGCGAGTGCGACTCCTCAGCAGCGGAAAGCGATTTTAAATACAGCCACAGACGATCAGATAAAATCCATTTGTGAAATCTGTCGGAATTTATTATCGGGGAATATTCCCGGAGCGAAATTGAAAAAACTCGGAGCTTATAAGAAGACGATACGTGCGTTAGCTGACCGGAAAGTGGGGTTTTCAAAAAAGAGAAAAATTACACAGCAAGGTGGTGGATTTTTACCTTTCTTGATCCCAGCAGCGTTGAAATTACTCGGAGGGCTTATAGGTGACTAAGAATGGCTAAAAAAATGGCTCTTGTTCCGAGTGATCTCGTGTCGGAGTATTACCAACTCAACAAACCGGAAATCCGTTTGGAAGATAAGATTATTCAAGTTTTACGCTTGAACGAAATGCCAGACGATCTGAGAGGAAAGTTGCTATCACAACTCGTTCCTAAATATCAAAAAGTTATGCAGCCAGCTCCACCTCCCAAGCCTTTTGAAATACCACCTGAATTGATAGCCGATATAACTCGTGCGGACGAATCCGGTGAAATGAGAGAATCTCTAGGAAGCGAAGATGCAATGCCTCCAACGGTCGCTAAATATTTAATTCACGCTGTGCCCAAAACGAGAAAAAGACATATAGTACCTATTCTAGAATCCTTGAAAAATATAGGCTACAAATTCAACGAGAGGAATGAGTTAGAAGTGAATGACAAACCGGAGCGTCGAAGCAACGCTATCGATCTCTTCGCACATTTGATGCGAGATCTACGACGCAGTGAAACCCCTCCCAGAGGATTCGATAAATTTTACCGAGGTATTTTCGACGCAAATATACCCAGACATTGGATAGGTAATAAAAACATTCGCGAGCAGTTGGAGATTTCAGAACTTGATTCTATAAATCAAGGAGCCACTCCTCCGAGACCGCGTGCAAGTTCTACACCAGCCACCCCGTCTAAGAAAGTGAGATGGGATCCTTGGCAAGAATGAAAGCGGTATATTACGATCCGGCCCAGCCGGGGTCTTTTGGAGGTGTATCGAACCTGGCGAAAGCTTCCAAATCCAGCTACGACGAAGCTAGGAAATGGCTTTCCCAGCAAGATACGTACACTTTGCACAAACCTGTTCGGTATAAATTCCAAAGGCGGTCGACTGTCGCCCGCGGTGTAAACGAATTGTGGCAAATGGATTTAGTAGATATGCAAAAATATGCTAGACAGAATAAAGGCTTTCGCTACATTTTAACAGTGATTGATATTATGTCGAGGTTTTTAAGAGCGGTTCCGATTAAAAATAAAAAAGCAATAACCGTAGCTAATGCCCTAAAGACGATATTCAAAACTATCGTCCCAGTGAACATCCAATCAGACAGAGGCTCAGAATTTTTTAATGCACATGTGAAAGCTTTATTTAAAAAAAAAGGAATCCATCATTACGCGACCAAGAGCGAGAATAAATGTGCTATTCTCGAACGATCTCATAGAACTATCAGAGCGAGAATGCACAGAGTGTTCACGTATAGGAATAACTATAAATACATTGATATTTTACAAGACATTATTAATTCGTATAATAACACTGTACACAGAAGTCACGGATTTAAACCGGCGAAAATAACATCTGCAAACGAGCCAACTCTGCGAGAAAGATTATACGGTTACACTATAACCCGTAACCCTCGCTTCGAGATTGGAAATTCTGTTCGAATTTCGAAAGCGAATAAAGCATTCCGAAAAGGGTACACTCCACAATGGACTGAGGAAGTATTCAAAATCGCAGCCGTTCATTCGAGCGTTCCTTACACCTACACTCTAGCAGATTTGAAGGGGAAAGAAATCGAAGGACGGTTTTACACTGAAGAATTGCAGAAAATAAAAAAAAATACAAGCGATTTCTGGTCCATTGAAAAAATTATAAAAACGAAAGGCACTGGGCTTTCTCGTCAGTTGTTCGTGAAATGGTCAGGCTTTGATTCGAGTTATAATAGCTGGATATCGGAAAAATGTCTGATCAAAACGTAGACGGGTCATTTAATATGTTTCTCCCGAGCAACGCCAGCATGGGATATTTTAAAGAAAACACTCCAGATAGCTATCGCACAAAACTGGCTCAGCCGATAAATCTCACAGGTGTGTGGGAAATGAGCCTTTCTGAAATAACATTTCCCGGGAGATTTTTCACGATTCAGCCAAACTATAATGACGATTACTCAATAGAAAAATCAATCATAGTCACTGAGAAGTCGCTCTTGCCCGATTTAATCGTTCCGATTTTTAACGAAAACATAGCAGACCCGGTGGAAGCAATTATTGAAAATATGAAAAATCTTATAAACGATCCCCCTCTCAAGATCTGGTATACAGAAGAAAAAACAAAAATTGTGTGGAAACTAGAACCTCCTTGGCGCTTTGAGATAGACTTTGAACATGCAGAGCAACTTTTATATTCTATGTATGCAGAGAATAAATTAACCTTGAGTGCAAACAGAGATGCGGCTTCGATGTGGCGACATTTCAGACACAGCGAATCCGGTTACCAAGGTGAATTTTTTAAGTTATACGCTAGAAAACCTGTTGAAAAATCCCGGCATGAAATCACAATCGTTCACGATATAGACAGAAGCATCTTTGAGCAAATAAATGCAGCTGTAGAAGAAACAACGGGAGAAAAACTTGTGGAATTTGAATATTTATCCGATGAAAATGTGGTGACTGTTAAAATGGAGGAAAATGTGAATATATCATTAAGACGTAAGAATTCTCCTGAATTAATGAAAGCTTTAAATATTCAATCTTCGCCTTACTTGATTCAAAATAGTGGTACGACTAGGTTCAAGTATACACTGGTGCCTCACATTCATAACGAAAAAATCGAAATTATTATAAATGGAATATTTATTAAAAACAAACGTAAGCGGGAAACATTTTATTATAAAATTCCTAGTGGTATGTATCTTGATTCTAAGCAATTTTTCGGCGAATTCAAAGATATAACGCTTAAAGAATTACCCGACATGAAAACAAATCTGATAGTTCCTCCAGAAATCACTGTAAAATTCGGTGAAAAGTTAAAAGATCTTTTGGGGTTTACTCAGAATGTATTCAACGAAGGGGAATATATTTCACGGTACGTGTTGGAGCTAAGAGCCGGGATATCGGAGATATATGTATACTGCGATATTATAGAATCCTCCTTTGTGGGAGATGCACTGGCTCCTATTTTGAAAATTATTCCAATGGCGAATGAAAACGCTCACCAAATCGTCAAACACTTTGCGGTGCCTTTATATTTCAAAGTGAAAAAACAACATTTTGACACGCTCCATCTTGAACTAAGAACGAGCCAAGGAACCCCTTTGAAATTTATAAGCGGTAAGACATGCGCTATTCTAAACTTCCGGAGAAAAATTGTATAAATGTCATGGTGTTTTTTTAAATGCTCCATACACCATCATGCGGAGACCAGAGTTGGACCAGCGAGCGTGCATAGATCACTACTGTAATCAAACTGGCGGTTATTTCGCATCTGAGTATCCAATCCAAAGAGGCTATGGATTCGCAAGCCTGCGTAGATTCGCTATACCGATACTCAAAAGAGTAGGGAAATATCTAGGCAAACGCTTGCTTTCAACGGGTCAAAATGTTTTGGAAGACATGGACGCTGGGAAATCTTTCAAGGATGCCGCTATAGACCGATTTCGTGAATCAGCCCAGAGTGTGAAACATGATGTAATCCGGAAATTGCAGACCGGGCGAGGGGTTAAAAGGAAGAAACACGTTTCGAAAAAACAGATCAAGAGACGTAAGCGTTGCTCAAAGGACGTCTTTTCATAGATCGTAAAGATGGAACGCTGCTACTGCTCTAAATCCGAGCTGGAATTATTCAAGCCGGCTGACATTGTTATGGGAATGACGCGGTCAGCGCTTGTAGAATTTCACCCAATCGCGACCATTAGTAATAACAACACACTCGAGTTTCTATTACCAGGCCTGGGTGAATCGTATTATGATCTATCACACATATTTTTAAAAGTCCAAGCAAAAATTGTAAAATCCGATGGAACCGCGCTAGCCGCCGGAGACAAATGCGGGCCGGTCAATTATTTATTAAATTCAATGTTTTCAGAATGTCACGTTTCGTTGAACGATCGTCAAATTTCTTCAGAAAATAATTACGCTTACAAAGCTATGATACAAGCCCTGCTATTTCATACTGAACAATCTCAGAAAAATTTATTAAGCGCCGCTTTATTCGAAAAAGACACGGTCGGTCATTACAATGATGTAGACGTCGGTGCTGGGTCTAACGAAGGGTTGAAAACGCGTTATGCGCGCACAAAGGACGGTAAAATCTTTGAAATGCTAGGAGCGCTGCATCTAGACATTTCGGACCAGAGCCGGCTTTTATTGAACGGAATTTCAGTGCGCATCAAACTCGAGAAATCTAAACACGCTTTTGCTTTAATGGCAAGCACGGGCGATTTTCATTTGAATATTGAAAACGCGAGTATCTTTGCACGAAGATGTGAGATAACAGGTTCGATTCTGGTAGCTCACGAAACGGCTCTGGAAAGCGCACTCGTTCAAATGCCATTCACGAGGGTTGAATTAAAAACATTTACATTGTCGTCCGGGATTAAAAGTCTAACGATTCCCAATGCGATAACAGGACTACTCCCATCTCGCGTGACGTTAGCAACGGTAGGAAACGCAAATTTCAATGGGGATATTCGTAAAAATCCTTTCGCTTTTCAAAATTATAATCTAAGTTACGTCTCGTTAACTGAAAACGGAGTGCAAATCCCTACTACTGCATATGCACCGAATTACACTAGCGATTTGTATACGCGAAATTACCTAAGTATTTTCACAGAGTTGAATACATATGACACTGCGATTTCATACGGTGAATTCAAGAATTCGTTAAATTTCACAGTTTTTGATCTGACACAGGATAAAAGCGCGAGTGATCCTTTTAATAACATCAGTCGTAACGGTGACTTGAGTATACACCTAAAATTCGCTGAAAATCTTCCCGAGACTGTGACTCTGCTCGTGTATATCGAAACCCAGGCTCTGATTGAAATAGATAAATCTCGAAGTGTGTACACCGATTACTAAAATGAACACGTCTACTTTAACCAGACTGTCGTTAGCCGACCCGAAAATAAAAATTCATTTCGGGGGTGTTTTCGCTAGAGATAAACTACCATGTCATAGAAAACACTTTCGAAGTTTTATTATCAATACCGACAAATCGAGCGAAATCGGCCAACACTGGCAAGCCGTTTATTTCGATTCGAGAAATCACGCAAGATTCTTCTGCTCTTATGGATCTACCCCGTGTAAAGAAATTCAAGATTTCATCACCCGAAATTCTACCAGTTGCACAGTGAATCGCCGAAAATTCCAACACCCAAAGACGAACACTTGTGCACTGTTTTGCTTATTCTTTCTATGGCACGCAGCCCGCGGGGAAGCTTTACCGCGATTGGCTATTTCGAACCCGTGTTCTAACGAAGCAGTGATTCAAAGTTTCGCAAAGAAGAATTTAAAAACTCTGAATGGCAACACAGTGAAATTCAACAACGAGCAATATTGCAAGCCGCTTTCTGATTGGTGCAAATATCTTTAAATACATCTCCACAGATCGAAAAAATTCACTCGAGAACCATGTCTGCTGATCCAAGGTACGGGTTTCTTTTACTCGATAGAGAATCTGTCGCAGAGTCTTACCAGATTCAAGCCGTTTGCAGTAAACTCCATACGAATATGTGGAATTGTATTGAAGAAGCCAGTTCCTGTTACGCCACTCGACGAAATTGTCAAAGTTCCAAGATAGCATATTTCCAAGTCTTGAGCAATGGACAGATCGTCAAAGCTTTGCATTCTACTCCTAGTTGCCGATTGGAAGAACTTATTCAAGAATGATTATATGTATGATATTTCATTTACTTTCAAGACCGCCTGGTCTTAATAATTCGTATAGAAGCATTCATCGAATTGTAATGATTATAACATAATTCGATAACAAAATGTATTTCTAACTTGTAATGATAATCTATAACATGTAACAATATGTATCTATAACATGCCCTGACTTGTAATAACATGTATTCCATTGTATATAAAATGCAAGTCCTGAATTGTAATAACACGGAAATGTATATTCCAAGTATCAACTTTTAACCTAATGTTCTAATAACATAAAAAAATGTATGTGATAATATATATAAAAATGCAAGTCCTAAACTTGTAAAATGTGAAAATGTATATATTCTAAGTATTTTAACCTAACATGCATGTTCTGATAATATAAAAATGCAAGTCCTAAACTTGTAAAATGTGAAAATGTATATATTCTAAGTATTTTAACCTAACATGCATGTTCTGATAATATAAAAATGCAAGTCCTAAACCTGCAAAATATGAAAATGTATATTCCAAGTATTAACTTTTAATTTAACATGCACGTTCTAATAACATGAAAAATGTATGTAAATAATATATATAAAATGCAAGTCCTAAACTTGTAAACTGTCTAAAAAAATGTATAATCTGAAATGTATCATAAGAAAATAATAAAATAATTTTAATGAAAAAAGGTCTGGATTTATTTTAAAAAACACTCGTTTATTACTTCAACTTATTCTGAAGCCGTAATGAAGCGAAAACCAACTCCCGATGCTTCGTCAAATTCTACTTACCTTGGAACGGGGGGAAAAAAGAGCGAGTTGTTTGCAGGTCGAAAAGAATGAGATTTTTTTCTCCTCCGGGTTCCAGCAGTTCTGAGAACGGATTCCAGTTATGCATACTCTCTCGATCAGCTCCCCGGTCAGAAGAGTGAAAGTGGTTTTTCCAAAACAACTGGGTCGAAAGTGCGTTTCGCTGGCGGAGCGGTATTTGATTTAACATGGGATTCTGAAGCCCGTTATGCAAAAGGTTTTAATGCCTGGAAAGACCAGTGCTAAAGTTCTAGGGTATGAAAAGCTCTTGCCGTGGCACTGAAACGAGAGATATCTGCTTCGAAATTTTTTTTTAAAAAACAGCCTTTTTGCAAATATTAGTCTTGTAATATAATGCCAATGAAAATAATATACTGCGCAAAATTAAAATAAATCAGTCGGTGATGTTACTTCAATGTCAATTGGTGTTAAAAACTTATATTATTTTTTTAAAAGTTGGATTTTTTGTATAAAATTTAACTCTTCAATGAGAATAAACGCATGTACTAAACTTCACTCATTAGTTTCAATACAGACAGTGCAATAATATCTAAAAAGAAGAAAATATTGCTTTTTTTCCAAATGGGGATAATTTATCGTATTTGGTGAACG
Organism: Troglohyphantes excavatus; assembly: GCA_963932185.1. NCBI lineage: Eukaryota > Metazoa > Arthropoda > Arachnida > Araneae > Linyphiidae > Troglohyphantes > Troglohyphantes excavatus. The sequence goes on from OZ010670.1 coordinate 67,797,601, forward strand.
TTTATTTTTGTCAATAATTTCCGAAGAGAAATAAATTAAGAATACATTTTTTTTTGTATCTGTTCACTCTGAAATTGAGGAGAATTGTAAAATATAATTTTAAATAATCTGTTTCAATATTTACGGAAAAAACATTATTTTTTAAATATTCATTTTGAATTCAATAAATGTTTTGAACCTTTAAAATAAGGTATGTAGATATATAAACAAATTAAGTTACACTTGCAAGGCAGAAAAATAGCACTATTGACATACACTAGTGGTATAAATGTAACAACTTTAGATAGGCTGTTTTAAGATCTCGAAACAAAGTAAGAAAAATCGCGATAACAGAAAGCATCCAGTAGTTTCAAAAAAATATTTTCGGTCGCTAAGGTACAAAAATATTAAGAAGGGGGAGATCTAGATGTAAATTTCTCATAGGATTTGTGCATAGGAGAAAGTTTTAAAAGGTTACAGATATCCATGTGAAACAAAGTGTCGATTTTAACTGAGGCAAAATATCGTTAAAATGATACAAGTTTCATAAAATCCATGCTGTAGTTTTGAATTAAATCGGGAACAAAAAATTAATGTGATTTTATGAATCAGTGTATCCTAATTCGCAGGAATGAAGGGTTTTACTCGATTCTATAAACAGACAGTTCATTCTTATATATAAGTATAGATTATTAGAATTTACACAAGTAAAATGTATTTTTCCCCAACACTTTAAAATCAAACATTTAAATGTTCTTGCATTTTCTTTGATTACAATTGCTAGTCGAGGTGATTTTATATTAAAGCGAGATTTTCAAATGAAAATGACTTACCACTAGTCATAACGAGCGATGTTGGAAAAAGTTGTTTCTCGGTTTCTGCGTGTATCCTCGATAGAAAATAGACACAAAACACTTTCATAATCGAACGCGCTGTATCCAACCGGAGCGAAGTGTTGATGTGGAGGAAACGAGATAACTTGTATACAGGTTTTTAAACGAGAAGGTGTTTAAAATATCACGGGAAAATGAACTGGGTTTCGAAAAATATATAGCAGAAATATATATATTTTTATAGCAGAAAGTTTTTACTTAGATTTTTTCAATATTTTTGAATAGCGTTTGTTTTCAGAGAATGCAATTTCCTGAGAATAAAAAACATTTTAGCAGAATTGCCCCGCAACACTTTAAAATCAAACGTTTAAATATTCTTGCATTTTCTTTGATTACAATTACCAGCTTTGAAAGACTCTATGTCAAAACGATGATTTTGAAATAACCAGCATCCACATCGAGTGATAGGTTGTCCCCGGTTTTTCTAGATGGATAATAATATACAAGCACTTTCGTAAGGCAGGGGAACGAGATAACAGCTTTTAAACGAAACGCAAGGTCTGAGAGAGGAGTGGAAACATGTTTTGAGGAAAACGTGCCGTCATCGCAGTAGAAAGCGCTCTTTTTCGCCTCGCTCAGATAAAAGTTGCTCGTTTCGACTCGTGAAAATCATACTCGTTTCGACTTCGCAGACCGGGTCTTGGCCGATGTGAATCAATCTCTCTACAACTTTTTCCAGTGTTTCAGCCACCCTATGGAGTTTTTCGGTGCGTTTCCTCTCGCGGGATAACCTTCACGGATCGGGTCTTTCTTTCAGTCTCTTTTTCACCAGGCGAGAGTTTAAAATATTGTGTAGATCGGTAGGATGCGGTGTGTTGTATTTCGATGTGTTCCCTCTCGCGGGATAACCTTTGGATTATTTTTTTCGTTTTCAACGCGTTTTAGACTCGCAAAAACGTGATGGGTACGATATAGCAAAATTTTAAAAAACTTTTTTTAAAATTTTGCAATATCGGAGCCATCCGTTTATACTACTAATACCTAATTATATTTTAATAAAATTTGTAAAATATGTAAAACAATAGAAGGGTTTCATTGGGATAATTTGTTGGCATTTTTTAAAAAAATAGTCTATATATTTTAAACGAATGGGTCAAGAAGTACATTCTAACATTACTTAAATTTCAAACCTTAGTATACTTTATTGTTAATTTGTCCTTATTTGTTACTTTTAGGTCCGGTTGGTGGCATGTTTGAAATGCAAGGAGGTAAATAGCCAATTATATTCTAATAAAATCTGTAAATGCCGTTTTGTTGATATTGTCAATTAATGTATAAAACTTTTACCTCAAAGCAGTGATGATGTGGCATCCTTTTTATTTTGCACTTAATTGTTACTTTTAACTTTTAGGTGCAGCTGGTGGCATGCAGCAAATGCCAGGAGGTAAATAAAATACCTACTTGTGTTTTAATAAAATTTGTAAAATATGTAAAACAATAGAATGTTTTCATTGGGGTAACTTGTTGGTATATTAGCATTTTCTAAAAAAAATACTCTATATATTTTAAACGAATGGGTCAAGAAGTATATTTTAACATACCTTAAATTTCAAACCTTAGTATCCTTTATTGTTAATTTGACCTTATTTTTTACTTTTAGGTCAGGCTGGTGGCATGTTTGAAATGCAAGGAGGTAAATACCCAATTATATTTTAATTAAATCGGTAAACGCGGTTTTGTGATATTGTCAATAAATGTATGAAACATTTATCCGAATACATTGATGGTTCTGATGGAAGTAATTTGTTGATATATTAACACTAGCTGAAATACCCGTTCTATGCATGGAAAGAAAATAACTCGAAAATAGATACAAGTAAATTATTGGGTCCACCGGAAAGTTCTGTCCGTTTTTAGAATAAAACAAAATAAATTTTCATACCTTGAATAAACTTTATTAAATAATATAATTCTATCATTATTTATGATTTCTTGCCAGCGTCGATTTGTATATCCAATTTTTAAAAAAATACTTTATCCCTAGAGGCGAAAAATTGAAGCAGTGCTTGTCTGATATCTTCTTCGTTTTTGAATTTTCTAGCCTGCAAAAGTAGGACAGAAACAAGATCGGAGAATTGTAGGTCCGGAGAGTATGGTGGATGCCACAGAATTTCCCAGCCTAGCTCTGCGAGTTTCTGGCGAGTCCCAAAAGCAGCATGATGTCCTTCCTATTGTGTGGCCTCTTTTCTTGGAGTGCTGTTTTTAAACTATCCAATTGCTGACAGTACCTCTCCGAATTCAGCTTTTTGTTCGGTTTCAACAGCACAAAATGTATTGGTCCTCGAATGTCCCACCATATACACAACATTCTCTTACTCGGGCTCAACTTCGGTTTAGAGGTGGAGGCGGCAGGTTTTCCGGATTCACAATATGCCTTCTGCTTACGATGTTTTCATAGTTAATCCACTTTTCATCTCCAATTATCATCCGGTCCAAGAAGGGGTCGATTTTGTTCCGTGCAAGCAGAGACAGAGACTGATTTACGGGAGGGCATTCGGGGCACTTGCCCAGGGCTCCCATTTTAAAGGGGCCCCCAAAAATGATTTAATGCTAAATATATGTGAAAAAGTTAAAAATAAATTTACTAACGAATTTTTTAAAATTCAATGAAATTTATTTTCATCAAATTTTTTTTAAAAAAATCATCAATTGTTAATTATTTTGCAAAACTTATATTATTTTACCCAATTAAATCCATTTCACTTTTCAGCGCGTTCATGATGTATGTCACCTTTTACATCGCTTTTTTCAAAGATATGCACTTTGGAGCAATAGTAAAATTAAATAATTGACCAAGGTCCAAGACCATAAACAAGCTGTGTTTACTAATCGCATGTAGATTTGTCGTTTACAGGTACTTTTTTCCTATACCAAATTTCTTAATATTGTAATCATTAGAGATTTGCTAGCTATAAAATGGGTAGCTAAAAAGGAAGAAAGAACAGAACTAGAAACGTATGAAAAAACTGTGTTGCAGTATTGATCATTAACGTTAATTCAAATTCTCAAAAGAAGAAAATTAGTAGTTTAAAAAAAATATTTATATTTGCATTAAAGCTGACTTATTACGTCATTTTGTATTGTGTGCTTGGGCATAAATTTAGCAGTTTTATTTTGCGTTACGTCGAGGGGCCCCCTAATGTTCTTTTGCCCTGGGCCCCTAAGCTTGTAAGTCGGTCCCTGAGCAGAGATGTGCATATGATGACTCCATCATTCAAATTCTTCTCACTTAACTCATGTAGCACCCATATCGAATATTTCCGTGCCAATCCTAGTGTCCGAATATGGTTTGTTGAGCTGAATCAAGCCTTTCCTCAATCTCCGATGTTGTCAAAAAAGGATTTTGCTCTAACATGACCTCGACGGTATCGTCGTCGATCAAAGATGGTCGCCCAGATCGTGGCTTATCAGAAAGGTCGAAATCATCTATTTTAAAATTTTCTTTCAGTCAGAGACAAACTTTGTCAATTAAATTTAAAACCCGTAGTTGCCCGTGGATGTTGGTTCGCACCATGGGTCGCTCGGGTTCATGGGCCAGGTGTCTGCCGGAGTCCTCTCGGTTGGGCTGGGTTGCCTTTGTGGGGGCCGAGTCACCAGTTTGACTCAACACCTCGCTGTATGCCTTCGGGCGGGCCAGCTGTAGAAACTGAACCTTACATTTATATTTACTCTATTGGAATCTAATTTTCTTTTTGTCCATGAGTCGGTACAACGGCTCGGGTATATTACTCATTATGTAATTAAAGTTATTGTTCTTAGTTTTCATTCTTCCTTGGTATTCTATGTCTCCAGATTTTATTTCATCGTTTGCTATTTCCAGTTTCCCAATTAGTTTTATTTGTTCTATATCTTCTTTAATGTCATAAATTATTATTATGGACGTTCTTTTAGTGGACTTTCTAAAACCTATACTCTGCTTGAATTTGGGGTCTTTTGTCGGATTTCCGCAGAATTCTCTCATTATCCTGTGCGTCTACTTCGAGTAGTATTCCACCTTTATTAATATTTCTAATGTTATTTATTGAATGAACTGTCCTTCCTAATTTCATTCTTTTTTGAATATCCTTTTTGGTTTCTTTCGCAGAAACTCCCTCTTTATTGGGCTCTATGACAAGTACATGAGGCGTTTTATGTTCATCTTGCTTTGTTAAAGCTTGAGCATATGTCTTTTCTAATGGGTTATCCTTTTCACTACTACTTTTTCCTTTTTGCTAATTAGATAACCTTGTTTTCTGATTCTATATTGCTGTTCATTTATGATTCTAATCAACTCTCCAACTTTGTTGATTATTGTCCCTTTAAACCCTTTCGGGGTTAATTGTAGTGTCTCTATTATTTGTGTTTGTTTTTCGATTGAAGATTTAAATTGATTAGTTTATTTTTCTTCCATTTCATGGAGTGAACCTTCTGCATCTTAACCATTGTCGATTTCTTCTTCGTATTGGTCAATTTCATCTTGTTCTATTCTTTGCACCTCTTAGAAATAGTCGACTCTCTTCTCTCTCTCTCTCTCTCTCTCTCTCTCTCTCTCTCTCTCTCTCTCTCTCTCTCTCTCTGTTACCTCTACGTCATCACTACGTGGTAGATTTATTATTTTATTTTTCGCTCATTCTCTTTCCTTTCAAAACTTGACTCTCTTGATTCTATCTCTAATTCCTCTTGCTTTCTTCTTACTTCTATTATTTCCCTGTCTGCCGCGGCCATTGTTGTTTGTACGGCCACGCCATTGTTGACTCCATTTACGATTCAGAAGGTTGAGTTTAAAGGTAATGAATAAGTTGAGTCTTCTCTAAACACCATAGTATTTAGAGAAGAAATAATATTTAATGACGCTAGTTTAACAGTTGAGGATTTTCATTTAAAAATTAAATCTATGGGATTACAATGTGGATGAGCAGCACGCTGAAAGAGCGTTGGTTGAAATGTCTGGGAATGTTTCTATTGAGTCAGTGTTGTTCGAATTCGGCTGCTCACTGCGTGGGGCCTCTTTCGTTGTCGATCTCTCATTGGTTTGAGATATAAACACTGGTTGAAGTGGTACATGCCTTTCGCGACTTCTTGGAACCGAAAGAAAAGTGGATGAACTCCAGGACGCTGCATGTCCTTTCTTTAAATGCCTCATATCTCTTACTTTCTGCTTCTGCTCGTCTTGCCATTCCATGTGCGGGTAGGGAACGATGCATTTTGCCTCAGGTCAGTTTCAGCCACTCAATTATCGTTATGATATCCGCTTAGCCACTCTAAGGTGTTTCCAACCGGTACCACTTGGAAGGATAGCAGGCCAACTCAAACATTAATCCAAAATACTCAATCCAAAAATGTTGCCAATAAAATAGAATTTCAATAATCTTTCAAAAAATTTCGGCCCAAATTTGTCAAATTTCTTCTTAATGGGTATACGGGAAGTTGGAGAGTTAGTGATGAGTGGCTAGGGCTTTTGCCCTCGTATAGATACATATAAATAATATATAGATGTTCTTTAAAAATTATATATTTTATATGAAACGGTCAAAAAGTAAATTTTCCCATAACCTAAATTTAAAATCATTGCATCCTTTCTTATTTAATGTCATCAAATACCTTATACATTTATTTGTTATTCTTAGTAGCGGCTGGTGGCATGCAGCAACCGCAAGGCGGTAAGCACCTATTTATATTCCAATGATATATGTAACCGTCGTTTTGTTACATTGTTCTAAAATGCGTTACGCATTTGATCGAAAGCAGCTTAAATCAAATTAAATTTTAACGAATTAGGCGCAGGTGAAATAGATAGTTTTGACGGCGGTAAGTTAATAGAATATTAAAATTTTCTTTAAATTATAGTATATTTATATATTTTAAACGAAATGGTCAAAAAGTTCCTTTTAACATTACATAAATTTAAAATCTTGGCATCCTTTATTGTTTATTTGTCATTTTTGTTACTTTTAGGTCAGGTTGGTGGCATGTATGAAACGCAAGGAGGTAAAGAGCCAATTATATTCTAATAAAATATGTAAAAGCGGTTTTGTGATATTTTCATTAAATGTATAAAATATTTACACGAATACAGTTATGGTTTTGATAAAAGTAATTTGCTGATATATTAACATTTTCTAAAAAAAATTATTCAAGTTATAAGAAACGGTCAAAAAGTACATTTTCACTAAACCTAAATTTAAAACTTTGGCATCCTTTAATGTTAATTTATCCTTATTTGTTACTTTTAGGTCAAGCTGGTGGCATGTTTGAAATGCAAGGAGGTAAATACCCAATTATATTCTCATAAAATATGTAAAAGCGGTTTTGTGATATTTTCAATAAATGTATAAAACATTTACCCGAAAGCAGTGATGGTTTTGACAGAGGTTAGTTGTTGATATATTAACATTTTCAAAAACAAAATTATATATATATTATATGAAACAGTCAAAAAGTACATTTTCACATAACCAAAATTTAAAACCTTGGCATCCTTTAATGTTAATTCATCCTTATTTGTTACTTTTAGGTCAGGTTGGTGGCATGAATGAAATGCAAGGAGGTAAATAGCCAATTATATTCTCATAAAATATGTAAAAGCGGTTTTGTGATATTTTCAATAAATGTATAAAATATTTTCCCGAATACAGTGATGGTTTTGATAAAAGTAATTTGCTGATATATTAACATTTTCTAAAAAAAATTATTCAAGTTATAAGAAACGGTCAAAAAGTACATTTTCACTAAACCTAAATTTAAAACTTTGGCATCCTTTAATGTTAATTTATCCTTATTTGTTACTTTTAGGTCAAGCTGGTGGCATGTTTGAAATGCAAGGAGGTAAATACCCAATTATATTCTCATAAAATCAGCAAACGCCGTTTTGTGATATTGTAAATAAATGTATAAAACATTTACCCGAAAGCAGTGATGGTTTTGACAGAGGTTAGTTGTTGATATATTAACATTTTCAAAAACAAAATTATATATATTATGTGAAACAGTCAAAAAGTACATTTTCACATAACCAAAATTTAAAACCTTGGCATCCTTTAATGTTAATTTATCCTTATTTATTACTTTTAGGTCAGGTTGGTGGCATGAATGAAATGCAAGGAGGTAAATACCCAATTATATTCTCATAAAATCAGCAAATGCCGTTTTGTGATATTGTCAATAAATGTTTTTAACATTTACCCGAAAGCAGTGATGGTTTTGACAGAAGTTAGTTGTTGATATATTAACATTTTCAAAAACAAAATTTTATATATATTATATGAAACAAATACTGTTGCGAAGGAAACTGGGAAATTTAACTTAAATTTTATATGTTCAATTTCTGCTTTATCTCAATATTCCGATCAGTAATAACATTTATCGTTTCAAATGATGACTATTCAATTACTAAAATCTAAAGTACCTAAAAGTTGGAAAATTTACTTAACTTAGAATTTTATTTTAAAGTGTTCACAACTCGCAGAGGGGACTGTTGCAAAGGGGAACACAGTGGCTACTAAGTATTATACAATACATGCAAAATGTTTAAAAATAATAAAATCAATAAAAATTACACACACACATATATTCAATACTTTCTGACGGCTGGTGGCATGCAGCAACAGCAAGGAGGTAAGCACCTAATTATATTCCAATAACAACCCTGTGGAGTGCCACAGGGTTCTGTCTTAGGTCCGCTTTTATTTATTATTTTTATTGATGATATTAGTTGGGAGATTGGGGGCAAGGTCAGCATCTTTGCAGATGATTTAAAAATTATGGGGACTGTGAATTCTGGGGAACAAATAGAGCAATTACAAGGTGATTTAACAAAAATATCAGAATGGGCTGTTAAATGGGGTACGTTTTTTAATATCAGTAATGTCAAGTGTTGCACATGGGTATCAAAAGTAGTAAGGCTGCATATCTTTGACAGGGTGCAGAAATCAAAAATAGCGATATAGTAAGTGATCTGGGCGTATTAGTAAATGAGGATTTTAAAATGAGTCATCAATGTACAGTAGCTAGCAAAAAAGCTAATAGAATGTTGGGGTACATCAGAAAAAGTGTTTCATCAAAATCTAAGGATATTATCTTGCCATTGTACAGAGGTTTAGTAAGGCCACATCTTGAGTATGCTGTACAGTTCTGGTCACCATATCTTAAAAAAGACATTGAATTGTTAGAGAAAATTCAGCACAGGGCTACTAAAATGGTTCAAGGGTTTGCAGTCATGAATTATGATGAGAAATTAAGAAATTTGAATATGTATATATAACTCTGGAAGAGAGAAGGGTTAGGGGAGATTTGATTCAACTATTCAAATTTATCAAACAAGGAGATGTGGAGGGTTTAGATTTTAATATGAGTGATAGAACGAGAGGTCATGGGTTTAAGTTAAACAAATCCAATTTTAATCGAGAAAGAGCTATAATAGGGTAATAGACAAATGGAACCACTTGACAGCGAAAATTGTTAATTGTAAGGGAGTAACGAATTTTAAGACGAAGTTAGATATGCATTGGGGGATAGTTAAGAGGTACTAGATGGACCAACCTTGTTGGACTTTGAACCTGTTGTTGGTCGTCAATATTTGTATTAGTATATGTATATGTAACCGTCGTTTTGTTACATTGTCTTAAAATATGTTACACATTTTATTAAAAGCAGCTTAAATCAACTTAAATAAAAAAAAATTAGGCGAAATAGATAGTTTTGAAGGCGGTAAGTTATTGGAATATTAACATTTTCTTTAAAAAATAGTAGATTTATATATTTTAAACGAAACGGTCAAAAAGTACATAATCTAAATATAAAACCTTGGCATCCTTTAGTGTTTATTTGTCATTATTTGGTATTTTTATTTGCGTTCCTGGGCACGCAGGAAATGCAAGGAAGTAAATACCAACTGCAATTATCGGAACTCCAGTTTTTCGGATCAAACAAAGCAGATCGCCAATTACTCGTTCAGAGTCGATTAAAGACAAAAAATCAGCAAAATCTACATTTTAAAAGTTTCTTTCTTACCGTATTGGAAAATTGTTTTTAATGGTGATTAAATTATATTACATACTAAAACAAAATTCGTGTTTTTATTAAGAACTAACCTTTTTTCGTAAATTATCCAATTTACCGGATATTTGATTATCCGGATAGGAAATGGTTCCAGTAGATCCGAATAATTGGAGTATTCTACCATACTTTAATTTCATATAACAATATATATTTTGTTTTTCCTTTTTTCAGGCCTTGGTCGTGGAATGACGAACGGTAGTATATTTATAATTCTATTTTTTTTAAAGAAATCAAATAAAATATTAATCATTGTAGAATAATTTACATATTCATTTCATTTCCCAATATTAGGCGATAGCGCGCAACAAGGAGGAACGCTGAACGGTTAGTAAGGAACATTTTGCAAAATTTCTAAATGCTAACGGTTTTGCTTTCAGTTATTCTAATGCTAATGCTTATGCTAATGCTCTCAAATAACTAATTTATGGAAAACACTGACATGTGCATCCATTTTATCCTTCGATATGTAAAATATTATTAATTGAAATTATCTGGGTAACATTTACTTCTATTGTAACACAAGCGAGTGTATTATTTCCTGACATAATTAAATGGGGATTTTGTTGTGTTCGATGTACTTTTTTACAGAAACTTTCCATTATATATGTAAAAAAATGTTATATGCTCTATTAAAAAAAGGAATTTTTCTATTAAAAAAATTAATTTTTCTATTAAAAAAGGGATTTTTCTATTAAAAAAATAATTTTTTTATTAAAAAAATGATTTTTTTTATTAAAAAATATATTTTTTATTAAGAAAAGATTTTTTTTTTAATTTAAAAAAAGGGATTTTTTTAATAACAAAAATTATTTTTTATTTAAAAAAGGGATTTTTTATTTTTAAAAAGGGATTTTTTATTTTTAAAAAGGGATTTTTTATTTTTAAAAAGGAATTTTTTATTTTAAAAAAATTAAATTTTGGTTTTAAAAAAGGGATTTTTATATTAAAAAAAGGGATTTTTCTATTAAAAAGGGGGATTTTTTTACGCAATTGAAGTGATTTCCATTAAAAAACATATTTTTAAAAACCTATAAGGTTTTTATTTGAAACCTATAAACCTATAAGGTGCAGTTTGCTATGAACAAACATGAGTAATTGTGCTTATAAAAAACATTACAACTATTATACTGTTAATCCAATTGCAATAAAATTTTGTATATATGTGGGGAAAACAATATTTAACAGAAGATTCAAACACAATATTTACTGCATTAAACGATTCCCTAATTATTACTAATGCACAATTATTACTAAAATTATCTTTTTATGAAAAAGATAATTTTATAACTGTAAGATATTAGATAAATAGAGAATTTTTTTTTAAATTTTTGACTAATCTTTTCTCAAATATATATTTTTTTTATTCTAATAAAACAACTAAAATTTAGGTCTAACATGTATATTTCACACTAAACTAATAGTACATAAAATTTATTTTGGCTACAAATATACATATAATTTCATATGTGAATTTTTTTTTCAAAAACATAGTATCAAACGATAGGTAAATGACACTATACATTGTTAAAAATTTTCAGTTCAACTATGTACCACATCTTCGTGCAAAAGAGAGGTCTACACCATATTTTGGTGGAATCTAGATTGAACCAAAAATCTTTTATAGGAAAAAAGCGGAGGTTTCACCGATTATTGGTTCAACCACTTTAATTGCAACCGGAATTTTTGCTGTAGCTACATCAAGCACCTCCTAAAAAGACAACGACGAACTTGGGCCTCCGTGGCCCAGAGAATAAAAGCTTTCAGCTATGAATCAGAGGATTCCTAGTTCGAGCCCGATAGGTGACAAGTTGTCATCTTGCGATCGGAGGGTTTGCCAGCTTCGCTACAAAAATACCACTACTACAATACTAAGAAAACTCGAATTTTGAGTTTTATGCAACGGTATGCGTTTTGGTGCAACGTATCACCACTAAACCATCCGTGGTAGAACCTTCAAGTATGGTTCCCTCATAGTAGAGAAATCATTAGGTTATAATCTCGCTAACATCAAAGTGAGGCCAACATGTATGGCCTCAGACACGTGGCATACATACGTCACCCATTCATAATTTTGTTCTAGTTTATTCAAAAAAATATCCCGTACTTCATGAAGTAATACATTTACTATTATTTCCAAATCAGAAGTCAATCGCGAACTTTTTTCATTCATAAAATTTGAAAGGAAATCACGTGTCTGGTGCAATCAGGTCTGAGATGTTTGCATCACGATGATGACGTCATATTCTCTCTACTACAGTCCATTCATGCTCGAAGAGTGCAAAGATCGAACTAGGAATCCTCTTATTCATACCTGAGCGCCTTTATCCACTGGTCCACAGAGGCCCTTGCTTGTCATTGTCTTTCTTGTTGGAGATTCCTCGGCTTGTTGATATAGCGACAACAAAAATTTCGGTTGCAGTAAAAAAGGTTAAACCAATTATCGGTGAAACATGTGCTTTTTTTTTTATAAAGGATTTTTAGTTCGCCCTAATTTCCAACATAATAGGGTGTAATTTGCTGCAGACCTCTGTTTTGCACCAAGATATGGTGCACCGTTGAACTTAAATTTTTAACAGTGTAGTTACTACCTTATTAACTACCTTAACTCATTATTCTTAAAATAATTTTATTTTCTGTATATTCTTCTACTAATACTTATATTTGAAACTAAGCATACTAAATGGGTACTTTTATGTTTTTTTAGCTATTATTAATTTGGACGGTGTGAAATCCAGTAAGTATTTTGAAATAACAAACTTTAAATAAAAGAACACAATTTTAAATTAAAAATGCTATAATTTTTAAATATTCTTACAGTTACTGTAATAAAGAAACCATTAGAACAAGGTAAGTATGACATAATTGCTAAAACTTAAGTTCAAATATTTTTTTATTAATCAGAAAATGGATTCTGAAAATCATCTGAATCATATAAATCCTGAAAATTATATAAATAATATGAATCCCGAAAATCATATGAATCCTGAATAGCATATAAATTCTGAGAATCATATAAATCATGAAAATCATATAAATCCTGAAAATGACATGAATAATATGAACCCTGAAAATTAAATGAATCATAAAAATCCTGAAAATCTTATGAATAATATGAATCCTGTAAAATCGTATGAATCCTGAAAATCATATGAATCATATAAATCCTGATAATCATATAGTTCCCGGAAATCATGTTAATCAATAAATCCTAAAAATCATATGAAGGATCATCAATCATTTAAGGATTTACATATGAATCATATAAATCCTTAAAATCATATTATTATATAAATCCTAAAAATCACATGAATAATATGAATCCTGAAAATCATATGAATCCATATAAACTCCGAAAAGCACAGGAATCATATAAATCCCGAAAAGCATATGAATCCTGGAATATGTTACAGTAGAGTTTGTAAAATTGGAAGTTTTTGTAAGTTAAATCCATCTTATAAATATAAATCCTGAGAATCATATAAATCCTGAAAATCCTATGAATCTATAAATCCTAAAAATCATATGAATCCTATAAATCCTGAAAATCATATGAATCTTATAAATCCTGAAAACCATATGAATAATATGAATCCTGAAAATAATATGAACATGGAGTAAAGAAAAAGGTGGAGATGATTTGGGGAGATTTCATGAGACGTAAGTTAGCAACCCCAAACTAGGCACAAACAAACCTAGTTTGCAGTGATTTTTCTACGAGGGATGCATTATTTTCATATTATGAAAACGCATGCTAAAACTTAAAAAATGACTGTACAGGTGTGGGATGCAGTACAAGTTCCAAATCGATAAAGGATGCTATTATTTCCACTTTATAGGTAATTTAAATTATAAAATAAATTATCGCCAAGTACTGGTACAAAGTAGGGCTTTGGTATAGCGCCAAATACTTCGCCAGTACCTACTTTTTAAGCGATTGCTTACTTCGCATTGCAAACCGGTTTTTGACTTGATCGCACCTAAACCTTCTTCTTTACTCCGTGAATATGAATCATAAATTCTGAAAATCATATGAATCCCCAAAATACATAGGAATCATATAAATCCCGAAAAGTATATGAATCCTGGAATATGTTACAGTAGAGTTCGTAAAATTGGAAGGTTTGTAGGTTAAATTCATCTTATAAATTATGTGTGCTTTTTATTGAAAAATAAATATCTTTATAAAAAAATATATATATTTATATATATATTTAAAATAAATATATTTATAATAAAATAAATATATATATAAAATCGTTGAAACCCTGAAAATCGTATGAATCAATAAATCCTAAAAATCATATGAATCCTGAAAATCACATGAATCATATAAATTCTGAAAATCACATGAATAATACGAATCCTGAAAATCATATGAATCATAAATCCTGAAAATCATATGAATAATATGAATCCTGAAAATGATATGAATCCATATAAACCCCGAAAAGCATATGAATCATGAAATATGTTATTGTAGAGTTTATAAAATTGGAAGTTTTTGTAGGTTAAGTTCATCTTATAACTTATTAGTGCTTTTTTATTAAAAAAATAACTACTTTTTACATAATTGTACACACCCGCATCAACAGTTGTCTCAATAATCACCAGTTTCTAATACATTGGCCAGTGAGTGTATATCTAGAAAAGAACCCTCAAGTTTCAAAACCAGATGGATCCCTTTCTACAATATTTTTCCAAGAGAAACAAAGCACTCTGTGTATTATTTATGGAAGAATAGTATCATAATTTTAGTTCTATGTATTACTTTGAGATATATATTTATCTTCTTCTTTTGGATCTATCTACTTTTGCATCAAAGCTGTGAGATGTAGCTCGATTACTGCGCTGCGATCGGTGCGCAGTAGCCTACGCGCATCTTGATCTATCTGCTTTTGAAACTGGTTCCTATTATTATCTGGTTTTGCAACCCACTTCTACTTCTACAACCAACTTCAAAATGAATATTACAGTCAAACCTCGGTATAACGAACCTGGGATATAACGATCCCTCGGTTCTAACGAACTTTTCAAATTGTCCCAACCGAACTCCTATGTCGCTAACGTATTTTCAAATGCTTGTAACGATCTTCAAAAGTAAGGCATTCGGATGTATCTAAAATTTACATTTTTAAAGTTTAGTTTCAAGTCTTTCACGGAGAATTTTACTCGCCCCGACCACATTCATTATTCCTTTGACATAAGCCAGTTTCCTCAAAGGTGACAATAGACTCCCCTGCTCAGCTCCTTCCCTTCAACCGTTCAACTGGTCAGCGTACATTATTTGTCTTACATTTTTTTTTAATGTGCTCTATTAAAAAGAGGATTTTTCTATTAAAAAATGGATTTTTCTATTAAAAAAGGGATTTTTCTATTAAAAAGGGATTTTTCTATTGAAAAAAGATTTTTCTATTTGAAAAACGGGATTTTTCTTTTAAAAAGGGATTTTTCTATTAAAAAGGGATTTTTCTATTAAAAAAGGGATTTTTCTATTAAAAAAAATTCTATTAAAAAATGGATTTTTCTATTAAAAAACGGATTGTTCTTTTAAAAAAGGAATTTTTTTTATTAAAAAAGGGATTTTTCTATTAAAATTTCATTCTATTGCTGATCATCGTTTGACTTGTGGACTTCACGTAGGTTTAAAATCGTTCCTATTAGTAAGCGAAACGCTTTTTTCATTGAGGGTAAAGCGAAAATTATTAAGAATATAGAAAACAGAGATGAACGTTTATCTTCAGGTATTGACGACGAAGGGGATGTGAGTTCAGGTCAGTGGCGGCCCGTGGTCGAAAATGTTAGTGCAGCCGAAATCATGTGAATCCCCCCCCCCCCTACCCCGCCTAAAACCATACATGAACGGAACATACATTTTCAAAAACCATACATGAACGGAACATACATTTTCAAAAACCATACATGAACGGAAATTCTTTATTATTCTCTACTCAAATCAAAGTTTATTTTCAATTTTTACGAAATGATAACATGCGAAAAAAACGGAAAACACTTACTTATTTTTTGAAAATTAAAGTAATCCTGCTTTCTTTTAAACATGCGAATCGGTCAATTTTAATATTAACTTACATAACGAAACAACAGCAGGACCATGTCCTGAAACAACAGCACACAGTAAATGTATCACGAAAACCATTTCCGTTGTGAGATATTCTCGTAAGTTCTCGTTTCACCAACGAGCCAATCAGCATACCAAACATCAAGTACAGCTAAAACAAGAATATTCATTTCGGCTGTACCTATCCTCACAAATGCAGTGCATTTGCATGGGGGAATCTCCATACTACGTAGAGGTTGTCATGGCAACGATGCAGCCGATTTCGAATTTCGCTTTTTGGCTGCAATTTGATTGAATGGAGTTTTTACCCCTCATGAATTGCGCATTACGGTAACAGGCTTGCTATTTATCGGAGATTTTGTTTACTACCGTAGAATTTTTATTTTCAATTCTAATCTTCATTTAAGAAAATTAGTAAAATATCTTATTTTAGTTTTAAAATACACTAATAAATCTAGGTGCAGCCCGGCTGTACTTGCTGTAGTGGGCGAGCCGCCACTGGTTCAGGTTTTTCAATTTCCGTTGATATGACAGATGTGAACATTTTGCATGATTTCTTTGCAGCAGAAACTGTGAATAAGAATGCAATGGACTCTTTTGATGCTTTTAACAAAACGTCACAACTTTTTTTCATACTTCAGATAAATGAATGTATATAGAAGTAAAATTGATTCTATTGTTTTTTAAGAACTGATATGCCTCTTACTTTAATATTGCCCATTACTAACCGTAATTCAGTGTAATTATTTTCTTTCGCACATGAAGTGTTTAAGGACATTAGGAAGTTTTTATATCGTCAATATTTGGAAATTCGGATATAGTGAACCCTCGGCTATAGCGAACTTCTGAACCAGTCCGTTGAGGGTTCGTTATAACGGTGTTTGACTATTTATAGATTTGGTATATGACTTCGCTTACCAAAATGTGTATAGTAAAACTAAAAATGAATTATATAACCTGAAAATTAAAAAAAAAATTGATATATTTGGTTTTGAAATTAGACGGCTCGAATATTATCTCTACATCGATTCAAACTCCAATAAAACAAATAACTAAAATTGTATAATAGACGTTTTGTTTTTGTTTCTAAATTATAGCCCCTGATATACAAGGAATGCAAGGCGGTAAGTGTAAAATTGATAAATATAAAAATAATGTTCTTTTTTTTTTACGAAAGTCTTTTTTATATAATAAAAATACAAAAAAATTGCTTTTAGTAATATTGAAGAATTATCGTTAATTATACTATTTAGTAACCCAGTAAAACTTATTAATATTAAGTTATCATGTAATAACGTTATATTGTAGAAATAAAATGTATCCGGTATATCCAGAACAAGTTAAAAATAATTTAAATAAATAACGAAATAAAATAATAATACCTAATTAAAAATAATAAAAATTGTGTGCAACATATTGCATCTGGTGTGTGGCCTGATTCTGATGAAAAAATTATTATTTCGTTAGAGTTTAAACACAAAAGTAATCTAGTGGGTATTTCGTAAAAAACATTATCTGTTATGCCTGTTTTCTAATCGGATAGTGCCGAAATAAATATGTAATGTTTTTTTAATTTTTCATTCAGGTATGGCGCAAGGAATGGATGGCGGTAAGTGTAGAAAAAAATGATACTTTCCTTTAAAGTAAAAATTAGTTTTTAAATAAAGAATCACAATCACAGAAATACTTTAAAGATTGAATTATTATTCAAGCAACATTGATAACAAAAAATGTTTTTACATGGTTATTGTGTCCCCCGAATAAAATCTAAACGATTGATTGATTGATTGATTGATTGATTGATTGATTGATTGATTGATTGATTGATTGATTGATTGATTGATTGGTTGGTTGATTGATTGATTGATTGATTGATTGATTGATTGATTGATTGATTGATTGATTGATTGATTGATTGATTGATTGATTGATTGATTGATTGATTGATTGATTGATTGATTGATTGATTGATTGATTGATTGATTGATTGATTGATTGATTGATTGATTGATTGATTGATTGATTGATTGATTGATTGATTGATTGATTGATTGATTGATTGATTGATTGATTGATTGATTGATTGATTGATTGATTGATTGATTGATTGATTGATTGATTGATTGATTGATTGATTGATTGATTGATTGATTGATTGATTGATTGATTGATTGATTGATTGATTGATTGATTGATTGATTGATTGATTGATTGATTGATTGATTGATTGATTGATTGATTGATTGATTGATTGATTGATTGATTGATTGATTGATTGATTGATTGATTGATTGATTGATTGATTGATTGATTGATTGATTGATTGATTGATTGATTGATTGATTGATTGATTGATTGATTGATTGATTGATTGATTGATTGATTGATTGATTGATTGATTGATTGATTGATTGATTGATTGATTGATTGATTGATTGATTGATTGATTGATTGATTTCAGGCTCTGGAATGATGAATGGTAACATATTGACAATTCCTTTCTAAAACAGTTTACTGAAGAAAAAAAATTGAAATTCAATTCTGTGCATTTTGTATTTTCTTATTTCAGGCCCTGGCTCTGGAATGATGAACGGTAATATATTTATAGTTCTTCTTTAAAACAGTTTTCCTATACTCTTACCGTTTCTGGGTACAGCATTGTTTAAATTTTTGTTCTAGCTAAAAAAAACTAGAAGTAATTTCTAATTTCTAGTAATTTCTTTAACATAGTATAAGGTATACATATATATACACTAAATATACAATATTTTTTTTATTAAATCGCAATTTTCTCAAAACTTTGTTTTTTATCTTTGTGTAATATTTTTCAGAAAAATACTCGTTTATTTACCTTAAAACTTTGCAAACTTAACAATTACATGTAATTATATAAATTAACTCATTGATATTTGCATAAAACAGGTTAAAGCCGTAACTATACCAAAACTATAAAAACTATTAGAATTTTAACGTTTTTGAAAAATATATGTAATTGGAGAAAAAAAAAATTAAATATATATGTACAAAAAACTAAAAATAAATATACAAAAAAAAATATTAAATCCCAATTTACATATATAGCATTTCTGAGTTTCCAAAATACATTAAATTTTACATATTGAATGTTTTTCCATTCTTACTTACGAGAAAAAGAAGATAAAAGGCACAGAAAAAAACAGTTTTAAACAAATCTGTGACGTCATGTGATACGTCATAGCCAAGGACGAATGTTTTCTTAGCCTTTCTTCCGAACTGTATGCATCCGTCTGACACGGTAAAATACATTGTCTCTGAATGGGATATCATGCTCCAATGCTTATAATTATATTATATTATGTTATATTATATTATATTATATTATATTATATTATATTATATTATATTATATTATATTATATTATATTATATTATTATATTATTATATTATTATGTTATGTTATGTTATGTTATGTTATGTTATGTTATGTTATGTTATGTTATGTTAAATTTTATGGCCATACTATATATTTATTATTTATTTAAATTTATTTTGAACATCACTTATTCAAAACTTTTAAAGCCTGAGCGAAAAAAACAGAAAGTTGAGAGTAAACATGAAGCTTGTTATTATCATATTTAGATTTTGTTAATGAAAATTGATACACCCTTTTCAAAAACAAGCTATTAAAATAATAAAGTTATAAATATATTGCGTTTTTCCAGTAAATGTCCAACTTGAACTTGAAATGTATTAAAATATGTCAATCTGCATAAATGTGTAATGTTGTTTCATTTTTTTTCATTTAGATATGGCGCAAGGAATGAATGGCGGTAAGCTCAGAAAAAATTTATGCTTTCCTCTAAAGTAAAAATTAGCGGCGGTTTTAAGCTATAAAAACTATTAGAATTTTGACGTTTCTTAAAAATATATGCAATTGGAGATATTATTTTTTTTAAAAATAGCCTGGCCTTGAAACCATAAACACATGGGTTGATATATGTCAAACAGTTCAAGGAATACATAAAAAAAGTAGTTGGATGTTTACGTATAATATTTTATTTTTTATGTGTATCTAAAGACGAAAAAGTAATTTTGAAAAATTAGTATTCAATGAACAAATTCTGTATGTTTAGTGCACATATACAACGTTAAAAAAAATATTTAAAATACTTCTAATTTAGATACAACAAAAATTTAAACAGTGCCGCAAGTCGAAAAGCTTAGAGTTTTAGAAAATACATAAATCCAAAAATTCATTTTTAAAATTTTACGTGCACTTATCTTCTATAAGATATCATGCAAATGAATCACAAAGAAACACGACATAAAATGACAATAACAATATATGTTATGAGACTGTATGGTTTGGCATAATATGACGTGATACAATGCCACTATCTTTAATATTACCCTATTTCATATTGAATATTTCAATTCTTTTCAATTGTATACATATTTTTGTTTTTTTAGGCATGATACATAGAATGCAAGGTAAAGTGTGTCACTTTTTATAACGATTGATAAAAAATGTCTTAAAATAACTAGTGAAATTATTTTAAATAAATTCTTTAAATATATATATATATATATATGTATACAGTGTTCACTCTAGACGTTTTTTGAAGGGCGGTCCGCCCTGCCCCCCCTTTTTTCATCTCGTTAGCGCCCTCATGCCCCTTTTTTTCCAAAATGCCGCCCTCTTTAGAAAAAATTCCGCCCTTCTTGCCCTTTTCAGTCAAGCACAAGCATCATTGCTTCCCTAGTTGTCTTTAAAAAAGGCATCGATTAATAAAGATTTGTGTGTAAATTGGAATTAAGTGAATTATGACAGTAGAAAAACAAACTCCTTTATAACTACGTGTGTTGTGAAATCGCGATGATTCCGCGATAATTTCGAGCACGGGGCATTCTACAAATCCTATTTGTTGCCTGTGCCTGCATATGAAATTCTAAGTTTTTGCTGTGTTTTTTTTTAAAGAGAAGTTGGTTTGGGACTAGGTTGGGATTGGTTTGCAAGACTAAGCATCTTATTACCAAATTTTGGATTTAAGTAGTCTTTTTATCAGTTTTGCAAGGGGTCTGATTCCTACTTAGAAATGTGGTTTTTAGGGAAAACAATTTTAGAATGTCAAATTTTAAATAATATTTTTAATAAGAAGACATTAATTTTGTACGGGTCTTTCCTTCGAGATAGGCCAAGAACCGTTAACAATAGCCCAATATTTAGCTCTAGCGCAATGTCAACAAACAAATCGGAACTTTTTTTTTGTTTGGTCACGGGTCCGATGTGTCAATGTGTGGCCACGCCAACACCAAATTTTTTTTAAAGTGCCCTTTTAAAACAAGACGTGCCTTTTCAAAAATGGGGTGCCCTTTTATTGCCAACAGCGCCCTGCCCCTTTTTATTTCTAGAGTGAACACTGATGTATATATATATATATATATATATATATATATATATATATATATATATATATATATATATATATATATAATGTATGCTTTACTTTAAAGTAAAAATTAGTTTTTAAGTAAGACGTCGATACAATCACAGAAATACTGATATAATACAAGAGTTTTAAAGATGAATTAATACCGCATTGATAACAAATGATGAAAAATATGATTATTGTGTCTCTCGAATAAATTGTAAAGATTGATTGATTGATTGGTTGATTGATTGATTTTATTTATTTATTTATATTTCAGGTTCTGGAATGATGAATGGTAATATATTGATAATTCTTTTCTAAAACAATTTACCTTAAGAAAAATTATGATAATTTTCATTTCAATTCTATACATTTTGTGTTTTCTTATTTCAGGCCCTGGTCCTGGAATGATGAATGGTAATATACTTATAGTTCATTCGTAAAACAGTTTGCCCAATATAATTTTATTAAATTTAACATGATGAACGGTAATACATTTCCGTTTTCCCTTTTTAAACATTTGACTTTCTGATAAAAACATCTGTATTTTACTTTTAAAATAAGGTTCATAAATTATTTAAAATTATACTTTTGTTTTTGATAGTCCACTTTTTATCATTTTACCAGTTACTCTTTTTGAACATTGATATATTATACTTAATTTTTTAGCAATATTGTCTAAGCCATAAACCACATTGTCTAAATATACGAATTTGTTTTCATTTATTTTAAGATTTGTTACTTTTCTAGTACTTTTACCTTTTCTGTGTACAGCACTGTTGAAATTTTTTTATTAAATCCCAATTTTCTCAAAACTTTATTTTATGTCTTTGGGTACATTTTTATAGGAAATTATACGTTTATTTACCTTAAAACTTTTCAAATTTGACAATTACATATAATTATATAAATTAACTCGTGGATGTTTGCATAAATCAGTTTTAAGAGTTTTTAAACTACAAAAACTATTAAACTATTAGAAATTGGATGTTTTTGAAAAATATATGTAATTGAAGAAAATATTTTTTTAAAAACAGCCTTACCTTGAAACCATACATACATGGGTCGATATATGTCAAACAGTTCAAGGAATACATAAAAAATCGTTGCACGTTTAAGTTTAATAGTGTATATTTTTGTGTATCTAAAGACAAAAAACATAGTTATTATAAAATATAAATTTATTGAACATATTCCGAAAATTTAGTGCATACCATACAATGTTAAAAAAAAATTAAATATAATATTTGTAATTTAGCTACAACAAAAATTTAAACTTTTTCACAAATTAAAGTTTTAGAAAACATATAAATCTCAAATTCCATTTTTAAAAAATTTGCTTCCACGCATCCTCTATAAGGTATTAATGAAAATGAATCACAAAAGAAACATAACATGAAATGAAGTGACAATATGTGTTATGATATTGCATGGTTTGGCATAACATGATATGATACGATGCAACTATTTTAAATATTACCCTGTTATTAAAATTAATATTCAATAAATAAAAATATATTGTATTCTTAAATTTAAATTTTCAATTGTAAATTGTTTTTATATACATATTTTTGTTTATTTAGGAATGATGCAAGGTGAAGTTTGACAATTTTTATAACTATTAATAGAAAAGTTTTATAAAAATAACTAGTCAAATTGTTTTATATAAATTATTGATACATATTTTCCAGATTGACGTAGTTATTTATAAAAAAGTTATATATATATATATATATATATGTATATATATATATATATATATATATATATATATATATATATATATATATATATATATATATATATATATATATATATATAACATGGAAATAGATTTCTTAGCATCATAAAACGCATTATAAATTCATACTTTATAAAAGACGGATTAAATAACCATCTAAATAAATTTTCTAAAATTGTTAACTTTATATTTTATATAACTTTGACCAAAGTGTATTCTTTTCTTAATGTACCATTTTCAAGATGGCGTCAATTACAAAACAATTTAAAACTTTATGTCTAATTAAAAACAGCTGTTTCTAAACTAGCAGTATTTTAAATAATTTTTTTATCATTATTGTATATAGTACTATCTGAAATACCCGTTCTACGCACGGGAAGGAAATAAGTTTCAAAATAGATACAAATTCAATATTTATAAGCGAAATAAATAATATTCTTAATTTGTCACCCATCAGAAGGAACCACAGTATTAAAAGTTACAATTTGTAACGAAATTTTATTAGCAAAGTCCCGCAAGATTGATAATATGGAGAAGTTGGATGTACAATAATGTGAATATACATACGATACTCCCGTTGATTAACATCCATATTTTAATAGATTCCCAAACTAACGTAACGTTGTTTTTTTGTTTGTTTGTTTGTTTGTTGTACCACTACTATGCGGCTGCACTCGGCATCGAACCAAGGAACTTCTTCTTGCTACGCCGATACTCTGCCAGTCTGGCTAAAGTGATCACACTAGCCTAAGCGGGAGTATCGGGTATATGAAGTAAACCCCACACTACTAACATCGAAAAAGGAGTTTTACACCCCTTTAAATACGTTCGATCGGAACAAACATATCTTACTTTTCCTATATAAGATATAAGTAACAAATTTGCCAAATTTCTTCTTCATAGGTATACGGGAAGTTGGAAAATTAGTGATGAGTGAATGAGTGGGGTTTTTCGTATTTATATATATAGATGGTATTCCATGTTCTTTAAAAGTGTTATTTATTTGTTTTTATTTTGAGTTTGTTTGTTTTTTTGTTTGTTTGTTTGTTTGTTTGTTTGTTTGTTTGTTTGTTTGTTTGTTTGCTTGCTTGCTTGCTTGCTTGCTTGTTTGTTTGTTTGTTTGTTTGTTTGTTTGTTTGTTTGTTTGTTTGTTTGTCTGTCTGTCTGTCTGTCTGTCTGTCTGTCTGTCTGTCTGTATGTCTGTCTGTCTGTCTGTCTGTCTGTCTGTCTGTCTGTCTGTCTGTCTGTCTGTCTGTCTGTCTGTTTGTTTGTTTGTTTGTTTGTTTGTTTGTTTGTTTGTTTGTTTGTTTGTTTGTTTGTTTGTTTGTTTGTTTGTTTGTTTGTTTGTTTGTTTGTTTGTTTGTTTGTTTGTTTGTTTGTTTGTTTGTTTGTTTGTTTGTTTGTTTGTTTGTTTGTTTGTTTGTTTGTTTGTTTGTTTGTTTGTTTGTTTGTTTTTTCTTATTTCAGCCTCTGGAATGATGAATGGTAATTCTTTTCTAAGACAGTTTACCGTAAAAAAATTATAATAATTTGAATTTCAATTCTGCATTTTGTGTTTTCTTATTTCAGGCCCTGGTCCTAGAAGGCCGAACGGTAATATATATGTAGTCCTTTTTTAAAGCAGTGTGCACAATTAAATTATTATTAATTTTAAAATGATGAACGGTAAAACATTTTATTTCTCCCTTTTTAAATATTTGACTTTCTAATAAAAACTTTATTATAAACTTAAAAACTATTTCATATTAATGTTATTAACTATGATATTGTCACCATCAACTGGAAAATTATAATTATTTACAATTTATGTTATAATATATGTACTAGAATATTGGATCTATTTTTTTTAAATAACAATGTATTTACTTAAAAAATCTTAATTATACATAACAAATATTTATTTTTATCACTGCGAAAAAAAGTCTATATATAACACCTGAATTTTATTAATTAGTTTTCATAACGAATATATATATATATATATATATATATATATATATATATATATATATATATATATATATATATATATATATATATATATATATATATATATATGAAAGAATATTTCTGTAACCACCCCTCTTTTAAATCCCGAATTCCTTTGTCAAACCCCTCTTAATATTCCGTAACATCTATCCCTTAAAATACTTAAGTGTAATTTGCGCATTTTCCCTCTTGGTCATAAAACTCTCCTTTGCCTATAACAAATCACTCCGTTCTCATGATTTATGCTGACTCTTCAAGGAGTTTCTACCCACGCACATATTTTCTAATTCCCCATCACTCGGGGATTTCTAAGTTCAACTGCACCCGTTTCCCCTAAAATTAGCCTCGAACGAACAACGACTGTGGTCCGAGACGATGATAATTCCCTTTTTCCCTCTTCATGTCATGTAATCATCCCTATGTGAGAACACTTCGATTCTGTTTTCCGCTCCGTGAAGACGTGTCCTGGCTTTGAGCTCTTTGTGAATAAACTTGTTCTTTGTAATGTACCACTCGACCCGACCATGAATTAAATTACGACTGCACACCACCATAATGGGATGACCACCCTATGGGTCATTTCATATATATATATATATATATATATATATATATATTGGTTTTGTTTGGTGGAGATAAAATAGAATAGAATTGAGAGAATGGAATTGAAATAAAATAACTTTTTTAAATATATTATTGAATGCAAAAAGTGAAAAGTGTCACTTAAAAGTTGTACTTGCTTAGTTACAAAAATGTAATTTTGTGCACAATTTACTGAAAGTCAAATTTATAAATTGCAGGTTATACCATGTAAGAGGGTAAGTTTCATGTTTTAATATTTTCTTTTTATAACTAACGAAATCCGTTTTTTAAATAACGTCTTTCTAAGCGCGCTCCGTAAAGATTTACAAAATAAGTTAAAACCTAGATCAAAACTCATTTTAAATTGTTGCACATTATTTAACAGAAAGCAAGAAAGGAGTTCAACTTATTGAAAAACATGCATTGTCAAAAGTCCCCCGCAAGTTCCCAACTGCGGTGCCAAGAAGTCCCAAAATTTCAGAATCTGAACCCCAAGATAAAACAGTTGAATGCAGGATTCGACAAATGAATGAGACTATTGGGAGACTTCAAGGCCATAAAGAAATGTATTTTTTTCGTCCCACCGGCTTCCAATCAGCGGCTTGAGGCAAATTATCGAATCACGGTCAAGCCGACAAGATAGACCCTTACCCAAAGTGGCCAATCGGAAAATTACAGGTAAATTCAGGGGCGGACCCCGAACACTCCCTTTAAAACTCTGCGTTACAGATTCCTCAGAGAGATTCTTTTTGACACTCTTACTGCCAACATCCTAAATAGACTGTCTCGTTCTGAGGAGTTTGGTCTCCTTTTGTCTGACTAATTTTCGAAATCGGACAATAATATTTTTTAAAAAAGGTCCGGTTAATTGAGAATTCCGCATAGTTAAATGCCGGATAACCGGATATTGTCTTCAAAACCTGCTCATCCCCTATCCAACAAAAAAAGAATTTTTCAAATATATGAAATAGAACAGAAATCTTGGGTAAATGTACAAAAAAAAAAAAATAATAATAATAATAATAACAGTCGAATTGATAACATCTTTCCTTTTGGCGAGCTTTGGCGGTTTTAATTGGAGTCAGTCAGTTAATAAATCAACCGTTTCAATAACAAATAAATATAATTTTAAATGCTGCAAATATTGTTAGCCTTTTAGCATCTTTTAGGGTCTTGGGAAGATGGTTAAAATGATATTATACAATCAAATGTGATTCGTTATGTTAATAAATGCTATTGCTTTTTTATTTTTGTAGGATATCCGGCGTCCCCTGGTGGTAAGTAAATTTCAAAATCTTTATGAATACGTAGTGTGAATCGCAGTGTAAAACTACAGTTACAAATTGAATTTTTAAAATTCGAGATTTTTAAAGAAATGCGGCATTGAAGTTTAAAAGCTATTTTAAGATTTTATTTGTTCTTGAGTCTGAATTCATACTAACAATTATTAATAAATGAAAAAATTACTTTTTTTTGTCATGTATATTTATTTCTTCCATTTACGTGCTGGCTTTCTTTGCAAATAATTTTAAAATAAATTTTCATAACTCTATAGAAAGAAAATTAACCTGCTTGTTTTTTTTTATAATACTTGATATTTTCAACTATATTTGGATTAAATTTAGATTTTTAATACAATATTTCGTTAAACTAACTTTTTTTAATTCATAATCGCCATTTTTACAAAAATTTTATTTGTTCTAAATTTAAGAAAGTTAAGATTAACCTTGTCTCAACATTTTCTAAGAAAGTGTCAAAGCAATTTACTTGTATTCGTGAAGATACGATCAAACATAGGAGTTTAAGATAGTTTCATGTTTGAAGATACAAATTGCATTGATATGTTTAGCCTGGGCTTAAAAAGTTGATTAAACATATGCATTTTATAATATTTTTTAGGCTTTGACGAATCACAAAGTGGATTAATAGGTAAATAGTAGAAATAGTATTATTTTAACTTGTATTAACCTTATTCATTTGGATGCTACTGAACAAAAACCTTATTTTTATCATTCGTTCAAAAATAACATGTTCTTAAAAATAACATATTCATAAAAATAACATGTTCTTAAAAATAACATATTTTTAAAAATAACATATTTTTAAAAATAACATGATCTTTTATTAAATATAAAATATTTTATAAATATGTTCTTATAATAAAAATAACACGTTTTAAAAATAACATGATCTTTTATTAAAAATAAAATGTTTTATAAATATGTTCTTATAATAAAAATAACATGTTTTAAGAATAACATGTTCTTAAAATAACATGTTTTAAAAATAACATGTTCTTAAAATAACATGTTTTTATAAATATGTTCTTATAATAAAAATAACATGTTTTAAAAATAACATGTTTTAAAAATAACATGTTCTTAAAATAACATGTTTTAAAATAACATGTTTTAAAAATAACATGTTCTTAAAATAACATGTTTTAAAATAACATGTTTTAAAAATAACATGTTCTTAAAATAACATGTTTTAAAATAACATGTTCTTAAACTAACATGTTTTAAAAAATAACACGAATTAAAAAATAACATGTTTAAAAAAATAACATGTTTAAAAAAATAACATGTTTAAAAAAATAACATGTTTAAAAAATAACATGTTTAAAAAATAACATGTTTTTAAAAATAACATGTTTTAAAAATAACATGTTTTAAAAAATAATATGTTCTTATAATAAATATTATGTGTTCTTAAAAATAACATGTTCTTAAAAATAACATGTTCTTAAAAATAACATGTTCTTAAAAATAACATGTTCTTAAAAATAACATGTTCTTAAGTTTAAAAATAACATGTTCTTAAAAATAACATGTTCTTAAGTTTAAAAAAAACACTTTTTTAAACCAACTCTTAAGATAACTATCTAAAAACAACAGTTTTTATGCGTCGTAGTCATATAAAATATTTAATACTATGAAACTTTTTTAATTTGTTAACATTATATGTATGAAGTGTATCTAAGCTTGTATGAAGTGAAGTGTATGAAGTGAAGTGTATCTAAGTAAGTATGAAGTGTATCTAAGTATCTAATATGAAGTGTATCTAAGCTTGATATAAAAAACATTTTTCAGTGTGAAATGTCATGCTAACGAATCCCAATAAGGCTTTCAAATAACTTCAATTTTAAAACGGATATATATTCTCCGAAAATATGGTAATTGAACATTTCCTTTCACTTAATAAGTGAGTTCCATTTTAATCTTTTGAATTTGGAATTTTCCATGTAAATTTTTGAAGTTTTAATCCCTTATTGGAGTTGTTAAGGTTTTTATTCCCCTAAAATCTCGCGCTATTCCACGTCCACACATACCCCCCTACAATAAAAATAACAGTTTATAATAAAAATAAAGTTGAATTTGTAGTTCTTTGAAAGTACATAGTAACAAACTGTTCCTTTAAATAACAGAAAGTTCTTCAAGAATTACACTTAAATGAACTATTCTGCAAACACAAATATTAACAAGATAGCGAACTGTTCTTTACAAATAACTGTTACTTAAAATAACAGGTTAACGAACTGTTCTGAAAAAATAGCATATTAACGAACTATTTTGAAAAAAGAACAGATTGAAGAACAGTACTTTCACAATATGTTAACCAAGTGTTCTTTAAAAATAACATTGAAAAGAAATCTTTAAAAGTTTCAAATTAATAAACTGATCTATAAAACTATAACTGTTTTTTAATAATCAGAAATTCTTGAAATGTTCTTTAAAAATAACAGGTTAATGAACTGTTGTATATAAATAACATATTAACGAACTACTCTGAAAAAGAACAGATTCATGAGCAGTGCTTAAAAAACTTATTAACAGACTGTTCTTTGAAAGTAACATGTTATCGAACAATTCTGTAAAAATTATCTAACAAATATCGGTTTTGGAAAATGCGAAATTAGTGGAGACCTTAGAATTCTAAAAGAGAACAGATTCAAGAGCAGTACTTAAAGTAAACTTATTTATAAACTGTTCTTTAAAAATAACATGTTATCGAACAATTCTGTAACAATTTTCAAACAAATATCAGTTTTAGAAAAAGCGAAATTAGAAGAAACCGTAGAATTCTGAAAGAGAACAGATTCAAGAGCAGTACTTAAAAAAAAAATCTTATTAACAAACTGTTCTTTAAAAATAACATGTTTTCGAACAATTCCGTAAAAATTATCTAACAATTAACAGTTTTAGAAAAAATGGAATTGAACCGTAGAAATCGTTTTATAAATATAAATTAAACGTTTAAAAATGCCTTCCATTTCAAAAGGGTAAAGATTATTATATTTTAAAAGATTTATAAATTCTTCTGTCTCTGTTATAGGTTACAACTGAGCTCAAAGGAAATCATCTCATCGCCATTAACGAACTGTTTTTCTCTCTCCGAATACCTGTCGAAGTTCATTTGCACCTAAAAGGATAACTGAATTCGATCCTGCATTTATAAAAATTAAACTCTTTCGAGCATTTTAAATGCACCGACCAATACTAGGAAAAGAAAAGTTACACGGCTTTATTAATTTGGTTTTATTCAAATATATTTATAAAAATTTTATCCAATATACTGAATATTTAAAAATTATTGTATTTTCGAAAATATCATTTTATGCGAATGAATATAAATTCACGTGTTTAAATGTAAAATTCTTTGAATTCCAACAAAAATATTCAGTGTGTATATATTAAAATTTAAAGTGTGTATATAATGTTTACGTGTTTATCCTGTTTGCAATTTATTAAATAGTTTTAGTTATGAAATTAAATTTAAAAGAACAGTTTTAAATTTAAAATATACATAAAATTGAAATAACTGTTACTAGAACTTATATATTTAACTTGTCGCAAATAATGTATAGTTTATCTTAATCACTATATTTTATATTTGCTTCATGTTTGATTAACAGTAGCAAATACCAAAAATTAAATGCATGGTACCAAATTGTAAAGTCTACTAAGACAGCTTAAATTATAAAGTAAATTTCATTCAAAATTTTCTCTATATCTGAAACATGATTATCAGAGTTTATTAAAATATAAATTAAATTTAAATAATTATTTAATTGTATTAATTAAACATTTAATTCTTATTTAAATCTGATTATTATTTTTTTGTGTGTGTATCTGTATTTTTGTTCGCCATTCTTTACTCAAGGAAACCAGCTTGTAAGAACAGTTTAACAATAAAAATTCAATATTTATGTGAGAATATATTGTATATTATTTTAAAAACATCTAATTAAAAAAAATGTGTTACCGAAAAAGACAAATGTTTTGGAAAACGAAATGTGTTTCTGTAAATCAAAATTATATATGAATAAACTTACGTTCCATTTTTCGTCTTCTTGTCGTTTTTGTTTAACGAATTAAATATATGACAGTAAATATATCTAAAAGACATTTTTTTATAGTTTCATACTAATAATTTTGTTACATGTAAATAACATTTGACAAATTCAAAATATCATTTTCTCTATATTCTTTCAAGTTATGGTTAAAAGTTGTGTGCACATAAGTATATATTTTTTAAATAAATACCAAAAATATAATTATTAAATTTGAATTTAAAATATTTGTTATTATACCAGTTTTAAAATTATATAATTTTAAATATAAAATTTTAAATACCATTTTATTCTTTCGAAATAAAAACATTTAAAAATACAAATTAAGTTTAATTTTTTTAATGAACAAATTTTGGAAATATCAAAATAATTTTGGTAACTTTTGTTTAAAAAAAAACATTCGTAAAATGTAAACAATATTATAATGAAAATAACGTTAGGAATCAGGGTTCTGAATACATAAGTTTCAATTTTGAAAAATACATGTACAAAAATGAGTAAAACTTAATGAAAAGTACATACTCTAGCCTACATTTGGTCCCTTCATAAATCCCTTTCAACAAATATTAACAACCAGGACGACTTTAAGAAGTTATAAACAGAAAAAATATTAAAAAGGTGTGCCAAAAGAATAGGAAGTAAGATAGTTGAATTGTAAATTAACCAATGCAATTGACACCAAATAATGTAGAAAACTATCTTCTGAACAACTATTTTAAGTGTGTCAAGTCGCTTTGTTAAGATGGCTTGAACAGAAACTGAGATTAGCAATATTAAATCAAACTACTCATTTTGAGAAAGTACGATTACTTAAATTTGAGTACGTCATCGCTCATATGCGATGCAATTTTACTCAATGAAAAACGAGTAGGTTCAGGTACTCATTTTTTACAGTGTATTAAGAATTTAACAAGGCAACTAAGCTTCTATTAAAATTAATCCCTTCACAAAATCTTTTTCATTACGATACAAAATATTCTTTATTTCATTCCATTATATTTTAAAGCCAGTGTGGAAGCAGTCATACTGTGCCCCAAAAAAAATTTTAAAAGTGATTTTCCACTGGGTTTTCTTCAGAATCCTATATAGAAATGTTAAATATGTTTTTATATTTCATCATTTTCTACATGTAAAATCGATTAGTATATCCCCCCCCCCTCCCTCCTGCTTAACCAGTTATTATTAGATAAAATGGATTCCAAAGAATAGCATTCAAAATATGTTTCAATGGAAAATTTCAAAAAAGAAGCCAAAAGCACTACAATTTGGCATATTTTAACATGAGCAAAATACAAAAAAAAGAGGTAGAAATGGAAGTGGAGCTCAGTTTTTTAACATTCAAATTGTCTTCATATCAACAAACTGACTTGCATAATCCAGAAGTTACAGTTAGAGATCAGTGACGAAAACTGGCGAAAATTAAAGCTAGAATTCGAATGTATGACGAGAACAACATTTGACCTGACACTCCACGCAACCTGACATGGGTGTAAAAACATAGGACCATGTCGGATTTTAAGTGCATCAGTCTCCTCTACACGACGAATTAGTTTTGGCATATTTTAGAATTTCAACATTGTCTTGTCTATTGTAATATAATTTTTTGTTTTTAAATAAATACATATAGTATCAAGCAGAGAGTTGTAATATTAAATAGAGAGCGCAATCAATACCAGACTCTCGTAAGGCCGCAGTGTCAACATTGAAAAGAAACACTCACATCACATGGTTATAGCGCTGCCACATTTGACGTTCAGACATCTGCAGGAGTTTCAAATTTGGAGCACTTTCTTCTTTTTTGGTGATAAGGAGTTCTGTCCGTATTCAACTTTTTAATATATATGTAAATATTTACTTATTTTCAAACAATATGCGCTAAATATTTCCTCTTCATTAACGACTCAATACTCGAAGAAGCAAAACTCTTTATATTTCTCAGGTTTTATTGTTCATATTTTCTTATTGAAGTATACAAAATAACAATTGAAAGAACTTCGCTTATGGTAAATTTTTTACATAAAAACGTAATGCAATTATTTCAAAAACTACAAAATAAGAAAAATCTCCTCAATATCTCTGTTAAACTCCCTTAAATTGTGCCACTTGTTAAATAAAAAACGATATTTAAATACAAAATTAAACACAAAACCATATTACAATACTTCGATCTCGTTTAGTTCTGAAAGTCGCCAAGGCCTGCCAAGTAATATTGGCGCATGAATGAATTGGCATTTCCACCTATCACGTGGTTTCAATGATGGACACACGGAAATCAGCATTTTTATTCCTCTATTTGTATCATTACTCTATGGTATCAAGAAGCCGTCACTCGTTTTTTTATCAATCATTATTTTATCCATTAGGGTAACCTGCATTGAAGGCATAAAATGCATGTAAGGAAATTATAAGAACCCTTTTTCTGGAGGTAGAAAAAGTTTTCGACAGTATATAACACAAGAGCCTCATCAAAAAGCTAATGGAGGAGTTTCATGCCGAGAAGAAGAAGACCGTTGTTGCATCCTAATACGGAGAAAAATACGAGACACCGAAAAAGTTTCCGTAAGATTAGCATGGAACTTCAGCTCCTGTACAATAATTTTAAGTTTTTGTCATTAAATAACGCATTAATATAGAAATATTTACTGCATACACTGAGATAGTTGTACACATTGTTTAAGAAGAATTTTGTTGTGTTGAAATAAAATTAACTTTTCTGTATTTCGTTGGAAATCTAATTATAAGCAACTTATATACAGGTAAAATATAGGCATTTCTGTATGTAAATTTATTCATATATAGAATAAAAATATTACTGATTTGGCAAAAACAAATATTGTAAACAAACTTTACCATAATTGCAAGCGTAGCGATTAAACGAACAAACGCAGAGTTGTCTGATGAAGTGAAGAAATCGAAACTATTAGTAAGTTTCCCTCTTGATACGTCACGTAATACTCCCGCATTAACATTCCCAAAAGAACTAGTTAACTTAATTAACTGTTTCATCTCAGATTGATGTTTTCAGTTAGTGTAATACACATACTCTCACCATTCACTAAGATTAATGCAGGAGTACCGCAGGGATGCTTTCTAGGACCATTATTATTTAATCTTTATATCAATGATTTCCCTACATTTCACAACTGTATCACGGTCCGATTTGCCGATGACACAGCTTTACTATCTAAATCTGAACACGGTGACATAGCCTTTGGGAAGTTACCAACAACTTTAAATGCAATTGAAACATGGCGCGAAGTTTCGCGTATCAAAATTAATGCACAAAAAAGTGCATCGGGTTTCTTTCGCAGGCATGACGCATTAATAAATTTCAACACTGATCTTGAGATCTTTAATACATAAATCAAGAGAGAACATCACACTAAATACTTAAGTAACACCTCGACAGCAAACTTGACTTTAGAGAACATATAAAACTGACGATCGCAAAAGTTGAAATTACAACCTTACGGTTTTAATCTCATTTTATTCTGAAAACAACGAACTGTATTTATTCTTTACTAACTATTACTTTATATACGTATGTAGCAAAAGAAGATTTTTTTACGAGTTTAAAACTCGGTATATTGGTCCGCGTTTTTCACGTATGTAAGCTTCTTACACCAAAAGAATAATCTTAATCGTCGGCTTACAAGTAAAACCACATATATTTAAACCAATGATTTACCAGCGGCTAATGGCGAAAAATCCTAGATTAATGTTTTTTCCTCTCTTGATCGTCGCACCAAGGTCATTCACATTTTGAAGTTAATCGCTTTTATTTTATTTTCAGCTGCGGCCGGAAAATATTTTGTGTAAATATACGTAGCTTTACTTCTAAGCCTACGATATGTTAAAGAATAATTATAAATACGGTATTTTATGCATTATTTGAAGTTGTAAAAATTTTGTTGTAAATTAAGATTACTACCACTTACGTATATTTTACAAGAAAAGTTATATAAATATGTTATTCTGGTTTTATTGGAAAAAAAACATTGGAACATTTTTGAATTTAAGGCAAACTGAATGCTGTATGCCTTTAAGAACATTAAAATGATTACTCATAGAACTATTCATAAAGGTTTGGTTAATTAATGTCGCACTAGAGCTCATTAAGAATACATGCGTTAAGAGCATTTGAGTTTCTTTTTTAATATCTAACGTTAGGCCAGTAAAGTTAGGAGCTGTAGTATCCGTTTTCATATTATATTAACTGAAAACACATTTACGATTCTGCTTAATATCGTGCAAATTTGTATTTTAGGAATTAAACAGATTGTTTGCAAATAACATCAGTTTTGACATAAAAAGTCTTTTAAATCGGACACAATATTTTACGCTTTAACCCTTCTTGGTCTGCTCCGTCTGTGATACGTTCGTTATTATCTGGCCTGTAAGGTCGGCATTTTATGTATGAAGACACAGAGAAAAATGACGCTAAGGTAGATAATTTCGTCACTATTTCTAGTTATATTTCATGACTACTGACTGAAATTCACTTTCTTTAGGTTTTTTTTATTTAATGCCACACAAGCTCTTTTCATGGAGTTAGTGTAGAGAATTTAACATTTTTTTCTCATTCGAAAGAAGCGAACGTGATATTACTTGTATGACCCCCTCTTCGGGTCAAGCCAAAAACTATTTCAGACAAAAATACTTGTCATTTTTTAATTCAGGACAGTACATGTATTCATTTTCAAAAATGAAAAAAAAATATGGCTTTTTGGAAAAGAAAGACGACTAAAAAGGGATTAAAGGTTATCCATTCTGACTGCATAGCAACAGAGCCGGATTTAGTGTTACTGGGCCCCTAGGCTGAATATCTGGTGCGCCCCCCCCCCCCCCCAACTGCAAGAGGGGGGGTAAATTAAATTATTTTTAAATGTATATATGAAATAGAGATACACTGTATTTTGGTAAATTTCCAATACAGTGTTACAAAATGTCTACGGTTTCAAGGAATCTCAAAGTGCAATGGCGTTCTGGAATCTTTAAAATGACAATTAAATATTTCTCTTGTCTTTGTGTTGCCCTCAATTGGCTCTAAGAAACATAAAAATGTTAGACAATAAAAACAACTAACATTCACAATTTTTTTTTTGAAAGAATGTTAAAATATTAGGGTATATTTACTCTGTAGCAAATCTGAAAAAGAATAGAATTTGTCTCCATCATAAAAAAAATTGTAGAATACTATTTTCATTTTTTTCGTTCGAATATCATTTCTTTCGAATTTTCATTCGAATTTTGCTTTAGTATATAATGTTACTAGCTGAAATACCCGTACTACGCACGGGAGAAAATAAATTACAAAATTGATACAAATACAATATTTATAGCGAAATAAACAATATTCTTAATTTGTCACCCATAAGGGGGAACCACAGTATTAAAGGAACTAATTTGTAACGAAATTTCATTGGCAAGGTCCTGTAAGAACTGGAAAGATTGATAATATTGAGAAGTTGTCTACACAATAACGTGGATATATATGCATTACTCTCGTTGATCACCATCCATATTTTAACCTTTAGTAACATCCCAAAGATTTAAACGGGAAGAACTCTTCTAAATGTTAATAAAAATTATCTGAAAAAGTTTTATTAGACACCTATGTCAACATTTGTCGTTAAGTTTCACAAATTGGTGAAAATATAAGAAGAAGAAAAAACCGAAAAAGAATTTTAAAAGGTTCATTTGCCAAATTTAAGATTTTTATATTTTTTCTTTTGTACGGTAAACCTTATCAATAAGCGAGGAGGGATGGTTCCCCAGCACTTTTTTTAGATTTTTTGTCCCCGCACTTTTTAAATATTTAACTTTTTTAAATAAAAAATAAATCATATTTTTTACTTCATTGAACTTCAAATCAATTTTTAAAAAAAATCGTATCAATCCCCTACCCACTACTATTGAAGATTTACGCAAACCCAATCCCCCTCTGACACTTGTACCACGTGGGGGCAGAGTCTATAACAACAGTTTTCGATTCCGCCACATAACTACTCGTATAAGCATACCTTCATATAAAAAAAGGTAGGCCGCATCGATCAAGCCGATTATTAACCCATTCCGACCGTGAAGGGAATGTCGCCCTTAACTGCAGGCTATTTCGTTCACATTACTCCCAGGGGAATCGTGTTATGGGCTATAAATGACCTACCATGGTATAGGAAAGTGAGTCGCGTCGATCAGGTCGTTTGTTAAACTATTTTACCCTTTGATCTTAATACAGCATGAAGGAAAATGTCACCCTTGATGACAGGCAGTATACACTTCCACTCCAATAATTCTATGGAAAATCAGCCTTCGTGGATAAATGACATAACATGGAGTAGAGGAAGGTAGGCCGCGTCAATCAGATTGACCATTTATACACTCTCCCTCTGACCTTCCTACCACGTGGGGTCCAAAGTATTCATGAACCAATTATTATGGTACAGAGTGGCTTCTACCAACTATATCTGAGAATAAAAGTAAGTAATCTACAGAAAAGTAATCTAACGATTACTTTTCTGTGTAAGATATAAGTAACAACTATCTCAAAATTCATCTTCCTGGGTATACAGAAAGTTAGAAAATTAGTGATGAGTCAGTGGATAAGTGGCAAGGATTTTTACTTTTGGCAGTTAGAGTTTGAATTTTTGAAAATGAACATCCTTTCTTAGTGAGCAATTTTGGCTTAAAATGCCATGCTCCATGCCAAATTTAATTTTCATAGTTGTTGTAGTACGGAATATCCCGTTATCCAATCATATTTTCACCATTTTGACATATATTTTATAATTTTTTGACACTAATTTCGCCATTTTTATGTTATTTTTACAAATATGATCATATGTTAGTTCATTTGGCAATATTTGATTCATTTGGCGAAAATTTTTATTCATTCGGTGAAATTTTAATTTATTTGGCGATGTTTTTATTAATTTGGCCTAGGTTTTATTTATTTGGCGATATTTAGTCATCAGCCAATCAGAATGCTCCTGATTACATAATATTAAAAATTTCCATTGTTTCAATTTTATATTTTACATTGTTACATGTTCTCCATGTTAATCCTATAGGAATGTTTCTAAAAAATCGTTATTTTGGCATTTCGAGTTAGAATTTTTAAAAATCCTTTCGTAGTTCATCTCTACGGTCCAAGATGAATCTGTGCTCCAAATTTCAGCACTCTAGGTCTTTTAGATCTATAGATACCCAAACTAACGTCGCTACAAACATCGAAAAAGGGGTTTTACAACCCCTTAAATACGTTCGATTTGAACAAAAATAGCTTACTTTTCCTATTTAAGGTATAAGTAACAAATTTGCCAAATTTCATCTTCATAGGTATACGGTAAGTTGGAGAATTAGTGATGAGTGAATGAGTGGGGATTTCGCATTTATATATATAGATTTAACGACTGTTAAAAAGAATATCATTCACCGATCAGAAACTTTTACCATGTGGATCTTGGCGATATTTTTATTCAGAGCGATCCGGGTTCGAGTAATTGGTGATCCGCTTTGCTTGGATCCGGATAACTAGAGTTCTACTTTACCATTTTCCCACTCAGAGAACAGTAGAGGTTGACACATTAGCATATCTGTACTTGGATTAGGATTTGTATTTGGATATCTGTATTAGGATTTGGATATCTGTATTAGGATTTGGATATCTGTATTAGGATTTGGATATCTGTATTAGGATTTGGATATCTGTATTAGGATTTGGATATCTGTATTAGGATTTGGATATCTGTATTAGGATTTGGATATCTGTATTAGGATTTGGATATCTGTATTAGGATTTGGATATCTGTATTAGGATTTGGATATGTGTATTAGGATTTGGATATCTGTATTAGGATTTGGATATCTGTATTAGGATTTGGATATCTGTATTAGGATTTGGATATCTGTATTAGGATTTGGATTCTAATCCTTCCGAATAATTTTTTCCGCAAGTTGACTTTTTGTTTATGGTGTGTGGTGCCGGCCCCTAGGCTGCACCCTATGTAGTCTATGTCTAAATCCGCCCCTGCATGGTAAATAGCGCGATTGACATAAGTTATGTTTTGTTTGAGGGCAAACAAGCACCGATGCGTGTAAAAAATTTAAAAATAAGCAAATTGTGTACGGCCTGTAAATGGAAAACCGCGAAGAGTAATTTATACGAATCAGCTTTTTAATCTTTATTATGCTTTAATATTTCAAACGATTCATTGCCAAATTTCTCATAAAACAAGAATAAATTTATGTCAATGATGATTTTAGTTATAGTACCAGAAGGAGTTATAGTACCGGAATGGATCACCCTAAAAGAGAATATATAATGTCTTCTTAATGATACCAAATCCATGCCGTTGATTGAAACTAGAAATTTCCCAACTTGACGATTCGAAATTCCCAACTTTGTTCGACATTTCCAACTCAACAGTGCTGAAAATTCCCAGTACCAACTTATCGGCATTTTTCATCGTTTATTATATATTATTTATTATTAAGCAGTTCTCTCACAAGCATCGATTTGTTGCACCCATATGTCAATGCAGTGTCCGTTCTGAGGTCTAATTTAAATATAAGCTTACAAGTTGGGCATTTCTAATCTTCCCTAGCTTTCATTTGTTAATAATATTAATTTTCTTTACGCATAAATTTTCCATCGTAAAATTCCCAACTTATAGGATTTCTAGGTTATTAGTAAAGGGGGGTTAGGTCGAGATTCTTCCCCTGTGCGACGAGTCTGTACCCAAAGTGCCTAATTTCACAATCAGTCGTTAATAGAACTATGAGTTGGTCAACAACCAAAACTTTGCCATCAGAAGGTTCTGCTGGTTCCATCTTGCGCTCCTTGCGTTTTTGCTTTATTTAAAAAAATTAACCCACATCGGCGCTTTCTTTCCTATTATACAAAATCAAATTTATGTCAATCGCGCTATTTATCATAGTTACAGTATCGGAGTATATCACAGCAAAGGTGGATTATGAATTGTGTGTTCTGATATCGAATTTTGCTTTATTAGTCCAGTCAGCAAAAGGGTTTTATTCGGCAAAAAATCCGGAAAAGCTGGAAACAATTTTAATCTATTCTTAAAAGTATCCTGTACGATATATTGACTTTGTGCCCCTGCACCACCTCGGCGTTGGCTGCCATCTTGGAAAAATGTCCCCAAAACCATTTTTTTTTTGTAATCATCTCAATAGGTATTAATTATAGAGAAAGCATTTCTCGACTATAAAGTTATCATTTTTCAAGTAATTTCCACACTGTTGAAAGTAGGAATTCAAAAATAAGTCAAATGTACTCATTCAAGATTAAATTCGATGTTTATCATAGCTCCGAATACATAAGTTTCATTCTTAAAAAAAACATGTACACAAAAATTAGTAAAAATCAATAAAAAGAGCAGTACCTTGCCTACATAAGCCGCCTACATAAATCACTATCAATAAATATTCGCAATTACCTTACCAGGAATCGAACTCAGGTCTGCAGCACTGCTGTCCACAGTCTTATACGATAACCTATCGAGGCGACGTGAAGTATTTATAAACAGAAGTAATGTCAAAAAGGAGTGACAAAAAAAATGGGAATTATAGACTGTATAGACTGCCTTTATAAATCACTTTCGATAAATTTTAACAATTACAACCAGGAATTATTACCTGGAATCGAACCCAATCCGTCTACCTGATGCTGTCAATACCGAAGTCCAGGTTCTTAACCGTTGTACCACCAGAGCGTTATTAAAAAGGCGATTGGTAAAAGAA
This sequence comes from Troglohyphantes excavatus, assembly GCA_963932185.1. Taxonomy (NCBI): domain Eukaryota; kingdom Metazoa; phylum Arthropoda; class Arachnida; order Araneae; family Linyphiidae; genus Troglohyphantes; species Troglohyphantes excavatus. Next base: position 67,838,424 of record OZ010670.1, read on the forward strand.
TGGGAAGTAAGATAATTGAGTTGTCATAACTCAGTTTCCATTTAAGCAATCGACATCAAATAATGTGGAAAAACCATCTTCTAAACAATTATTTTAATCTTGACAGCTCGCTTTGTTAAGATGGCCAAAAGCTGAGATTAGCAATATCAAGTCACACTGATCATTTTTGCGAAAGTACGGTTGCTTAAATTTGAGTACGTCATCGCTCATGTACGATGAAATTGTACTTTAAAAAAAACAAGTACGTTTCATGTACTCATTTTCAAGCATTTTTTTTTACAATGCAACAAAACTGTCATTCACACTTTTGCGTCTTTCACCGTTCAGACGCTAAAGGAGAATTAAGTTGGTATTATGGTAACCCTATATATGGTTACCATACTTTAATTCACAATTGGTGTATGTTAAATTGGGGTTTAAACGCTCTATCGCTTATATCTACACTGTAAAAAAAAGTGGAGCTTAAAAATGAGTACATGAATATACTCGTTTTTCTTTGAGTACAATTGCATCAGAAATGAACGATGACGTACTCAAATTTAAGTAATCATACCTTCTCAAAAATGAGCAGTGTGATTTAATATTGCTAATGTCAGCTTTTGTTCAAGCCATCTAAACAAAACGACCTGACAAACTTAAAATAGTTGTTCAGAAGATGGTTTTCCACATTATTCGATGTCGATTTCTTAAATATAAACTGAGGTATTACAACTAAATGGTCTAACTTCCCATTCTATTAGCACACCAGTTTAACATTACTTCTGTTTATAACTTCTTCACGTCTCCCTAGTAGCTTAGCGGATAATACTCTGGACAGGGTTGCCTGCAGTTCTGGATTCGATTCCAGGCAAGTCTTGGTTGCAATTGGCGATATTTATTGAAAGTGATTTATGAAGGCAGCCTAGCATCTGCTCTTTTTATTCATTTTTACCCATTGTACTCATTTTTAAGTAAATTTTTTTTTAATTTAAACATTGTATTCTGAGCCATAATAAGCATCGAATATATTAAAAAATGAGTACATTTTACTAATTTTTTAATACATATTTTTAATTGTGTAGTTTGTGTTGGCCTCGGCATGGCTCTCATTGAACAGTTTACATATTTAAGTCGGTTTTCAAATTATATTCAGGCCGAGAGAGTCGTGTAAGCCTTCAGTATCTCTTATTCGTAGTGCTATCCTGTCCATGCAGACATGTCCTGTACAGACATGTCCTGTTCTAAAGTACAGCAGAACTCCAGTTATCCAGATTAATTGGGTACCCGAACCTATAATCGAACATCCGGATAAATCAGAAAACAAAGGTTATTTCTAAGTACAATAAAACAAACTTTCTAAAAAAAAGGAAAACCGACTTTAAGAAAAATGCGCTATAAAGTAAAAAATAATTTTTAATTTTACGAATTAGTTGAAAAATTTGAATTATTAAATGTCAACTTTATATTTGTTACAACTTTTTGAAATCGGCGCCATAATTTATGAATGATTTTTGTAAATTGGCACCCACTTCAAAAAGTTATAATAAGTATAAAATTGACATTAAATATTTTAAATTTTTCAACTAATTCGTAAAATTAAAAACATTTTTTTTTTTAGCGCATTTTTCTTAAATTCGGTTTTTCTTTTTTTAGAGATTGTTTTATTTTTCCCTTTTTAGTTTTTAAATTAGCAGGGGGCTTCGTCCCCTATTATTATTCACCAAGAAATTCAAGTAGCAACTTGTGCTCAACAATGTATATTGTAAAAAAATCCCTATCAATGCTGGTTAAACGAAATGTCATTGTTGTACAACTTTTGTTAATCTATGAAAATATTTTTTAATCGGATAAATTGTTTAAAAACAACTCCGGTTAATCGACATTCCTGGATATATAACAGCCGGATAACCGATTATTTATTTTTTGTGAATTTTTGGCTAAGTAGATTTCTTTCTGTCCAACAAAAAAAAGAATTTTTAAAATCGGACAATATTTTTTTCAAACGGTCCGGTTAATTGAGAATTCCAGATAGTTAAATGCCGGTAAAACCGGATATATTTTTTTAAATTGCTCCCGAGTGAAACATCCCCTATCCAACAACAAAAAAATTATGCAAATATCCGAGTTAGAACGAGTCGGGAGGTTATAGATTTAGTCGAATCTATAACCTCCCGACTTGGCGGCTTTAATTTAAAATTCTGGCGGTTTTATTTTGTAGATTTGGTTGGGGCGCTGTTCAGTCGGTTAAAAACGAATTTTGCTTTATATATAATGTTAATGACTTTTAAAAACAATATCATACACGAAAAAAAATATTTTTTTCTCAGTATAAAATGAATCTTTCTGTAGTACAAGATGTAATGACTTTTAAAAACAATATCATTCACCGATAATTCTCGAAAAAAAAATTTAACATTATGTTTATAACTTCTTTAAGTCGCCCTGGTAGTTTTAAATATAAGGCTCTGGACTGCGGTGCATGCATGAGAATCTGGGTTCGACTTTTAAGCCTTGGTTGTATTTGTTGGTATTTTCTGGGTTCGACTCTTAAGTTTTGATTGTATTTGTTGGTATTTATTGAAAGTGATTTATAAAGGCAGGCTAGCATCTGCTCTTTTTATTCATTTTACTCGTCTTTGAGTAAATGTTTTTTAATTGAAATTTAAGTATTCGCGGCCATGATAAGCATCGAATGTATTAAAAAATAAGTACATTTTACTTATATTTGAGTACTTATTTTTAACAGTTCAATGGCATTCAACGAGGTCAAAGAAAAAAAAATACATGACCTATTCCGTATAAATATTTTTTTTTAATTGAACAAAATAATGGAAACATAAATTAAAGCTATTTTACTAAAAGAACTGTAGAAAAACAACCACATCGTCCTTATCAATTAAAGAGGAGGTGAAGAAATTATGTAAGGTTATTTTTTAAAAATTGAAGGGTTTGATGCAACTCCAACCTAGGGCAATTTGGAGTTACATGTACTATCTTGTGGTAAAAAAAAAACTTGTTCCTTTGGTGCCAGAAAGATGCACCTCCAATCGTTAGTTCTCGCGTTACTCAATAGATGACAACGCAACAGATGAGCAGGACGTTACAGAGGGGGGAGTGTGATGATTAAAAATGTGATTTTCTGTTTTTAAAGCCAAGTTATATGCAATATTTCAATTGAAGTTTTCTTTAAATAAAATATTATAGTAAATTGTATTTTTTTTTCTGACATATTTTTTATAGAAGTATACAGAGCCTCTATTTGGTTGCAAGAAAGAGGTAGCTCCAACAATCCAACATGTGCCACGTCATCTGGAAGATATATTTTTGAGTGAAAATACTGTCATAATATGTAGGAACAATTAAGAAGATTGATCAAAAAGAATATCTTCACAACTTGGAATTTGAATTTTCAAACGTTTTTTACGGTTTTTTGCAAACTTGAATAATTGGAGCTACCTCTTTTTTGCAGCAAACCCCTAAAATTGTGTTATTTTCATGGTTGTATCATACTAACATCATGAAGGAGGTATTTGACCACAGCAAAATCTGAAATGAATTTTTTTCTTTTTCTTAAATACCACTTTCTTTCACTTAGCCCTTCAATTGACAACAACAAAGAAATATACGCTGAATGTACACAGTATACTCGCAATATTTTTTACCCTTTATTACACCAAGATACAATAATACTGAATTTTCAGTGAACAAACGTTGACAAAGCATAAAGAAATGAATAATTGGAAAAAGGATACAATTGGAAAAGAAAATCAAATATATAAAATCATAGCACAAAATACAGTTTTATAAAATGAAATAATTATATAAAATATTATAAAGTATGACAATTAAAAATAAGTAAAAGAGAATAAAATAAAATGACAATTATGTAAAACATAATTTCTGAAATATCAGAACTTGTTTGTTCCTATACTGGTAACTAGTCAGAAAGGGTAAATTATTGAACACTTTCACAATAAGAAAATATTCAATATTTTTTATACTAAAAAATGTCAGGTCTGTTACTATTTTTTTTATTAGTTTACATTTTTGTTAAATCTATAAAAATAATTTTATGTTACATACATTGAAATAATATCTTAAACGGGTTTTGTCGTATTGCTACAACAGCTGTAAATCTTACACAAAAAGAACAGGGGCACACAAAAAAAACAATCAATTTAGAACAATTTAATAATTAAAGTTTAGAATAATGTTCACAGTTTTTGTGAACATGAATCATTAAACTGGCCAAACGCATAAGTGAAGTTAAATGAAATATGAAAGGCAATAACACAAGTTCGAAACAAAAATACATCTAAAAAATGATGTATGCTAGAAGAATGAGATCCAAGAGATAAAGAAAACACAACACAAAGTTTAAATAATTAAGTTTTAAAGTTTAATAAATAAAAGAAAACATTTACATTTATTTGTGGGTCGGCATAAACAATGTTTTTAATCCCACTTCATAAAATCAATTAGCTCGGCATATTCATAGAAAAAATAGTGGATTGAATGAATTGTATATATATTAACCAAATTACATTATTGCCGTACTGTAAATGTTACATTATGTTGTAATTAAAGGATAATTAAGGAATACATAAATATACAAGTGGTAAGTATAACAAATAACCTCTCTTGCAACGCGATAAAAAAAAACTAAATAAATATGAAAACATTTAAAACACGAGCAATGTTAAGCATCGCATACTAAGAATTTATGAAAAAAGTAAAATAAGGCGCGAGTGGTATCAATATAAAAGTCCGATTAGTTCAGATGAATTAATAAAAGAAAAAGGGGAATTGATTTTTGCGGTCTTAGCTTTTGTTGTCCCATGGTGCTGCTGCTGGATCCTGGCTTTCGGCATTTGGTGGAGGCCATTTTGTTATCCGAAGACAGCGTCGCGTCTCCGTCTGGAAAATTTTTGGAGATGAGCACAGACCGCCCCCTCTCAGGGTCCGTCTTTCGCTCGCGTGTGTCGTGATCTCCCCCGAAGAAACAGGGGTGCTCCCCTTCTCCGTGTCAGGGACTACCTCGTGACCCTTTTTCACGATTTTAATTGGCAGGAGGGTGGTTGGGGTCACTTGAGTTCACTGTCTTGTTGACGCGCTGAGAAAAAAGGCATATTGAAATGGTGGAAAAATGGCGGATCTGTGGTTGTCCGTAAAGATGGATGTTTGTTAAAATCTTGGGATTTTGTAGAGGAGGCCGGCTTGAAGGCAATGGCAGAAGATGTGGGAAAAGTTCTCAGATGGATGAAAATCAACAGGGATAAAAATCGGGAATTAATTTAAAACAAGCCTGAATAAAATAATTAAAAATAAAAAAACAAAAACGCTAAAATAAATCCAATTTTGATTTTGGCAAGAGAGTTTAACCATTAAACCAATAACTTAACTAATATGAAACGTTAAATCGTTGACATACATGATGAAATTAAATTAATATAAAATGGGAAATGATATACAAATTAAGTAATATATGACAAAGCACTATAAAAACGTCGTACAGCGTTACGACAGTTTCATATATGTCATTCGCACCCTCTTTTTAAATCCCTGCTTTAAAAACTTTACATGCAAGAAGCATTTAATATTTCGAAGTAACAGACCTAACATAATTTGGGAGGATTAATTTAACGTATTTTTTTTAATAAATACTTACATATTGTATATATATATATACATGTATACTTTTTAAATAACAAAAGACTTCTTAGTTTTTACAAATGTCTTGTACATGTTTACATAGTCAGCAAGAATTTTCTATTCATTTTTCCATGACAAAACTGAACTTAAATCGTTTAAGTTTATATTTGTTCAAATAACTAATATTTATATATAAAATTTATTTTGTTGGCAATACTGTGAGGTCAGACCATTTGAAAACGTATACATTGCATTTATTCGTGGGTATCTTTCATTAAGCATATCAATTATTGGTTTCAAATGGGCCCATTTTTCAGGTGGACCTTGGTCATTAACAGGTGAAATAGAACCTAATGATATTGGCTTAGATTTATTAGCTGCATATATTAATCCAGAAAACATACAATGTTACCCGAATTATAGAGCTTTCAAAGTTAAATGACTTAACTTCTACAAAAAATTGTGAGAAAAATCTATGTGAATAGCCTGGGCAGATTTAAATTATATTTGCATATTTGAAATGCCTTATCATGCTGTTATTTAATAATAAAGATTTGAAATTCCAATTAAAAGCCTGTTCAATATGACTACAGTGGGCAATAAAAAGGTAAATTTTATTATTATTTAAAAATGCCGGGTTTGTTACTTTTAATGAATAATAGACCTGACAGGTAACAGACCCGACAAATTAATATATATATATATATATTAGTTACTTTTTGTGATCCAAGCACATAATAATCCTACACTCATTTAATTGAACAAAGCTGGAAGCAAACCAGACAACGTTAAAAAATATATATGCATCTTAAAAAAAAACCAAAATGTTAATATTATCCTCTTTGTTCAGCATATCCCAGCAAAAAAAGTCAGCATGAAACCTTCATCAAAATTGCTCAAATGTAAGGTTTTTTGAAGGTTTTATACAGGATATTGAAACCAAAAACTGCAGTTTTTTTTTGAAGTTTTTAATTTTTCTGCACAAAATCTTTAAAATATCTGCATTTTTCCTTCATGATTACAAATTGAAGATTTTTATGAAGGTTTTTTGCAGTTTTTATGAAGGACATTGAAACAAAAACCTTTAATTTTATAGATCTTCAAATAAACTGCAGGTCTCCTGCATAAAACCTTCAATTTCAAAATTTTGATGAAGGTTTTATGCTGACTTTTTTTGCTGGGATGATTTCAAAATGGCTTCTACGACTTATTTAATTATAAAAACAATCTAAAAATTTATGCTGCCATCTGCCAATCTTACAAATGCACAATTACCATGCTAATATTTGTTATGTTTTAATATATTACAAAAAACATAAAAACTTACAAATAATATAAAACCGTAGTATTAGAATTATCAAATAATCATAATATTGTTATTAGACATTCCAAATTTGTTAGAAATCAATTTTGTAACAAACATGCTGTAACAGTTCTACATGTATATGATATATTTATTATAGACATCCACCATAAAAATTATACAAAAAAAAGTAGTAACAAAACCAAATTTAACACACCAAAACCGGTAAAACTGAACACTTCCTCAGTTTACTGTGCACCACTGAACTAAAATATAACTATAAATACTGGAGAGAGGACTAAGCGTGGCCGACCACTTTACTCCTTTTTGAGCGAAGGTAGAAAAAAAATGCTTTCGCATTGGTTTTCGTAGATTTAAAAACTGGCTTTCAAAAATACATTAAATGTTACATATTTAATGTTTTTCCATACTTACTTACAAAGAAAAATAAGATAAAAGGCACCAAAAAAAACAATTTTAAACATTTCTGTGACGTCACGTGAGAAGTCATAGACAAAGGACGAAAGTTTTCTCAACCTTTCTTCCGAATTGTATGTATTCACACGACACGGTAAAATACATTGTTGCTCAATGGTTGTCCTCGCTCTATATTATATTCTAGCTCAGTGCTGCACACACATACATTCATGTATTTAGAACAAAAAATAAATATATAAAATTCTTAAAAGCATGTTATTATACGACAATAAAAGATAATAAACAGGGACGGCTCAAAACACAAGCGACGCAAGTGTCCACTAGGGGGCGCCAGTCAAAAATGAACGACCCGTTTTTATGAAAAATTAAGAAATAATAACTCTTTCTACTCGAAATGTGACACTCAGATGAAAAAAATAACAACCTGTTCTTTGTTCCTCAAATAGAACGAGAACAGTATGTTCTTGAGCAAAAAAAACCAGCTTGTATTTCGTAAACATGCTCTTATCTAATACTATTTTAAAAGTATAACATTTTTTGTGTATTATTGATGTATTTATTAAGGCAAAGAACAGTAAAGTAACTGTTCCCTAAAAAGAACATAAACATCAAAACATTCTTTGGTCAATAGCCCAATTGCGGCCGAAGTGAGTGGGCCGCAATTGGAACTTTCCGGTTCTTCTAATGGAAATGGTTCATTGTTTTGCGGAACATTTCTCGTGGCATTTTACCTTTTTTTAGATTTATATTGAAAATTTAAATTGTATATTGGAATATTTAAATAAATTTCTTTGCCATGCATACTTCAACATGTATGTCATCGGCATCCATAGCGAAAGCTAATTGGCGACGAAATTAGGGATTCACTTCTACATGAATTGTTTTAAAACAAGAAGTGATTGAAATACCAGAGCTTGGATTTCGTCGCCAAGCAGCTTTCGTTTCGACTGTTGTTTATAGTTACATGTTTTATTAATTAAGCTGACGATGTTAATTTATCGGCGATATATATTTTGTTTTTTATGTTCTTATCTGAAAACAGTCCTCTTGACATCACATATCAGCGATTCCTAACGAATTTTGGAAATTGGCACAAAAGTCTGGGCTTCCACTGCAATTTCTGGTCGCGCGATTGTTCAGTCCCAAAAATAAATCTCATTCAGGGCGGCAACTAAATTCTGGAAAAAAAAAAGTTCCCTGATATTTCACTGATTTCCATGATGGTGTCCCAAAAATGTCCCTGATTTTACAATTTCATTAAGAAATGTTGCGATACATGCTTTATATAGAAACAAGTGTCCACGCTACAATAATATAATAAATATATTGCATTATATAAATGGAAAATTATAAGCAATACTTATTGTCAGTTAAAATAATTTTTGGATAGAACACAAATTATACAATTGTGACAGGCATAATAGTAATTAAACATGTTCTCTGGAAGCAGATAAGGCAAATAAAAATAAGTTTTTCAAATTATTTCTTTTGGAGATAATTTTAAATGTATTATGTGCTTTATATTTCCTATTACAATCTTCAATAAATCGCATATTCATTATCCCCTCACATGTTGCTTAGCTTACAATCTAAATTTCAATTTGCTATTTCTTCTCCCTCCAGCAGTGGTTCACATTTTTACAAAAATAAAACTGAATATATATAAATAAAATTGCGCGTAACCATGCTTTTTTTAAATAAAAATCTTTTTCGGAACTGAAAGGAAATATTGACGACTAAACTACCCAGAATAAAGGCCATAATAGACGATAACTGCCGTTTTAATGATCCAAATTTGAAAATTTCCCTGATTTTTTTTGTCAAATATTGAAAATTTCCTGACTTTTCCGGAATTAAAAAAATTCCATGATAATTCCCTGATTTCCCGGTTTTCCAGGTTATACTGCCACCCTGTCATTGTATCAAATACAAGGGAACACACACATGCGACTAAACAATCGCAGGGATTAAAAAATTGCAACTGATCCTATTTTGCTCAGACTTCCTTCACTTATAATTTCCCGCCAGAAATAAAAGAGCAATCACGCAACCAAATTCAACGGCATCCGTTGGAAAATTACTAACTTAACAAGGGGACATCCACTGGAAAACTACTAACTTAACAAGGGGACATCCACTGGAAAACTACTAACTTAACAAATAGACATCTGTTGGAAAACTACTAACTTAACTACGAGGCATCCATTGGGAAACTACTAACTTAACAACAAGACATCTATTAGAAAACTATTAACTTAACAACGAGACATCCGTTGGAAAATTACTAACTTAACAACTACTAACTTGTACAATTAAAACTAAAACTACTAACTTAACAACGGGATATCCATTGGGAAACTACTAACTTAACAACGAGACATCTATTAGAATACTATTAACTTAACAAGGAGACATCTTTTGAAAAACTACTAACTTAACTACGAGGCATCCATTGGAAAGCTACTAACTTAACAATGAGACATCCGTTGGAAAATTACTAACTTACCAACGATACATCTATTAGAAAACCACTAACTTAACAACAATTTTTTTATCGCAGTGTGTGCACCTTATAGATTTTCTGCGACAGCGATTTTTTGGCCGCCGCGGCTAGAAATCGCAGTGGAGGTCTAACCTTCATTAAAACTTATTTTAATTTTCCAGTTGACACATTTAGAATATTCCAAAATTAAAATAGATAATAAAGGTCGCCAAAGTGTTGAAGTGAATTTTTTTTTTTTTTTAAATAAAGCATGTTCACTTGTATCTCAAATGTTCTTTAAGCTGTCCCTGACAATACAATACATTATATTCACATTTTTCTAAAAATAAAAATACATTAAATTAAAATATTCCAATGGAAAACTTTTGATTGATTACTAAAAGATTTTTATGTAACATGAAACGACTCCATTGTCCTGTCCTACCAAAGGTTTTCTTGTGATATAAAATTTATTTCAAAACAGAAAAATTTTCCTGACAATAAAACTATTGTTATTCCATTCTCTACATTCATTTTAAAAATCGAAGAAATGTGGAAATCAGAAATGCAGCAACAGCCCATGCCTCCATCTCCATTTCCAAATCCAACCAATCACTATTTCTTTTGACAGGAACTGCAAGGACAATTTCCACCAGGTCCTTGGTCCTTTCAGGTCTGAAAAGAAATACATTATGTATTCGTTAAAACAATGCATCGTCGGCATGGAAAAGAAACTCACTAAGTATAATATTCTTGTTTTTATGTTCTTGCATAGTGCTAAACTAAACTGTTATTATAAAAAACTCCAGAAGTAAACAACGAACGCTTTTTAGCAATAAAACTGTTTTTATATTGAGATTAATTAACACAGTCTTCTATAATTTCGTCAAAATAAAAACCCTAATCCTTTTGTGACTAAATTAGTTTTTTCGTCGTGTGTATTCGTTAAAACAATGCATCGTCGGCTTGGAAAAGAAACTCACTAAGTATAATATTCTTGTTTTTAATGTTCTTGCATAGTGCTAAACTAAACTGTTATTATAAAAAACTCCGGAAGTAAATAACGAAAGCTTTTTAGCAATAAAACTCTGTTTTATATTGAGATTAATTAACACAGTCTTCTATAATTTCGTCAAAATAAAAACCCTAATCCTTTTGTGACTAAATTAGGTTTTTCGTCGTGTGTATTCGTTAAAACAATGCATCGTCGGCTTGGAAAAGAAACTCACTAAGTATAATATTCTTGTTTTTAATGTTCTTGCATAGTGCTAAACTAAACTGTTATTATAAAAAACTCCGGAAGTAAATAACGAAAGCTTTTTAGCAATAAAACTCTGTTTTATATTGAGATTAATTAACACAGTCTTCTATAATTTCGTCAAAATAAAAACCCTAATCCTTTTGTGACTAAATTAGTTTTTTCGCCAAGCTCACGTCATTTCTTTTAAAGAATGCCGATGTACAACTAAGCCCACTAAATATTTTTTTAAGATTGCCAGTGTACAACTAAGTCTACGATATTTCTTTTAAAGAATGCCGATGTACAACTCAACTAAGTAAAAAATAATATTTTTATAAATTCACTTCATGTACTTTAATAATCTATAGTCTTTGTATTACAAAAAATTTTACTGAGGAATTAATTGAAATATATTAATTACTTATTAATAGAAAATATATTATAGAAATATATTAATTACTATAGTTTTTACTAATTTAAATATATTTTCTATCATCTACATATTTTAACCAACTTCAGTTTTGGTCTTTTGGTAAAAAAAATTTAAAAATTAATCTGTTTTACACAAAATTTTAACAAAATAAAAGTTATGAGTTGTTTAAAAAGTAATACATATATATTATATGAAAATAAAAAACTATCTAAATTAACACTTTTAACTATTCATATAATAATTACTAAAATTCATTAAACAGAAAAGCATGCTTTAACTACCTATCATATCTTTTTCCAAAGATTTGCAAGATAACAGACTATATATATATATATATATATATTATATATATATAAGATTATATATATATATATATATATATATATATATATATATATATATATATATATATATATATATATATATATATATATATATATATATATATATATATATATATATATATATATATATATATATATGAAAATAGAAAACTCTCTAAATTAACACTTTTAACTATTCATATAATAATTACTAAAATGCATTAAACAAAAAAGCATGCTTTAACTACCTATCATATCTTTTTCCAAAGATTTGCAAGATAACAGACTATATATATATATATATATTATATATATATATAAGATATATATATATATATATATATATATATATATATATATATATATATATATATGAAAATAGAAAACTCTCTAAATTAACACTTTTAACTATTCATATAATAATTACTAAAATGCATTAAACAAAAAAGCATGCTTTAACTACCTATCATATCTTTTTCCAAAGATTTGCAAGATAACCCTACATAAAAATAATAAAAAATATAAACGGATTTTATAGAAAAAGAACCCTAAATGGTTTTCTGGTAAATGGATTTTTCTGGCAATAACTCCATAATTAAATAATCCACTTCAACTAGCTATTGCCGGCTAGCGATCTCCGGTGTAAACAATAACTTTTAAGCAATACTGAACAATTTGCGAGTGAGTTTAAAAAATGCACTTATTTAGTATCAACTCTAGTCAAATGAATATCTTACCTGGTCTCTTTCCAGAGAAGAAGCAGGGCACGTCATATTCAGAGGACCCATCTGGTTTTGGGTGTATGCAGGGTTGTATGAATTTGGAACTCGATGAGAGACGGCCATGGAAGAACTTTGCCCTGCACTCTGTCTCCAATTCGACGTACGTCCTTGATAGTTAGGAACGTTGCGACTTGTTGGAATTTCTCGATGGGTATCAATTCCTGGGGCTACTATTCTTCGGCTACCAGGGATCAGCTGATTACGGGGAACTTCCGATTGTCTTCTTTGACTAAAAGGCATGTGGTCAACAATAGGAATTCCGTTATTGGTAACGCTTCCCGCCATTGCTGCCTTTCGAACGAGATGATAGCCGTCACTGAATTGTTTTTCTCGACCAGGATTATTCCCATCCATTGCTACTCTTTGGTTAGGAGGACCTATGGATTCCTGTGGTGTTCCAGAACTTTGTGAGTATCTTGCGCATACTGCTAATCGATTCATCTCAATGCTGTTTCGGAATGGGGTTTCACGATTGGGAATACTTCCCACAGGCGCCATTCTTAGATTCAGAGGAACGCTTTCTTCCAATGACGTTCCAATAACATTCCCTGCTCCTCCATTCCTCCGATGATTGTTGTCCTCTACTGAAGTTCTGTGATTAGCTGATGGTATTCCATAAGCTGGAACGTTTCCTGTTGTTGAGATGCTTTGGTGGGGGATATATCCCGGTGGACAATGAGAAGCTACATTAAACAGGCTGGGCCTTAGTCCAGGGAAGGCATTTGGGAAATTTACCAATAACTTATTTGCTTCCCCTACTGCTGCTGCATGGGGGTTGTTCGATCCTCTATTAAAATTTTCCTGTACCACTTCTCTGTGTCTATTTATCGCCGTGTTTAATTGTTGGTTTCCATTATTGGGATAACCTGTCATCAAGTGAGCATTGCCACCTGGGAAGAATTCCCCGTGCGTTCCGGGGAATCGTGGTACCAACCGATTGATATATGCTTGGTTTGCGTTTCTGATCGACATTGAGCTTTGGTGGGCAGACACTGCAGTGGTCTGTCTGTATGTATCTGGATGCGTTATTGAAGCATTATCATTCTGCATCTGACTAGTATCCACAGTGTTTATAACTGGCAAATTATAGGACGGCTGATTGGTATGTCTTTGTACTGCTACAAGCTGTTCATTTAGTACATTACTTGTATTAACCAATTGTTGATTAGGGTTCCCGAGTCCAACAGCAAATTCTTCACTTGGATTCCTCGGTTTACTCTGTTCCTTGGGTAGCTGGTTAGTACTCACGGTTGCACTAGTATGTTCATCCTGAACCCTGCGAGTCATGCTATATGATAAGATAGTAGGTTGAAAAGTGCTGCTGCGAGGCACATTCGAAGTTGGAAGCGGCAACGTATTTCCTGTTCCATTATTTTCTGCATTCACATTATTCGACATACGAGACACGTGAGGAGGAGGCATTTGCGAAGAACAATTTGGTGGTAATGAAGAAAAAAGGTTTTCCATCCTATTATTCCGAGTTTGTACTGAATTCAAGGTTCCTGCCGATGTTGGGACAGCCCTCTCCACCTCCTGAATTTCTTTCCCAGAGTTGAGTGAACTTCCATCTGTTCCCTTTTGCTGTTCATTCCCGGAAGAAGAGTTTACGTCAGTTGGAAAAGCATCCGACGTACGCAACTTAGTTCGAGTTCGGATAGTGGAGTGACTGTATTTATTCAACTCGCAGTAAGTCACGAGACAGTCGTCGTCCTGATCGACGATCTGCACGGTCGACGAATTTTCTTCAGACTTCACAGTGTGGATTATGTCGAAGTGCGACTCGCCTTCCTGTGACCTCGTAGGTTGGGGGTGGTCATTTGAACGTGAACAAGATGGTCCTGGATTGTCATTCGAAGACGTGTTGCCGTTCATGGAATTGTCACTCGATGTTGTTTTTTGAGCATTCAATATCGCATTCAAAACTTCCCAAGAAATTTGAGACTTTTTCCAGATGTCTTTCATAAAATTATATGCTGACGTCATCCTTTTCTCAGCATTGATTTTATCCTCTTTCATGGAATGCATTGTCTTATGTATATCTTCCAGTAATTTTAATTTATCATTCAAGTCAACATTTGAATACTCTTTATCTTCAGATTTCCGACTAGGATCGCTGGCATTGTGCTTCTCGCAAGTGGACAATTTTCCTCTGATCTGCCGTCCGGCACAGGAAGCACAAGTATTCGGTATTGCAGTTGTCGAATTCGATCCTTGAGATGAGGACGGACCAGGAATGGATGGAAGTGAAGTATTTTCAGGTGTCTCGAAATCAAGTATATGAGGAAGTGGGATCGTCTGCGTGCCTTTAGAATTCATGTTTAAGCGTCCCAACTTGTTTCTAGTCTTATGGGATGTTGTGTAAGGAAAGTATCGTGAATTTGGTGTCCGTTGACTAGTTTCAAGCGTCCTTCCATTTAAATGCACTGCATTTGAATGGTCTGACTTCCCATTTCCTGGTTGAGTTATGGTTGGGTTTGGATGGCCGTTGGCTGAAGATGTGTTTCTAAACAAATCGACTCGATTCCCAGAATTAGACTTTTTTTGTGTTACAATGTTAAGTGTTTTATTTTTGAAAGCAGTTTGGGCATTTCTTCTTTTAGAATTGTGCACGATTCTTGTTGCTTTTGAAGGCATAAAACCTTTTCCCACACGCCGATCTCGTCGGTTGACTAGTTTGACTGCCGGTTGACTAGTTTGAAGTGTACTTCCATTTACATGTACTTCATTTGAATCGTTTGAATTTCGAGTTATTGGTTGAGCTTTGGTTGTGTTAGGAAAAGTGTCGCTGGCTGAAGATGAGTTTCTGAACATACCGACTTGTTTCCCAATATTAGTCTTTTTTTGTTCAATTGTTGACACATCATTGCTAGATTCCGAGAACGAAATGCTAGTAGGTTTTACATTTTTAGATATATAACTCGGACTAACTTTAGATAAACCATATGTGCCATTTTTTTGCTTAGCATTATACTTCATTCTATACTTATTCTTGCATAAATTAAAATAATAATTTGTAGACAACTTTGGATTGTTGCTTACAAGAAAAGATGTACTTAAATTGAATGTACTTGATTTTTTTACAACTACCTTTTTCTTACTTGATTTTACATTACGCAAGATGTTAGTTTCTCCATCTTTTAAAATGCAAGATGAAGATGATTTCATACATTGCTTCGATAGTATTCGTCTTCGATTACGTATTTCGGATTCAAATTGCGTACGTAATTTATATCGTGATTTTAGTTTTGAAGGCATAAATTTGTTGCGTTTGAATTTCGAATGACTCGAAGGCCTACTTAATTGTTCTACAAGAACTTTCTTGTTTAGTATCTTTTTGAAATCGAGTTTCGCCGTATGCTTATTTGCGTTTTTGAAACGCAAAATCCTTTTTGTTGAGGATTTTCTTTCTTTTAAACCTTCCAATGTAATAGGTCCTTTGATTTCCGTTTTGTTTAATGAAGGAAAATCAACGCTTTGGTTCTTTGCGGATTTTCTTTCGTTGGAACACCTTACAAAACATTTCTGTGTTACTTGACTTTTTTGTAAAAAAGACGATTCATCGGGAGATTCAGCATTATCAATAGGTGTGGATTTTAATATTCCTTCCGAAGTAACGTCCCTTTTAGATTTCTTTTTTTGCAATAAAGATTCATCGGGAGATTCAGCAGTATCACTGTTTCCCGGTAGGAATTTTGATAATCTCACCAAAGGAACGTCCCCTTTGGTTTTATTTGTTTGCAATGTAGAATTATCATGTAGGT
Source organism: Troglohyphantes excavatus (assembly GCA_963932185.1). Taxonomy (NCBI): domain Eukaryota; kingdom Metazoa; phylum Arthropoda; class Arachnida; order Araneae; family Linyphiidae; genus Troglohyphantes; species Troglohyphantes excavatus. Next base: position 67,854,817 of record OZ010670.1, read on the forward strand.
GTTTAAAATTATCATTTTGGTCTTCTAGGTTCGAAGGTCTTTGTTTTAATTGCTTTGTATTTTTCCTTTTTCTGTTTTTCACTCCCTTTGAGTTCTTGTAATTTTCATTTGTAGTCATTTTTGACCTTGATTGCATGCTGTTGAATTCTGAATTTTCGTTATTAAGTTGCTCCAAGCGTGGTTCTTCCGAGACAACTGTCTCGACTTTTTCATGTGTTGAATTTGACGTTCCAAAAATAGCCTTTGTACCAATCAGTTTCTTTCTTTCGGTTGAAGGAAGGTTTTTAATTGTGACATTAAGTTCCTTTTTTTTACTTTCTAAAATCATATTCACTTCGTTTTGGATAATTTTAATAGTTGAAAGTTTTGCCGCTCCTTCTGAACCTGTATTGATTTTGGTACTGGAATTTTTGAATACAGACTCTTTTTCAGAAACATCATCGTTTAATGATTCGGAATCTTTATGTCTTGCACTGGCTCTTACATCTTTTTTGAAAACGAAATTCAGAGACCCTTTCCTTTTGGATTTTTCATCATCTGGAGTTATACGCTGTTGAATAGTATAATTTTGAATTTCCACACTATCTTTTGATAAATCAACTACCGGATCTAGATAATAAGACCTGGAGATTTTTTGACTGGTGTTCTTAATCGAGTCCAGTTTCTTAGATTTCCTGTCTGTGGTATTTTCCGAGTTTGATAATTCACAATTAGAATTCGAAGTAAAATTGTTTGGGTGGGATTTTTCGTTTTGATATTTCTCCGAATTCCGACGCATTTTCTTTTCGTTATTTTCAACTGAAGATGTGGGTTTCCTTTCTACATCTTTATTTGTATTCTTCTTTTTAACATCCGCTTTAGAATGTTTTTTCGACTTATTAGAATCCTTCGGAGACTGCGTTGAATTCCGGGTGCTTATCCCATTTTTGGAATATCTTATCACATTAATTCTAGGTCTTAGTCTCTCAGTTATGGATAAAGTAAAATTGTCATTTATATTCACTGCCGATTCAGATTCTTTACCTTTCTGAACGTGATGAGTTTTATTTACATTGGAACCGTCGGATTTGTCATTGGATGGTGGAATTTCCGAATTGATGATGACATCTTCAAAACTGGTTTTTCTTGGTCGACCTCTTTTTGCCTTTGGAACATGAACACTTTTGAGTTCGTTCGGTTTGGTTAGAATTTTATTGGGCTGTGCGGCAGATTCTGATTCAAGATCGACATTATTATCTACTGTAGACGGTCTTTTTGCCTTTGGAACGTGAACACTTTTGAGTTCGTTCGGTTTAGTTTGTATTTTATTGGGCTGCGTGGCAGATGCTGATTCAAGATCGACATTATAAATTACAGTAAACGGTTCCTTACCAATATTATTTTCCTTTGCAGAAGACTTATTCTCTCCGGTCGACAGCGTTTCTTCGTTCTGCGTACAAATTTTCTTTGGTACTTTATCGCTTGATGTGTTTTCACAAGGATGAACATTGCTTCCTGTCTTTGATAATTTCTTCTCAATTTTCGCACTCTTTTTTTTATCTTTTAAACTAAATCCCCCACATCGCGCACAATAATTATCAGTCCCATTTTTTGCGCTAAATAGACCATTACAAATGATGCATTTTTTACAATTGGTACTCCTTTTCCGTGGACCCACATTAAAACACTTTTTTCTTCTGGACATAGTTCCCGTTCCATTAAAAAATGCCGTCAAACTATCAATTCTGAAAGCATTAAAACCCAAATTTCCTTTTCTTTCCGGTGCTTTATCCAACGCGTCAATATAGTCCATATAATGTTCACCACCCACCACAATTTGTTGTGCAGGAATTATATTTTCACGTTCAGGATTTGCAATCCGAACAACTCCATCATTTTCAAATGGATTCTCCCTGTGACAAATTTGATCAGAAGTGTTTGAAGTACCGGATGAACAACCAATATTCGAAGATCTAGCAACGACAGTACCTACTTGATCTTGTTCATATTTTTTTTGCACATTTCTGGCGATTCTTTTTTTGGAGGATGAGGGCTTCCAGTTTTCAGTATCCTCCGATTTCCTTTTTTTCCTGGTCCAGATCTTTTTCCGTTCGTTGAAAACGCATTCTTCTTCTTCCGAAGACTCAGCGTAGTCTCCTACATATGAAACTGCTGAGCGTCGCTTCCTATCGAACTGGAACAAACCACCATCGCGATTAGAACATGGAACGCTTATTTCGCGCCTCGGGTCGTCTGACAAGGTTGAGTTTTTTATATTAGCGATATCTTTAACACATTTGGCTACAGGCGAGGCACTTAACTCCTGCCGTTGCTCATCATTCAGAGTCTTTCGAATCGGCAATTCCTGCTGAATATTTTTATATTGTATTTCTAAAGGCAAATGCAATTCATTTGTCGGATTCACTAGACACTCCAAGGTCGTGGAAAGGTTTCTAGGATTGGTTACTTGAGGAACATCTACCTCTGATGATGGAAATGTAGATGATGATTTTTCCTTACATATTGAATTATAAAAGTTAGCATTATGGTATAGTAGCATAGGTGCATCCACTAGGCATTCAGACCTCGGTGTGTTTTTTACAGGTGTGACTTCTGGAAGTGGGTCAGCTGTTGCAGTATCTGATGAATTTCCTGGGAAATGCTGTTTCGGTTCAGAGTTAACATCCGGGGGGGAATCTACTTGTTGCGTTGAGGTAGGTGAACGTACCTTTGCATTATCTACGGGATTCAAACGATTGTTCTTGTTTTTTTCCATTACGTTTATTTCTTCAATTATTCATATCTGTGCCACGACGCAACTGAGAAAACAAAGCTGAGGGTTTCCAACGTAGAGGCTCCTTCTAAAAGAAATAACAAAATAAACATTAGATACTTTACAACATTAAAAAGACTCACACAAGTACCATAGTTATCTATGTTATGTGTGCTTGTTGCTCTTATGCAAGTGGAATTTGAAAAATAAGGCCATGGTAGAAAATTATAAACTTAAATTGCATTAACCTATTCTCGTTATTCCGCGACCAGAAATTGTACCCAAGGCGATTAGAATAGGAGGTGGGACGGATTGTAATGCTGACGTCACTGTTGTCCAAGGGCTGTCATTTATTACGCTACGCACCGCGATTTGAAAAGTTCTTGGTTTCGTCCTCCAGTTTCGAGTTTGAAGATCGAAATTGTTTGTTAGAATCAATAAGTTCGTTGGTTCTGAAGATATTCTACGCTTTCGGCTAGCTGTAAGGTTGTTTTGGCTAGCAGAGATTTGGTAAGGCTGCATCTTGAGTATGCTGTGCAGTTTGGATCACCATTTGAAAAAACACATTGAATTGTTAGAAAAAATTCAGCACAGGGCTACTAATATGGTCCAAGGGTTTTCCGGCATGAATTATGAAGATAGATTAAGAAATTTGAATATGTATACTCTGGAAGAGAGAAGGGTTAGGGGAGATTTGATTCAACTATTCAAATTTATTAAACAAGGGGATGTGGATGATTTAGATTTTAATATGAGTGGGTGGTAATAGAACGAGAGGTCATGGGTCTAAATCATACAAATCCCATCTTAATCGGGAAGAGAGAAAAACTATTTCTATAATATGGTCATTAACAAATGGAACAACTTGCCAGTGAATATTGTACAGGAGTGAAGTATTTTAAGAAGTATAGGGTTAACTTCATATACCCGATAATCCCGCTTAGGCTCGAGTGATCACTTTAGGCTGACTGGCAGAGTATCGGAGTAGTAGCAAGCAGAAATTCCTCGGTTCGATACCGAGTGTAGCCAAATAGTGTGCAGTACTACATGGCTGACTTACGGAATGCAGATCAACGCAACCTTCGAACAAGCACTTGTGACATTGTACTTGCGACAGAAGTTAGATATTCATTGGGGGATAGTTAAGAGATATTAGCTGGACCAACCCATAGAGTAATGATACAAATAGAGGAATAAAAATGCTGATTTCCGTGTGTGCATCATTGAAACCACGTGATAGGTGGAAATGCCAATTCATTCATGCGCCAATATTACTTGGCAGGCCTTGGCGACTTTCAGAACTGAGCGAGATCGAAGTATTATAATATGGTTTTGTGTTTAATTTTGTATTTAAATATCGTTTTTTTTAACGAGTGGCATAATTTAAGGGACTTTTAACAGATATATTAAAGATATTTTTCTTACTTTGTACTTTTGAAATAATTGCGTTACCTTTTTATGTAAAACATTTACCATAAGCGAAGTTCTTTCAATTGTTATTTTGTATAGTTCAATAAGAAAATATGAACAATAAAACCGGAGAATAATAAAGAGTTTCGTTTTTTCGAGTATTGAACACAAAGAAAATTATATTTTAGTTTCGTTAAGGAAGAGGAAATATTTAGCGCAAATTGTTTGAAAATGAGTAAATACCTACATATATGTTAAGAAGTTGAATACGCACAGAACGCTTTATCACCAAAAAGAAGAAAGTGCACCAAATTTCGAACTCCTGCAGATGTCTGAACGCCAAATGTAGCAGCTCTAAAACCACGTTATGTTTGGTTTTTTTTCAATGTTGACACCGCGGCCTTACGAGAGTCTGGCATTGAAGGCGCTCTCTATTTAATATAACAACTCTCTGGACCAACCTTGTTGGGCATTAACCAAACCAAACTTAAAGATTCGAAATTCCCAACTTAACAGTGTTAAAAATTCCAAGTTCCAGCTTATCGACATTTTTCAACTTTTTTATAGATTGTAATATTAAACAGTCCTCTCAAAAGTATCGATTTGGTGCAAGCATGTTCCAATGCAGTGTCCGGTCTGAGGTTAACTGTCCCAACTTAACAGTGTTAAAAATTCCAAGTTCCAGCTTATCGACATTTTTCAACTTTTTTATAGATTGTAATATTAAACAGTCCTCTCAAAAGTATCGATTTGGTGCAAGCATGTTCCAATGCAGTGTCCGGTCTGAGGTATAACTTAAGTTTAATCTTACAAGTTGAGTAATTTCTAATCTTCACTCGTTTTTATTTGTTAATATTAATTTCCTACAAGCATAAATTTCTCAACTCGAAATTCCCAACTTTTAAGGTTTCCAGATTAGTAGGGGTCTAGCTCTCCCCCCCCCCCAACCCCCCTGGTGCAACGGGCCTGCTCTTATCTAAAGGCTTGTTTACGGGTGAGGGTTTTTTACTCTTATGCAGTTCTTGTATTCTTATCGTGAAAACAACTATCCGATAACTATATGAAAAGGCGAAAATCATATAACAGGGCTGCCACTGAGTTGTACCTTTGAAAATAGTGGCTTTAGTATCCTCAGAGATAAAAAATAGTAGCCTAAATAGTCTCCTCAATTATGCATATATTTAGCAAAGCTGACTAAAACAAGTAAATTGCGACAAACGTTAAACAAATTGCGACAAAGGCATTTTATTAAATGCAAGTAATATTACAAATTGATATTATTTTTATTATTGTCGCTGTTTTTAGACCATTCTAAATATGTACTTTATATACTTATTTTCTTAAATAGACTGCATAAATTAAAAATGTACAGCTGCGGAAAAAAAAACGAACCACCAATAATTATATTTCGTTAGTTTTCATAGTAGAGCTAAACTTAATAGACCATTTTGTAGGGAATAAAGTCTACTATACAACGATATACAAAAAATTTGCATAGGGGACTATCTTCATACTCGAATCCGTACCAACTTTAAAATTTTCAATAGCAACGCCTACTTTTGATAGCGCAGAAATATTCCCCGCCCTCAAAATAATCTACTTATAAATTTTCGTTAATTTCCTACCATTATATGCAGAGATATTATACAACATGTATCGATCTTATTTGAGGAGCTACCTCCACATTGAACAAAGTTGAACTAAGAAATGAATGAAGCGGGTAGAAAATGTTTTGGCGTTAGCCGTGGTTCTTCTTTTTCCGTTGTTTTTCTGTTCGTGGTCAGATCAGAGATAAGATAAGGCTAGCATATAAATTGTTTAAATAATATGATGCAGTATGTATTATTCTTACAGATATGTTACAACTTCAATGTGATTGTATATAGTATTTTTGATGAAGACAAATTTCATCATTTGTATTCTTAAGATGTTCTGAAATCATATAGGCAAATGATAAAATTAAAATTGTAAGAAACATTTTAAATTTTAGAATATATCTTTAAAAAATATTTATTCAAAGTTTTAAATACATATACCAATGATTTACTTTTAAAATTCATATAATTTTTTTTTAAATTCTGTATTTAAATGAAATATTGCAAATGTTATATTACAAACTCAATTTGAATTGATGTTATGTAATTGCACATTTTCCATAAGATTGTGCTTGTTTTAAGTTATGCAGGGTGGTCCAAAATTATTTTAATGCTTTTAAAAATTCTTTAAAAAAATAAAAATATGCACATAAGGTTTTTTGTATTTAATAAAGAAAGCATTGAAGTTTCTTAAACAGCATTTAGACCACTTCAATGTGCACACAATTTTTGCATCTTTGAAAAAAATAATTTAATAATATAATCACATATAATGTGTCCAATCCGGCTATGGGAAATATTGGAAAATTTGTAATTTCAATTACCGTTGGAATTCAATTCGGCTTTTCAATTAGTCAGTGACACTGATTACCGTCAGACTGACGGTAATCAGTCAGACTGACTGACACGTTACCGTCAAGGAACTTTACACCTTGCAGGGTAACTTCACTCCACCTCTTAAAAAAAGATTCATATTTGAAAAAAGGCGGGGCATTCAGCGAAAGAAGTCAGTAATATATTTTTCACGTGAGGATTAGCAATCCTGCTGTCCAACAGTTGGCCTTTTTTCCCTCACTTTCTTTAGGGAACGTTACAGCTAAAAGTGTTTTGTAGGTATTACCAACACACCAGTGTTGGTATAACAGAGGTTTTCTTCCAGTGGAAAAAGTTGTATTTTTTACATAACCATTTTAAACCGTACAACAATAGTACTGTTTTGTAAAAGTGCATTTTTGCATTAATATTTGCTTTTTAAAAAAGTTAACGTATATAAAAATACCCGAAGAACATATGCCTACTTTTAAAGAAACATAATAGAATATGACTGAAGGCAATGGTTATAAAAATACCGCATTCACAAAATTTGTCAGCATATTGCCAGATTTTTTTTGCCGAACTTGGTATTAATAAATATCAGTTTATAACAAATAACTTGCTAAACCAAACAATCATATATATAAAGCTGAAAATCCCGAAATGTGTCCGGATCTCTGTTTGTTTGTTTGTCAGTACAAAATAAGCTCCGTAACTACACAACGCAGAGCTTTGAAATTCACAGAATAATTAGTTCAAAAAATAAGAATTTTAACGTGACTATTTTCGAGTCCCTACTATGTTGCATTCGAATGTTATGACCTTTTTTAGCGTACGTCAGCAAAGTTTCACGAAGTGGCAACAGTAAAATCAGTTAAAATCAACGGAAAAAAGAGGAAATATAATATTAAAAAAATGAATCAATTAGAATGCCGATATTAACACGGAATACTTCAAAACTACTTTTTAGAGTATTTTACTTGAAAAATTAGGAATTTTTTGGGATAATTTTTAAGTTTCTACGATGTCGTATTCGTATGTTATAACTATTTTAATGTATTCCATTGACTTAACATGAATGAAATTATCGTTTGCAATTTAAAATAAAAATTTTCGTGAATGACACTATAACAATATACGTCATACTGTCCTCCCACCAACAGAAGAGCTCTCGCCAGAGTTCTGTGGTCTGTCGGCTGCTATGGCAACCGGCGAATTTATTTGGCGGATTGAAGAAATCATTCTTCGCATTTTCGTCCGTTTCTGATAATGTTAAACTGGCTATCTTGAATTCTCCTTATATAATTGTCATTTCAATACGTTTTTGATTTCGGTATTTCGATTTCGTTTGTGTGATTTCGCAACAGATAATTTTTTCAATTTCTTCTGAAGATCTTTCTAAAATGGAATGTACTTTTAACAAAGGAAAGACCCTGCATTCTCAAGCTAGATAAATTATTTACAATGTCGTCAGCTTTTGCACCGATAAAGCATCCTCAAAATCTCTGAAAATTACTACGACTTTACAAAAATAATTATAATTAATATTCTAATAGGATACGCGAATAAAATGGTTGCCCATTGTCCCCAATGAAATCAAACTTTCAACATTAATTTTACACTCCGCGATGAGTCAGTCAACGATAACGCTATCCTATGGTTTGCTGTTTTTTTTTGGTGAAGTGAAGGCCGATTCTTTATTTCAATATTTTTGCTGTCTATAAATCTTATTGACGTGTTACCATTTTTGAATTATATTTAATGATGTTTTTTTGTTTATACGGTCAATTAAAAGGTGTATAGTTATGGTTACAAGAAATGAATATTGAAATAGCGAACGCTTATGTAATATTCATTTTCATTTTTATAATTTTGTTCAAAGGTTGAGGCTTGTTGAAAATGTTTTTAATTGTCGCAAAAGTTTTAAGCAACTCGATCTATAAAATTTGTTATTCAGACTCTTATAAATAGATTTCCTTTAATACTACTAGATGCTGAGGGTGCTAGATACTGAGGATGCTAAAATATTTATTGTCTAAAATTATTAAATTTTTATATAATTATGCAAATAAAAAATATATATCCCCCCCCCCTTTAGATGTTTAACCTGTTTTGATTTTAATTAAAATATGTTATTATTTTTGTGATGGGGGGGACACAAACGTTTTCTTGTGTCTAAAAAGTTTCTTTAACATCTGATCTTTGGTAACTTTTTCAGAGTTAGGTAAACTTTAAAAAAGTTAACTAAGAATCTAAGACAACAAGAATTAGCTTCAATTTATTTAATATACAATTTTGTAAATACACTTTGTAGTTCTTATAATTATTTTCAGTAAGAATGCTGTTATTTCATACTAAATTTAATGCGCTTTCAGTTTATTAGAATAAAATATAAACAGAGTAAAACAGTGGGTTTAAAAAAATCGTTACGTTATTAAAAATATTAAATCCGAAATGAAATTAAAAAAAAAATAGACAATTGTGTTTTCCATCAATTACCGTTGACTTTTGTTTTAAAACGGTAATCTACTCTTATTTTATACAGAAAAATATTATTTAAAACTGAAAACAACATTTTTCATTTCTTAAACAATCTTTTTCCTTCCACCATATTACCGTTGTGAGTTTATTTGTAAGTCGATTAAAATAAGGATAAACTCGCCAAAATAGCATCCATCCCAACATCATTTACCCGAATCCCCTACTTCATTTGGAACTTTCCGCGCTGGCAACCCAACTCAGAGTTTAACTCGTGGTGGTAAGACAGTAGGTTTTGTTTGATTTAATAATTATTAAAAACGTCTGCACATTGGGCTTTTCGCTACAATACGGAACCATTCAAAAAATAAAACAATCAGCATTTTATCTTAGGGAAATGGTTTAGAATTGTATTAAAATGTTATAATTGTTTTATGTCTTTTGTTTTGTTTTTTGTATACAGGTTCATTGTAACTATATTTAATTATCTTAAATCGAACTTTTAGAACAATTCATCCAAAATGCAAGTAATTTGTGTATGAACGTCCATTTTATTTTTTTGAATAATATTTTATGCAAGTATTTTTTTTAATGTACGAAGCTTGGTATTACTGTGCATTTTCAACTATATTAGACTTTTTAAAGTTATTAAAGAATAAAATTTCACAGATACCAAATGATAATTTAGAAAATATTTTATTAATGTGCCAATGAATATTTCCTTTTACAACATTGAATGGCGATCATTCATAATTAAATGTAGAATTATTGAAAGTACATGGTGAGATTATAGTATGCTGCACCGTTTGCTAAACTATCGACAAGTTATAACAGTATATTCTTTGAATAAAGTGCGTCTTGGCTGTAATTTGCTGTGGAAACTTACTACATATTTGTATGACACGTATTTTTCGATGCGAATTCAATAATAATAGTTATCACAAAATCAAAAATTTTTGAAAAATGGTATAATAAAATGAGTAAATACCGAATTTTTAATACATTGATCCGTAAATAAAAAAAATGTACATAAAAATAAAATAGGTGGTTATTCCTTTGTAATAATATTATTCATGGAAATTCTTTAAAACATGGGAATTTGGGCGTAGTAAAAGAAAGTTGTGTACTATTTTAAAGCATACTATTTTTTATTGAGTATTTATGCCGGGCTGTTAATTCTATTCTCACTTTGATAAAGAATTTGAGGCAGTTTATTTGCAAAAACCATTTAGGTTCATTCTGTCTGGAATTTACATTTTTGTGTTCTGTATCAAAAATGCAAAATCATTAAAGTTCTTGATCAAATTTCTTCATTTTGTCATCTTTAAAAAATTATATTATTTGTTTCTGCTGCCTTTTTCCCTTCCATACGGCTTCAGAACATTTCAATATCGAAATTGATTCAGAAGTTTTATAAAAATTCACGCTTGAAGTTATTGATTTAAAACTGCAATTTAATTAAACCCTCCTTGATGAATTTTTTTAAAAAACTAATATACAAATCAAGATTATAGCGCTTTGTTTATTATTTAATTTAATATTTTTTTCCTTAAATAAAAAAATCATAGTTTTATATAAATACTTATTCCTGTAACATACCTGTTATAATGCACATTATCTATCAATAATGATGATAAGAGTAATTACATTTCCATCGATTAAAGGACGCACTGAAAACTAAAATATAATTATTGTCATTTCCCAAATAAATTGCGGCATCCGGGTTAAAAAAAAAACGGGTATGTACATACCGCGCTGTACTGGGCCCCTACTCTGTACAAGGGTGAGAGGGGGAGAAGATAAAGGGCCTACAAAGGTTGAAACGGCCTTCCTTCCTTCCTTTACACGATGGTATGTCATTTATCCATATAGGCTGATTCTATGTTGAATTAATAACAGCGGTACACTTATTTTCACCTGGTGCAAGCGTAAGGTGGGTTAAAAATCGACATGTACGAAACGTCTGACTTTCGTCTCCACGATAGTATATTATTTATACCGATCAGCTGATTCTACATGAGTTAAGGATTTTAAAAACGTCGTGTTTTATTATGGGATTTCATGCAACTATGCATACCCGTACCGAAAGGAAATTCCTATTAATTTCGAAAAATATTTTTGTGGAGGAATGTTTAATTTTTAAAACTCCATACCTTATGAGAAAGGAACTAGAAATTATAGGATTTTTATCGGTGGATTAGCAACCAAGTAGTATAGAGATATTTTTACTTTTTTTAACTTATAATTTTTTAAACATAAAAATATTTTAAATTATAAAAAAAAGCTTTATCACTTTTTAAAGAGGAATTCTAAAATGGTATATGCAATTATCCCAGGGAGTGGAAATGTATATATTTTCAGTTATTTTATTTATCTCCGTGCGAAGAACGGGTACTTTTGCTAGTCTTATATATAAAGCAGAAATCTACAAAATCTGTCCGGATGTGTGTTTGTTTGTCAGTACTTTATAGGCTCCGTAAATACAGAACGCAGAGCTTTGAATTTCACAGAATAGTTAGTTCAAAAAATAAGAATTTTAACGCGACTATTTTCAAGTCTCTACGATGTTCCATTCGAATGTTATGACATTTTTTAGCGTACGTCATCAAAGTTTCACGAAGTGGCAACAGTAAAATCAGTTAAAATCAACGGAGAAAAGCGAAAATATAATATAGCAAAATTATAAACCAATTAGAATGCCGATCTTTACACGGAATACTCCATAACTACAGAACGTAGCTTTATAAAATTTACAGAGTACATTACTTGAAAAATTAGACATTTTTTGTGATAATTTTTAAGTTTGTACGATGTTCCATTCGTATGTTATAACTATTTTAATGTATTCCATTGACTTAACATGGACGAACATATCGTGTGCAATTTAAAATAAAAATTTTCGTTATTGTTCCTATAAAAATTACGTCATAGGTTTTGTTTGATTTAATTATTATCGAAAAACGTCTGCACATTGGGCTTTTTGTTAGAATACGGATTCATTAAAAAATTAAAACAACCAGAAGTTTATCATAGGGAAATGGTTTAGAATTGTTTTAAAATGTTATAATTGTATTTAATTTATTTGTATTTAATTAACTTGGATCGAACTTTTAGAACAATTCTTCCAAAATGTGAGTAATTTGTGTATGAACTTCGATTTTATTCATTTGAAAAATATTTTATGTAAGTATATTTTTTTTAATTATACGAAGTTTAGTTTCACTGTGAATTTTCCACTCTATATGACTTTTTAATGTTATTAAAAAATAAAATTCCACAAATACCAAATGATAATTGAGAAAATAAATATTTTTTTTAATGTGCCAATGAAATGGTGATCATTAAGAATTAAATGTTCTGAATGATTGAAAGTATATGGTGAGTTTATAATATGCTGCACCGTTTGCTAAACCTTCGTCAAGTTATAACAGTTTATTATTTGGATAAAATGCGTTTTGGCTTTAATTTACTGTGGAAACTTACTAAATATTTATATGACAGGTATTTTTCGATGCGATTGCAATAACAATAGAATCACAAAATAAAATTCTTATGAAAAATGGTTTAACAAAATAAGTAAATACGAAATTTTTAATACATTCATACGGAAATAAAAAAAAAATTCTTAAAATTAAAATAGGTGGTTATTCTTTTGTAATAATAGCATTTATGGATAATCTTTAAAACATGGGCATTTGGACATAGTAAAAGGGGCGGGGGGGGGGGGGGGTTAAAAATCGGCACGTAAAAAACGTCTGACTTTCGTTTACACGATAGTGCCGATTTATGCTCATCAGCTGATTTCAATTGGAGTAACGGATTTTACAAATGTAGTTTTTTTATTATGAGATTTCATGCAACTATGTACCGAAACTACCCATACCGATTGGAAATTCCTATTCATTTCTAAAAGTATTTTTGTGCAGGAATGTTTAATTCTTAAAACTCCATACCTTTTGAAAGATAAACTAGAAATTATAGAATTTTTATCGGTGTATTAGCAACCAAGTAGCATAGATATATTTTTACTTTATTAACTTCTAATTTATTAAAAATTAAAATATTTAAAATTAATAAAAAACAGCTTTAACTTTTTTAAGGAGGACTTCTAAAATGATATATGCGATTATCCCAGGGAGGAGAGGAAATGTATATATTTTCAGTTATTTGTCGTTATTTTATTTACCTCCGTGCGAAGAACGGGTACTTTTGCTAGTAGTTTAATAAAAAGGGGAAAATAAAGACAATTTTCACAAATTTTGAGTAGGAAAAAAAAAACTTCAAACTTGAAACAAATCACTTTTATAATTGCAGTCTTTTAACCAAATTTAGTAGTAATGATAAGTTGTTTATATCCCAAAACTTGCTAATTGCATTCATATTAAAAATTGCGAGTAAAATTCTCAACCAAAAAAAATACACCCAAAACTTTTGTCTACGTAAATCTAAAAATACAAATCTTTCCTTAAACTCTGAATAATTTATTAAGTTATAAAGATATCTACTTAATTCCATCAAAGTTTACACAAGTAGTTCTGGGAACAATTGAGGGTTGCATCAAATACTTCTAATTATGAAACTTTTTGTTGAACCAATGCATTATTCGATTTCTATGCTAACTTTAATACATAGGCCCGACAATAGGCCGGGTCGAAAAAACATTTTTTTCGATATCGTTATTCTAATAGTGCGGAAAGGGTGACCAGTATGGTCAATAAACAGGCTGTAAAATATTTTTTTGATCGGATAATATCTTCTGCCTCCTCATCGCACTTGAAATTTCGAAATTTGGGTAAAAAATGGCTTTTTTCGCTTATTATAGGAAAAATAATATTTTCCGAAATAGTTATCCTAATTGCACGGAAAGGGTGTCTAATATGATCAATAAACACGATGTAAAATATTTTTTCGATCAGAAAATATCTTCTGCCTCCACATCGCACTTGAATTTCCGCTATTTTTGTTAAAAAGTGCACTTTTTCATGTGATAAAAATATGGTTCGAATACTATTTAATAGACGAACTTACAAAAATACACTTACAGATGACTAGTTTACAGATGTTTGAATATATTCTTATGGTAAAGTTCATTGGCAGATCCATTGAGGAAAGACACAAGGGCCCGTGCCCCCCCCCCCCCCCTCTCCAGGCAGGTCCACTTCTTTTTTTCCTTATGTAATCGTGGAAGATTTCGATTTATGTAACATATGTTGTGTGATTATTTCAAAGGACAGGGAGATCACTGCACGATATATTGATTTAGTGGTTGTTGTCCAAAGGTTGTTAATGCTTGACTTTCTGATTTTTTAGGCAAAAACTGTGCTAAGTTTTTTACCTACATTAAATCTTCCACGATTACAGAAAGAAAAAAAATACTTACAGATGACTAGATTACAGATATTTGAATTCATCCTTATGGTCAAATTCATTGGCGGATCCAGTGAGGGAGGACAGGGGCCCGTGCACCCCCCCCCCCCTCCCAGACAGGTCCACTTCTCTTTTTCCTTATGTAATCGTGGAAGATTTAAATGTAGGTAAAAGACTTAGCACGGTTTTTGTCTATGAAATCAGAAAGTCAAGCATTAACAACCTTTGGGCAACAACCACTAAATCAATATGGTGTGCAGTGATCTCCCTCTCCTTTGAAATGATCACACATCTTTACATAAATCATATCACTGATTGTGATCAGAACGTTGTTCTAATGAATTCGTCTCTATTGTCAGCCCCACATAAACCTTAGAAGATGCTTATGTTGCTAACTTCACATAACGTTCAACTGCCTGTACGTGAGATGGGAAGTGAACTATAAGTCCCATTTCGAGTTAGTTTTATCTCTCACAATGGACCAAAATATGTCAGAGGATATACCATGGAGCATTGGAAGAGAAACCTAGGACAATATCGCATTCGCGCTGTGTGACACAGCGAACAGAGTAATACGATTATATGTCAGTTCTCCACACATATAGTTAAGTTTGTAATGAGAGTTTACACGTCAACATGGATCGGCATAAAGTCTACACGTTCCTAAAACATGGTTATAAGCCTGTTTGGATAGCTATCTCTAGATCAAAATATATTAGTCAAAACTAAAAAATTTCGTTGATGCAGCAATTTATCGCCACCCAAAATCCTTAGAACCTTTTGCTGATAATGCTGATGGGCAGAAAATCGTACATTAGAGAGCTTGTTGCAGGGCTCATAATTAAGGTCAGAGTGTCACCTTTCCAAAGCTGATGTAGAGAGGGGTGTGCGTTCATTTCTCCCAGCAAAGCTGAACTTTGAAATTGATAACTGTACTGAAATGATTGACTGGTTATCTATCACTGTTACTCCTCGTCCAATGCTCCGTTCACTGACATATTCTGGTTCATTTGGAGATATAAAAACAACCCGAAATGGGACTTATAGTTCACTTCCCATCACAAACACAGGTAGTTGAACTATGTCTAAAGTTAGTAACAGTAACAGAAGCATCTGCTAAGGTTTATGTGGGGCTGACAATAGAGATGAATTCATTAGAACAACGTTCTTATCAAAGTCAGTGATATAAGTTATGTAAAGATTTTGTGTGATTATTTCAAAGGAGTTGGAGATCACTGCACGATATATTGATTTAGTGGTTGTTGTACAAAGGTTGTTAATGCTTGACTACCTGATTTTGTAGACAAAAATTGTAAAATAAAAAAAGTTTTTTACCTACATTATATCTGCCACGATTACATAAGAAAAAAAGAAGTGGGCCTGTCCGAAGAGGGGGGGGGGGGGGCTGTGTCCCACCTCACTGTATCCGCCAATGAATTTGACCATTAGAATGAATTCAAACATCTGTAATCTAGTCATCTGTAAGTGTATTTGTGTAAATGCATCTATTAAATAGTAATCGAACCGTATTTTTATCACATGAAAAAGTGCACTTTTTAACAAAAATAGCGGTAATTCAAGTGCGATGTGGAGGCAGAAGATATTATCTGATCGAAAAAATATTTTACATCGTGTTTGGTGATCATATTAGACACCCTTTCCGTGTAATTAGGATAACTATTTCGGAAAATATTATTTTTCCTATAATAAGCGAAAAAAGCCTTTTTTTACCCAAATTTCGAAAATTCAAATGCGATGAGGAGGCAGAAGATATTATCCGATTAAAAAAATATTTTACAGCCTGTTTATTGACCACACTGGTCACCCTTTCCGTACTATTAGAATAACGATATCGAAAGAAAAAAAAAATTCGACCCGGCCTACCCGACAACAACAAAACACATATATGTTGAGCTTAATGACTTCAAGCAACATTCATGCCAAATTTAAAGAAAATCAAACAACACATTTGGTCGTAAATGAGTAACAAGCAAATTTACAAACAGACGAAATGCTGAGGGGTCAAGTTAAAACAGGGACCTAACATTCTCAAAAGCAAAGAAATTTCAACTCTAAAATGTCCATTATTTTACCAAGCTTGTATGAGATATTAGATTCTGATAATCAGATATAAAGTTCTTTGAGGGTTAAACTAATTTTACCAGCTAACTTATGCAAAATCCCTAGATATTTCAAAATTTTCATTTTTGAAAATCAAAGAAATTAAGACGCTAAAATGTCGATTATCGACCTATTTAAGAATTGATTTGCTGTGAATAAGGTTATTAGCTGACTAAATAAACTTAAAAGGCATATGCTTTAAATGAGACTATTTAAAGGCAGTTGAAAAAATTTCATGAAAATGAGTTCTTAATTAAGAAATATTGAATTTATATATATATATATTTTCAATATTTACTTAACTAAAATATGTGGATTTTTTTTCCAGTGAAATGTGGTTTATACACTAACCAAATCAGTGTTGCAATTTTGCATATGTTGTGCATGAAATCAATTAAGAAGGATGCTACTGTCTATGGGAAATGATATTACTTTATTTTTTCCCCACAAACTTTACATTTATTGAAGAATGATACTTTAATGGAAAACCAACGCTACTACTTATTTTAAGCATGTTGCGTTCAAACAAAAAAAAATAATGTATAAAATATATAAACATTAAAAAACCAAAAATTAATGCTAAAACGAATTGCAAGTCACAAAAAAAAGCTTTTTCCCAAACACTGACCTAACCTTGCCAGTTATTTTAAGCATGCTAATATAAATCATTAAAAATTACACAATAAAAAGTTAGTTTAATAAGAAATTTGAAAATTTCCAAAAAGGTAAATAAAAGCCATGTTTTTTTAAGTGGAATGGTTGTGAGAAAAGAAAATTTCAAATAAAAATAATTAATATAATAAAAATATATAAACGTTTAAACACAATATAATTCAATTGTAATTTGAATACCAACCAAACGAAAAGAAACGAGTTTCTTTATAAAAAAAAATCAATTTTTATTGCTGAAAATGACAAGTCCAAAATTTCAAATTCGTGAATTAAACTATATTTTCGAAAAATATAATGCAATTTTGTTAAGTAGTGCAAAACAAATCATGATAAAACAGGAAATAATGAAATATATTAATTTATATATCTGATGCAAAAGGATTGAAGCCTTGAAGCGGAGATCTCAGCAGATCGCGTTTAGCGAATTTCCGCAATTTCAAGGCTTCCATGCATTTAAAAAACAGCGCCAATTGAAAGTTGCATTCGATACATGCGCCGAAATTATAATTATAATCATTTCAACTTCCGAGAGATATCTTCCCCGTTTGACGAAGATCGCAAATATTTCTAGATGTGAAAGATGCTAAATTTTTGTGATATTATCTGAATTTTTTTAGATTGAACATCGATTTTCGAAAAAACAATAAACGAACTGAAGCAGGCAGCGTATACTGAATATCTAAAATTCCAGAGTTTTAATGAGCGAAAAAATTCTTAAAACAACGCCATTATGCAACGAAAGATATTGCATCATCAAATTTCGACATAAATGTGGTTTTGTAGCAATTTGGCGCAGGATACCAATTTTGGCTAAGGATTATCATCCTTGATATTTTTTACAGCAATTTTGATTACAACAATTTTGCCAATAACGATATTTTTGTTTAAAATTGCGATATACCGGCACCGGGAAACGTAATCGCTGCGATACAGCTCGAAAATCCACTCCTCCCCAGGTATTTTATGCAATTATTTTAACTAATATACATATAGACTACACATTTAACTGAAAAAAAATTTAACTAAAATTTTTCGGAATAAACGCGAGTATATTTGGTATTTTTTTAGAAAATTAAAAAAAAACTAATACATTTATTAAATTGATAGTAATAAAAAAAAAGGAAAACGGCGGAACTTCTTTTCATCTCTGAGGAGTATCTAATGTTCTTTACGTCGCGCAGTGAATTCTAGAAGTAACACACGCAACCTAAACGCAAATTGCTCACTAAAAGGTAAAGAAAGCGATGTCTATTAGTGAAAAACATGCTTGGCAAGTATTATTTACTTGCAAACACATCCTGCAGCGTTTGATGGTGTTGATTCTTCGACTGTTTGTCTTTTAGAATCGCCAAATATCAGTACATTGGCGCCGTATGCAACAGCCAATCAGAATACGTGATATTTCAAAATGAGTTAAACAGTGCGTGATTTTGTGAAATATTAGTTGAAAATCAGTGTTGTTAAAAAAAGTTATCAAAAAATAGTCGCCAAAAGCTAAAAAAAAGTAGAGGGTTTTGATGAAAATAGTCGCTTTTGGCACTATTTTAACAAAAATAATCGCCGAATCTGAAAAAAAAAATCTTTAGTCGCCTTTGGCAGCCCTGGTTTTCCGCCCTGAATTAAGAAGATAGATTAAGAAATTTGAATATGTATACTCTGGAAGAGAGAAGGGTTAGGGGAGATTTGATTCAATTGTTCCAATTTATTAAACAAGGGGATGTGGAGGGTTTAGATTTTAATATGAGTGGGTAGAACGAGAGGTCATGGGTCTAAATTATACAAATCCCATTTTAATCGGGAAGGGAGAAAAACTAGTTCTATAATATGGTAATTAACAAATGGAACTACTTGCCAGTGAATATTGTACAGTAGTGAAGTATTTTAAGAAGTGTGGTGATAACTTCATATACCCGATACAGGCTCGAGTGATCACTTTAGTCTGACTGGCAGAGTATCGGCGTAGCAAGCAGAAGTTCCTCGGTTCGATATCGAGTGTAGCCAAATAGTGTGCAGTACTACATGGGTGACTTACGGAATGCAGATCAACGCAACCTTCGAACAAGCACTTGTGACACTGCACTTGCGACAGAAGTTAGATATTCATTGGGGGGGGTAGTTAGGAGGTATTAGCTGGACAAACCTTGTTGGGCATTAACAAAACCAAACTTTAAGATTCGAAATTCACAACTTAACAGTGTTAAAAATTCCCAGTTCCAGCTTATCGACATTTTTCAACTTTTTTTATAGATTGTAATATTAAACAGTCCTCTCAAAAGTATCGATTTGGTGCAAGCATGTTCCAATGCAGTGTCCGGTCTGAGATATAACTTAAGTTTAATCTTGCAAGTTAGGCAATTTCTAATCTTCACTCGTTTTCATTTGCTAATATTAATTTCCTACAAGCATAAATTTCTCAACTCGAAATTCCTAACTTTTAAGGTTTACAGATTAGTAGGGGTCTAGTTCTCCCCCCCCCCAAACCCTCCCCCCCCCCCTCTTATCTAAAGGCTTGTTTACGTGTGAGGGTTTTTCACTCTCATGCAGTTCTTGTATTCTTATCGTGAAAAACAACTATCCGATAGCTATGACCATGGGAAAATCATATGCTTCTCGATAAGAAAATCGTCTCTGATGTAAACGATCGGTGTGTTTCTCCAAATAATTTATCCACTTTCAGACAGTAAATATCTCTCACGTCTAAACAGTCCTTAATGATTAATAGGAAAAATAGATGGGAATAGTAGGGCTGAACATCATAAATAGTTTAATTATTAGAAAAATACGGTTTGAACATTTTAATCGTTTATCTCACAAAACCGCTGAGTGAACACTGTTAAAAATAAGTACTTAAAAAATAAGTAAAATTTACTTAATTTTGAGTACATTCGATGTTCTTACACTAGCTACGAATACATAAGTTTCAATTTTGATAAAGACATCTACTTTAAAAATGAGTATTATAAATGAAAATAGCTGATGCCTAGCCTACATAAGCTGCCTCCATAAATCCCTTTCAATAAATATCGACATTTAAAACCAAGACTTACCGGGATCCTCAGGTACCACAGTCCAGAGCCTTATCCGTTAAACTACCAGGGAGACTTGAACAAGTTATACACATAATAAATATTAAAAAAAGTGTGCCAAAACAATGGGAAGTAAGGTCATTTGAGTTGTAATAACACAAGTTTTCATTTAAGCAATCGATATTAAATAATGTGGAAAACCATCCTC
Source organism: Troglohyphantes excavatus (assembly GCA_963932185.1). Classification (NCBI taxonomy): domain Eukaryota; kingdom Metazoa; phylum Arthropoda; class Arachnida; order Araneae; family Linyphiidae; genus Troglohyphantes; species Troglohyphantes excavatus. Next base: position 67,875,259 of record OZ010670.1, read on the forward strand.
TGATGAAGTATTTAAAGTTTATCAGGACTTCTGGCTCCTGCCAAAAGCTGAGATTAGCTATATTAAATCCCACTACTCATTTTTGAAAAAATACGGTTACTTATGTTTGAGTACATCATCGCTCATATACGATGAAAGTGTAAAGAAAAACGATTAGTTCAGGTACTCATTTTTAAGTGACTTTTTTTTAAAGTATATTTTTTCTAAATTTCGGAAAACAGAAACGTTCTCATTATAATAGATTTTGGATTAAAGATATTAGAGTATTAGTTAGCATCTTTTCGAAGTGGATTTTGCCTGCAATTAAATTAGAATACTTGTTCCTTACATTTAAAAAAAACAGGTTTTGCAATAAAATACGTTTTTATAACGTGTATAATGTTTGTCTTCTCTTGTGGGGTGTTTGCTTTTTGTTTGTTGTCTGATTTCGTAGTTCGTTTTTGCTTTTCATTTGATTTGTTGCTTTTCTGCTTCAGCAGTTCTTCTGCTCAGCCTCCTTGACGAAGAGAGGGGAACACTTTGGCATGTATCTTTCATATTTTTGTAATTTATATTCTTGCTTATCTTTCAGTATTTTTACTTGTATTTACTTTTTGTTATATATATATCTGTGTGCGTGCGTGCGTGTGTGTATTTTAGAAACTTATCCGCACGCGCGTAAAGCTTTCAAAATTAGTTTTTGTAACTATTACTTTAAACAAAAGGCATAAACTTTAAGGAAGTTTGTGTATAGGCCAGCGCTTGAATGTCCTGAATGATGTCATAAAACAGGCTTTTATGAACATCCACCCAATTTATTACTTTGAGCTCTAGAGGAGGTCCACACCGGTTTACGCACAAGAAAAATTTCAACATGGCCAACTACAACTCAGACCTTTAACATCTCAAGGAAATAACCAGATACGACCCAGTAAAAAATGCCAGCATAAAAATTTCATCAAAATGTTGAAATTGAAGGTTTTATGTAGGAAAACTACAGTTTTTTTTGAAGATCTATAAAATTAAAGGTTTTTGTTTCAATGTCCTTCATAAAAACTGTAAAAACAACCTTTATAAAAACCTGCAAAAAACCTTCAATTTTTAATCATGAAGAGAAAATGTAGATATTTTAAAGGTTTTATGCAGGAAAATTAAAAACTTCAAAAAAAACTGCAGTTTTTTGTTTCAATATCATATATAAAACCTTCGATTTGACAATTTTGATGAAGGTTTCATGCTGACTTTTTTTGCTGGGGACCACGAGATAAACCCACTGAACTCTAACTGTAACAGCTGGAAGGCTCAAACTTTGTTTCCTCTACGGGCGCGTTGAAACCAATTGAAAGCTGCCATACGGTGCCCCAACATTTTTTAAAAAATGATTTAGTGGTGTTTTTTATTACCAAAGCATTGTAGAAGTATTAAATATATATAAATATTATATTTTCTTCTTGTAGAATTAATTTTTATATTGCCAAACAGATAGTTTTAGCTTTTGCTTTTTAACTACTTCTACTTTGACTTGCAAATGACTTCCTATTTTAATAGCAGATTACATTTAAAATGGGTTTAAAAATAAAATAAAAAAAACATACCCAAAAATAATATATGTCGGCGTATTTTAACATGAAAAATATACGAAATATGCGGTATCAAGAAAAGTGTGCACCATCATGGCGGCCTCCATATCGGCTTCAAGTCAACAAAATGTCTTGCCCTATCCAGAAGTTACAGTTAGAGATCAGTGGATAAACCAGAAGTATAAGCGACCCAGAACTATTCACCACGATGCCACTTGGTAAAAGCTTCTTTCAGGCATGCGTCACATCGACTTGTAAACTTCCCGACAGCTGCTCCTCAGCAAGTAGCCAGGTTATGTAAATGTCCCCCACTGTTGTGCATTTTATATCTTATAATAATAAAATATGTAATTAAAAACCATTTGTTGTCTCAACGTATTTCATACACACACCCAATTACTGATATTCTTTTTCAGGTTAAATTATAGTCCCGACGTCTATTGAAGACGTTGGGTGCCAGTTCAGGTGTTTCCTCGTCATCTGACCATGGTTCTAAAATAACGAGGTGCATGTATGAATGTGTGTGTGAATGTGTATGTGTTCCCGGGTTTTTCCTTCGAGATTGACCAAGAACCGTCGCCAATAGCCCACTGTGCAGCTCTAGTGCGATGTTAATTAACAAAACCAAACCAAACCAGGTTAAATTATAACGAGCTCGCGCTTAACCTTAAGGGAGGCCTCCGTGGCCGAGTGGATAAGGCGTCGGCTGTGAATCAAAGGATTCACGGTTCGAACCTGTGCGAGGACTAGCCTAAAGAATAGTAAAAAGTAGTGATATTGCGATCGGAGGGTTGCCAACTTCGCTACCAAAATACTAGAATGTCGTCCACAACATCCACAAAAAATTAACTACGTGTATACGGGACTGGTGCACGATACATCTGATCGGGGTCCAAAGTCCCGACGTCTATTGAAGGCGTTGGGTGCCAGTTCAGGTGTTTCCTCGTCATCTGACCATAGTTCTAAAATAACGAGGTGCATGTATGAATGTGTGTCTGAATGTGTATGTGTTCCCGGGTCTTTCCTTCGAGATTGACCCCGAACCGTCGCCAATAGCCCACTGTGCAGCTCTAAGGCGACGTTAATTAACAAAACCAAACCAGCGACGTTAATTAACCAAACCATTTATTTCATACACACATCCAATTACTGATATTCTTTTTCCGGTTAAATTATAACGAGCTCGCGCTTAGCCTTAGGCTCCCCCATCCCAACATTTTAATTTAGTAACTTCTTAGTTTAAACTTAAAACACTTTAACGTTATCCTATTTACTAGGCTTAATTAGATGAAGGTGTAAGGACCTCCGGTCGACACACCGTAAGGCTCATTACCGATGCCCAAGAATGATCAGTACATCAAGATTAGTCTGTGTGGTTCACGGGTTTGGTTTGGTTTTGTTAATTAACATCGCACTAGAACTGCACAGTGGGCTATTGGCGACGGTTCGGGGTCAATCTCGATGGAAAGACCCGGGAACACATACACATTCACACACACATTCATGCATGCACCTCGTTATTTTAGACCCATGGTCAGATGACGAGGAAACACCTGAACTGGCACCCAACGCCTTCAATAGACGTCGGGACTTTGGACCCCGATCAGATTTATCGTGCACCAGTCCCGTATACACGCCAGTATAATTTGTTGGATATTCTGGACGACTTTCTAGTATTTTTGTAGCGAAGCTGGCAACCCTCCGATCGCAAAATCACTACTTTTTTACTTTTCTATGTCAAGTCCATTTCCCGGATTCGAACCACCAATCCTCTGATTAGTAGCTGAACGCCTTACCAACTGAGCAACTGGGGCTCGTGTGGTTCACGGGACCGTGATGATGACGAAAATAAAAAATTATTTCAATTGAGTTCATTTTTAAAATCATTCTATGTGTCTACTAGGATGCCTGTGCGATATAGCCCAGTAGAGATAGCTAAAAAATGGGGGTTGGGTTGCAAAAGGTGGAGTCATTTTGATTTTCAGGTATGTTGGTATACATCGACCACCTCCTGAAAAATCCAAGTTTTCCACCTCCCAGCCCTTTGTGCGTTTTCCGCCATCTTGAAAAAACCGCTAAAAAAAAGGCTTATTTCCCATTTCCTCCTCAATAACTCGCTTAGAGTGCATTTTAGGCCAAAAGGTACCCATACCGATTTCAAAGAGTATTAAATTTCCTGCGAGTTTTATGTATAACATGTAGAAAATTCTAAATAGGTACTGAGATACAAGACCTTGAAAATACGCACATTTTTTAAAAAAACGCAAAAAGTCACTTATTTCGTTGATTTTTACCTGCATAACTTTTGTCTGTGCAGTTTAACGCAAAATCCGTAATAACCAATATTGTAGACGATTATATGTCTTACGATTCATACAAAATATTTGTAATTGGAACCTTTTGGCCTAAAATGCACTGGAAGCGAGTTATTGAGGTGAAACTGGAAAAAAGGGCCTTTTTTAGCGGTTTTTTCAAGATGGCGGAAAACGCACAAGGGGTGGGAGGTGGAAAACTTTTATTTTTTACGAGGGGTCGATACATACAACATACTTGAAAATCAAATTTACTTTGGCAATCCAAAATCCTATTTCTACTGGGCTAATAGTTATCACATGAATACCAGTGCCGGCCAATGGTCTCCCCGCCGATTTACGCAGGAACCAATCATTAATCGAAGTCCCAAGTGCAGCAGAGTCGAAATAATCCTTTTTGGCTGCATTTATGTCGTCATATCCTCCATTTTAGCGTGTAGGTGAAGTCATACTACGTAAGGTTGCCATGGCAACAATGCAGCCGATTTCGAACTTCGCTTTTTGGCTGCAGTTTTGATTGAAGTTAGTTTTTTTTCCCTCCTGAATTTGTGCATTACGGCAACAGCTTTTTCTTTCTTAAATTCTTATTCAGAACTAAGAGAAAATATTGACAATTAAATTACCCAGAATGGAAGGCATAACAGACGATAATTGCCATTTTAACGATCCAAATTTGAAAATTTCCGTGATTTTTTGTGACACTGTGAAAATTTCCCTGATATTTCCAGAATTAAAAATGTCCATGATAATTCCCTGATTTCCCGGTTTTCCAGGTTAGGTTGCCACCCTGATTGAGAATAGATCTCATCCGGATAATCGAATATCCCGTCTAATTGATAATTCATCACAAAAAAAGTTTAATTCATAGGTGAATTCCGGCGGTAACGGAAGGCCAGTTTGTACAACAACTTATGGTTACAATTAAAAAAATATATATTATTTCAAATAACTAAAAGGTAGACTTTTATACACTTTACTTTATTTTATAAAAAATGCAAAATCTAGAATTTAGCAATTAATAACTTTTTTTTTAATTTAAATTTTAGTAATGATAACGGAAGGACGTTTTTTGGAAGTGTAAACCGTAAAAGAAAAAAAATCTAGAAAAATTAGAACAATTAAAGGAGAGTTGAATTATAATAAATTGCAGTGTAGTTTTTAGAAATTATTATATTAGGCCCAAAAATATGAATTTTTTTAAGGTAACGGAAGGACAAAAATTCCAAAGTTGCAAAACTTGATTATTTTACAACAATTTACTCAATAATATTTTTTTAAATAGAATAATAAGTGTCAATACCGCTAATTCAGCTAATTTGACATTTTCAAAATTAATTCCCCAACAAATTCTGTTTCTAGAGCTATTTGTTAAAATTTCTCACTTATCCAATTTCTGGTTATTTTGAGCCAATTCCAGCAGTTATCTTCTTTCTCAGGAAATATAAAATTCATTCAGTCATTCATTATTTTGTTTTCTTAAACATAATACTTCTACAACAACATTAATGGGCGAAGCACTTGTCCAACATAATTATTTTTTATCCTTGTCTTTCAACTAACTAAAAGTCTCCAACTGCTAATGCATTGTATGACCCATGTGCCTGCACTGCATCTTTTATATTTGATTGTATTTTTCTTTGAATATCTTTCTTTCTGTAGAACTAGAGTATACTCAATAATATATTTTGAAATTGGTTTTAAATTATAGGTTTTGCGTGTGTCAGGAAGAGAGGATGGATATTGTTCCATCTTTCTTGAGAGAATACATTATTTTATTTGATGGAGATAATTATTTTATCTGATGGAGATAATTAATTATTTTATTTGATGGGGTAATAGTGGTCAATTTGCCATTGACCACTTTGGACATTTACAGTACCTTTGCTATGATTAGTGGCAAAAATGCTTCAATGTTACACTGATCAAACATGAATATTAAGTTAGTTGTTAAATCAACTTTACAACTACAATATTCATATTCACCTCTTCTTTGAATTCTTCAAAGAATTTGTGTTGATGTCTTTTAATAAAATATGCTTTAAAAATTTGCAGATTTGTTTTTCAAGAACATAAAGGCACTCTTTAAATGACCCTTGTATCTTTTTTTTATGGCTTTCTGATTGTCTTTGATCCATTAATATAATTTTAAATGTGCTAAACTTTGTTCATTGGTATTTATATATTTGGTAACAAAACAATTTAGACAAACTTTAAGTAGAAGTTCTCTTTGTAACAAAACGAACTGGGGTCTAAGCTTGCAAACTTTTGATAGTGATACATTAAGATCAATATTTTGCTGAAATTATGCATGCACTTCACTTAACGTCATCATAAAAAATCGCTTTTAAACATTCTTCTTTATCCCATTTTGTGGCTTTATTGTAGAAACAACCCAAGTGAATAAATAGAAAAGTACCAGTTTTAATTGAAACTCAATGTATTCGTGACAAAATCGCGTATAAGCCGAGAAATTTAAGTAAAAATCGTCATCAAAAAGTAGGGGGGTCGGCTTATACGCGGGTCAGTAAAATTAAAAAATAATTTGCAAAAAATGGGAAAAGAGAGTTGAAATTAAGCGGATTCTTGAAGAATATCGCTCCTACAGATTTCCCCGATTCGAGATCGAGAATATGCGTCACATGTGCTGACTGAAGACCGTTCTGCGCATCGCGACGTAATCGTAACGCAAAATTGCACTCGGATAAATAATCAGTTTAACTAAATAAAAAGTTTATATTTTGATAAGTATTTAATTAGTTTGTAGTATCTATGAAGCTAGTATACGTTACTTTAATAGGATTTTAGATGGAACACTAAGAAGTTGAAATCGTGCGTAGCGAGCGAATGACACTCCTTAAAAGTCGATGTCTTTCTTACTCAATTGCAATAATTAAACAACATTTATTTTCCCAACACATATTTTATTCCTTGATAATATTATGTAATAAAAAAAAAAAATTTTAAAGCACATGCTTTTATCAAATGTACTAAAATGCAAAAAATAACCATTCTATACTTCTTGAAAACTGACTTTTGTAACATTACCTTTTCCTCCACTTGCCCCTTGAATTCTTTTCTCTTCAACTACTTTGAAATATGTTGAATATACTTTTGTTGGAACTGACTAAAAATAAAAGCGTGGAGCGCTTATTATTGATATTATATTTAAGATTTATTGAGAATTATTTAACATTTCAAGATGATAAAAGAAGACATTAAGGTTTTAGATATCATGTGTGAGCGCCCCACGCTTTTATTTTTAGTCAGTTCCAACAAAAGTATATTCAACATATTTCAAAGTAGTTGAAGAGAAAAGAATTCAAGGGGCAAGTGGAGGAAAAGGTAATGTTACAAAAGTCAGTTTTCAAGAAGTATAGAATGGTTATTTTTTGCATTTTAGTACATTTGATAAAAGCATGTGCTTTAAAAAAAAATTTTTTTTATATATATATTTTATTTTCTGCTTTTTAGTTATATAAACATGTATATTACCATTGCTTCGTATAATTAAACCTCTTTAAATTATTTCAAGGCTATAGCATATATTTATTCAAACATTAATTCCACTTACTAACATGCTACATAAATTATTTAACAATTTACCTTTATTTGATCATAACGTTAAATTACTACTTTTAACTCCTCCGAAGTTATAACCTATCAGAGTTTAGTAATGTGCTTTACAAAACCAAAATTGTTTAATAGCGGACATTTCTGTCAATAATAGAAAGGAGTATGAAATATGCAATGCAGTTGGGTGGAAGGTTTTTCATCATCTTATTGGTGATTCCCTCTTTTCCTGGGGCATTTTTTATTTTGAGATTGCGAATTGCATCAGTGATTTCTATAGTTTGGACGGTTTCATAGCTAATGTTTGGAGGAATAAGCAGGAACACTTGTCATTCGAGTTACCAAAAACGCCCTCCGATCATGTCCGGGGAAGCCCAAGGCTTGCCGCGCATATTTTAAGCGCGCGGAACGCGTGAGCACTTAAAAGTGCCATCGAAATGCCCCAAACAACTGTCCGAAGGATCGCCTGTAAGCACCATAATCAACTTCCCAGATCAACGTAATGTCCGCCATTTTGCGTCAACTGTCCATGGTTCAAAAATACGAGGCATTCGTTCCCGATATGGATTTCCTTCGAGATAGGCACCGAACCGTCGCCAATAGCCCACTGTGCAGCTCTAGTGAGACGTTAATTAACTAAACCAAACCGCCATTTTGATTTGGCGCTAAGAAAAAAACGTCATTTTTACCTTGGCGCCAATTTTTGGACTTGGCGACAACGGGGCACCGTACACTAGGAATTTACTATAATTTTTTTAAACATATTAAAAACTTATTGTCGTTTTCTCAACGAATAAAATTATTTAATCTATATATATCATAAAAATTAAACTAATGCAATAAACATCGCTATATGCAAATTAAATGAATAGGTAACTCACTTGTTTGTTGTTACACAAATTAAGTTTTTTCCTATAAATCCTTCTACTTTTAACTCCTCCGAAGTTATAACCTATCAGAGTTTAGTAATGTGCTTTACAAAACCAAAATTGTTTAATAGCGGACAGTTCTGTCAATAATAAAATTGAAGAAGAAACTATTACCATAAACATCTATCATTTGGTTTAAAAATATTCAAAATGGCGACGGAAAGCTTTTCTCTTGAAGCAAAACCAGATCATTGCGCATAATTTTTCGCGCATTCATCTGACGTCATTTTTGTAGATCATGAGTTCGAGTCTGGCTTTCGCCAGATTTGTCGATTTTAAAGAAAATTCATTATTAATTAGAATTAATTAGTAATTAACAATTTTATGGCTAATTATTGTATTGTCACCGGGATTACGTATGTATGCCAAGTTTCAAATTTTTATGACAATTAGAAGTGGGTTTAAATTGAGTTACAAGATTTGAGGACACATCACACCAGACAGTGTGAGTTAAATAAAAGCATGTAAAAAATTAATATTTGTCTTATTAGAATTTTGGATGGAATTGACTTTAAAGCGGTAAAATCGGAACGTTGCTAATCCGCGAATTCAAGCTCTACTTTCAAGTAATTTATTTCGTAATAAAAACTAAATATTTTAATAAGTATACATTCACCCATAATATACTAGTATTTCTTTCGGAGGTGGATAAAAAAATGCTTATTCGTATTTAATCGCGACAGTAGTCGCGATGTTGACTGAAAGTAGTTGACGTTTTCTAAGTTTTTAAATCTTTTTAAAACGATGTTAAAGAATTAGAAATCGCACGTTTTGGTATTTAAGTTTATGGTTTAAAATATTTCACTATGATATTAAGATAAATGTTATTAAAGAAATCCGATGGACGTTTAAAAGACACAAGAACATCGCGAGTGGTATATTCTTTTTAAGCACGATGGATCGTTGCGAACTTCGAAGAAAGCCTTTTCTTAAACCACTTTTTTTATTTCTCGGCTTAAATATTTATTTTAAGAATTAATATTTCCCTCTATTTTCGATGATTTGCCGATTTTAATCGGAATTATTCATGTACGAAAATTCAACACGGCTTATACGCGAGTTTTCAATTTTGAACAAAAAATCGCCCTAAAATTAAGGGGTCGGCTTATACGCGAGTACAGGGCTGCCACTGAGTTGTACCTTTGAAAATAGTAGCTTTAGTATCCTCAGACATCAAAAATAGTAGCCTAAATAGTCTCCTCAAAGATAAAAAATAGTAGCCTAAATAGTCTCCTCAATTATGCATATATTTAGCAAGTATGACTAAAAGCATTAAATTGCGACAAACGTTAAACAAATTGCGACAAAGGCATTTTATTAAATGCAAGTAATATTACAAATTGATATTATTTTTTATTATTGTCACTGTTTTTAGACAATTCTAAATATGTACTTTATACTCATTTTCGTAAATAGACTGCATAAATTAAAATGTATATATTCACTAGATATGAACAAATTCCATTTTTAAACCGTACAACAATAGTACTGTTTTGTAAAAGTGCATTTTTGCACCAATATTTGCTTTTTAAAAAAATTAACGTATATAAAAATACCCGAAGAACATATGCTAACTTTTAAAGAAACATAATAGAATATGACTGAAGGCAATGGTTATAAAAATATCGCATTCACAAAAATTGTCAGCATATTGCCAGATTTTTTTTGCTGATCTTGTTATTAATAAATATCAGTTTATAACAAATAGCTTCCTAAACCAAACAATAGTTTAATAAAATACGGAAAATAAAGACAATTTTCAAAAATTTTGAAAAGGAAAAAAACAACACTTCAAAATTGAAACAAATCACTTTTATAACTGCAGTCTTTTAACCAAATTTAGTAGTAATGATAAGTTGTTTATATCCCGAAACTTGCTAATCGAATTCATATTAAAAATAAGAGTAAAATTCTCAAGCAAAAAAATACCCCCAAACTTTTGTCTACGTAATCCCAAATCTAAAAATACAAATCTTTCCTTAAACTCTGAATAATTTATTAAGTTTTATAAAGATATCTACTTAATTCCATCAAAGTTTACACAAGTAGTTGTGGGAACAATTGAGGGTTGCATCAAATACTTCTAATTATGAAACTTTTTGTTGAACCAATGCATGATTCGATTTCTATGCTAACTTTAATACATAGGCCCCACAACAACAAAACACATATATATTGAACTTAATGACTTCAAGCAACATTCATGCCAAATTTGAAGAAAATCAAACAACACATTTGGTCATAAATGAGTAACAAGCAAATTTACAAACAGACGAAATGCTGAGGTGTCAATTTAAAACAGTAACCTAACATTCTCAAAAGCAAAGAAATTTCAACTCTAAAATGCCCATTATTTTGCCAAGCTTGTATAGGATATTAGATTCTGATAATCAGATATAAAGTTATTTGAAGGTTTAACTAATTTTCCCAGCTAACTTATGCAAAATCCCTAGAAATTTCAAATTTTCATTTTTGAAAATCAAAGAAATTAGGACGCTAAAATGTCGATTTTCGACCTAATTAAGAATTGATTTGCTGTGAATAAGGTTATTAGCTGACTAAATAAACTTAAAAGGCATAAATGCTTTAAATGAGACTATTTAAAGGCAGTTGAAAGTATTTAACGAAAATGAGTTCTTAATTAAGAATTATTGAATTTATATATCATATATATTTTTTCAATATATACTTAACTAAAATATGTGGATTTTTTTTCCAGTGAAATGTGGTTTGTACACTAACCAAATCAGTTTTGCAATTTTGCATATGTTGTGCATGGAATCAATTAAGAAGGATGCTACTGATATTACTTTACTTTTTCCACACAAACATTACATTTATTGAAGAAAGATAATTTAATGGAAAACCAACGCTACTACTTATTTTAAGCATGTTGTATTCAAACAAAAGAAAAATAATGTATAAAATATATAAACATTAAAAAACCAAAAATTATTGCTAAAACGAATTGCAAGTTACAAAAAAAAAAGCTCTTTTCAAAACACTAACCTAACCTTGCTATTTATTTTAAGCATGTTAATATAAATCATTAAAAATTACACACTAAAAAGTTAGTTTAATAAGAAATTTGAAAATTTCCAAAAAGGTAAATAAAAGCCATGTTTTTTTAAGTGGAATAGATGTGAGAAAGGAAAATTTCAAATAAAAATAATTAATATAATAAAAATATATAAACGTTTAAACAAAATATAATTCAATTGGAATTTGAATACCAACCAAACGAAAAAAAACGAGTTTCTTTTTAAAAAAAAAAAAAAAATTATAACTGAAAATAACAAGTCCTAAATTTCAAATTCGTGAATTAAACTATAATTTCGAAAAATATAATGCAATTTTGTTAAGTAGTGTAAAACAAATCATGATAAAACAGGAAGTAATAAAATATATGAATTAATATATCTGATGCAAAAGGATGGAAAGTCTTGAAACGGAGATCTCAGCAGATCGCGTTTAGCGAATTTCCGCAATTTCAAGGTTTCCATGCATTAAAAAAACATATCAAAAGAGCGTTAATTGAAAGTTGCATTCGATACATGCGCCGAAATTATAATTATAATCATCTCAACTTCCGAGAGATACCTTTCCCGTTTGACGAAGATCGCAAATATTTCTAGATGTGAAAGATGCTAAATTTTTGTTAAATCATCTGAATTTTTTAGATTGAACATCGATATTTCGAAAAAACAATAAACGAACTGAAGCAGGCCGCGTATACTGAATATCTACAATTCCAGAGTATTCACGAGCGAATTTTTTTTAAAACAACGCCATTATGCAACGAAAGATATTGAACCATCAAATTTCGACATAAATGTGGTTTTGTAGCAATTTAGCGCAGGATACCAATTTTGGCTTAGGATTCCCATCCTTGATATTTTTTACAGCAATTTTGATTACAACGATTTTGTTAATAACGATATTTTTATTTTAAATTGCGATACACCGGCACCGGGAAACGTAATCGCTGCGATACAGCTCGAAAATCCACTCCTCCCCAGCTATTTTATGCAATTATTTTAACTAACATGCATATAGGCTACACATTTAACTGATAATTTTAACTAAATTTTTTCGGAATATACGCGAGTATAATTGGTAATTTTTTAGAAAATTAAAAAAAAAACTGATACATTTATTAAATTGATAGTAATAAAAAAAAAGGAAAACGGCGGAACATCGGAAGATTTTCATTCCTGAGGTGTATTTAAATGTTCTTTGCTTCGCGCAGTGAATTCTAGAAGTAACACACACAACCTAAACGCAAATTGCTATCTAAAAGGTAAAGAAAGCAATGTCTATTGGTGATAAACATGCTTGGCAAGTATTATTTACTTGTAAACACATCCTGCAGCGTTTAATGGCGTTGATTCATCGACTGTTTGTCTTTTAGAATCGCCAAATAGCAGTACATTGGCGCCGTATGCAACAGCCAATCAGATTACGTGATACTTCAAATTGAGTTAAACGGCGCGTGATTCTGTGAAATATTACTTGAAAATCAGTGTTGTTAAAAAAAGCTATCAAAAAATAGTCGCCAAAAGCTAAAAAAAGTAGAGGGTTTTGATGAAAATAGTCGCTTTTGGCACTATTTTAACAAAAATAGTCGCCATAGTAGCCGAATCTTAAAAAAAGTCGCTTTAGTCGCCTATTTAGTCGCCTGTGGCAGCCCTGTAGTAATTAAACATGTTCTCTGGAAGCAGATAATGCGAAAAACGCAAGTTTTTTCATTTAATTTTTTTTTGTAGATAATTTTAAATGTTTTATATGTTTCATATTTCCTATTCCAATCTCCAATAAATCGCATATTCATTGGCCCCTCACATGTACAAATCACCTTACAATTCAAGGTCCAATGCACTTTGATTTTGCTGCTCCCTCCAGCAGTGGTTCAAGTTTTTAAAAAATAAAACTGACAATATGAAAATGCGCATAGCAATACTTTTTTTTTAAATTATTTTTCAGAACTAAAAGGAAATATTAACAACTAAATTACCCAGAATAGAGGGTATAACAGACAATAAATGCCGTTTTAATGATTCAAATTTAAAAAATTCCCCGATTTTTTGTGAAATTTCGAAAATCCAGAATAAAAAATGTCCATGATAATTCTCTGATTTCCCGGATTTCACGGTTATGTTGCCACCCTGTCTATTGTCATTTTATCCACCTGTTTTCAGCTTCCGACAGACAGCGCCAAATTTTCTAAAATCGGCGAAAATTCTCTATATAAAGTGTAGTATAATTCTATTTATTAGTTTCAACAATAGATATCTCCAAACATGAAACATTATTTTAAAACCACCCTGTAATTTATTTTTTAAACTTGTTTCAATAAATAACTTTAACACACCAAACAATTTAGAGAATTGGCTTAATAATCCTAACCTGGTCTTTCAGTCAATAGTCTGGTTTTCTGGACTAAAACAACTTATGTGAACCGTATAACCTGTATTACCACAAGTCCCATGCAAAGTAAAGTAGAAATCCAAATATCCGGATCAATTATAACCAGATCCCATTCGGATATCCGGATAATTTACAAAAAAAAAGTCTATTTTTACTAAAAAAACGAATAACAACCAAACATTTTAGAGAATTGGCTTAATAATCCTAACCTGGTCCTTCAGTCAATAGCCTGGTTTTCTGGACTAGAACAACTTATGTGAACAGTATAACCTGTATTACCACAAGTCCCATGCAAAGTAAAGTAGAAATCCAAATATCCGGATCAATTATAACCAGATCCCATTCGGATATCCGGATAATTTACAAAAAAAAAGTTTATTTTTACTAAAAAAACGAATAACAACCAAACATTTTAGAGAATTGGCTTAATAATCCTAACCTGGTCTTTCAGTCAATAGTCTGGTTTTCTGGACTAAAACAACTTATGTGAACAGTATAACCTGTATTACCACAAGTCCCATGCAAAGTAAAGTAGAAATCCAAATATCCGGATCAATTGTAACCAAATCCCATTCGGATATCCGAATAATTTACAAAAAAAAGTTTATTTTTACTGTAAAAACGAATAACAACCAAACAATTTAGAGAATTGGCTTAATAATCCTAACCTGGTCCTTCAGTCAATAGTCTGGTTTTCTGGACTAGAACAACTTTTGTGAACAGTATAATCTGTATTACTCCAAGTCTCATGCAAAGTAAAGTAGAAATCCAAATATCCGGATCAATTATAACCAGATCCCATTCGGATATCCGGATAATTTACAAAAAAAAAGTTTATTTTTACTAAAAAAACGAATAACAACCAAACATTTTAGAGAATTGGCTTAATAATCCTAACCTGGTCCTTCAGTCAATAGTCTGGTTTTCTGGACTAGAACAACTTTTGTGAACAGTATAATCTGTATTACTCCAAGTCTCATGCAAAGTACAGTAGAAATCCAAATATCCGGATCAATTGTAACCAAATCCCATTCGGTTATTCGAATATCCGGATAATTTACAAAAAAGTTTATTTTTTCTATAAAAACGAATAACAACCAAACAATTTAGAGAATTGGCTTAATAATCCTAACCTGGTCTTTCAGTCAATAGTCTGGTTTTCTGGACTAAAACAACTTATGTGAACAGTATAACCTGTATTACCACAAGTCCCATGCAAAGTAAAGTAGAAATCCAAATATCCGGATCAATTATAACCAGATCATATTCGGATATCCGGATAATTTACAAAAAAAAAGTTTATTTTTACTAAAAAAACGAATAACAACCAAACATTTTAGAGAATTGGCTTAATAATCCCAACCTGGTCCTTCAGTCAATAGTCTGGTTTTCTGGACTAGAACAACTTTTGTGAACAGTATAATCTGTATTACTCCAAGTCTCATGCAAAGTACAGTAGAAATCCAAATATCCGGATCAATTGTAACCAAATCCTATTCGGTTATTCGAATATCCGGATAATTTACAAAAAAGAAGTTTATTTTTTCTATAAAAACGAATAACAACCAAACAATTTAGAGAATTGGCTTAATAATCCTAACCTGGTCTTTCAGTCAATAGTCTGGTTTTCTGGACTAGAACAACTTATGTGAAGAGTATAATCTGTATTACTTCCAAGTCTCATGCAAAGTACAGTAGAAATCCAAATATCCGGATCAATTGTAACGAAATCCCATTCTGATATCCGAATAATTTACAAAAAAAAAAAGTTTATTTTTACTATAAAAACGAATAACAACCAAACAATTTAAGAATTATTGGCTTAATTATCCTAACCTGGTCCTTCAGTCAATAGTCTGGTTTTCTGGACTAGAACAACTTATGTGAAGAGTATAATCTGTATTACTTCCAAGTCTCATGCAAAGTACAGTAGAAATCCAAATATCCGGATCAATTGTAACGAAATCCCATTCTGATATCCGAATAATTTACAAAAAAAAAAAGTTTATTTTTACTATAAAAACGAATAACAACCAAACAATTTAAGAATTATTGGCTTAATTATCCTAACCTGGTCCTTCAGTCAATAGTCTGGTTTTCTGGACTAGAACAACTTATGTGAACAGTATAATCTGTAATACTCCAAGTCTCATGCAAAGTACAGTAGAAATCCAAATATCCGGATCAATTGTAACCAAATCCCATTCGGATATCCGAATAATTTACAAAAAAAAGTTTATTTTTACTATAAAAACTAATAAAAAACAAACAATTTAGAGAATTGTCTTAATAATCCTAACCTGGTCCTTCAGTCAATAGTCTGGTTTTCTGGACTAGAACAACTTATGTGAATAGTATAACCTGTATTACTCCAAGTCTCATGCAAAGTACAGTAGAAATCCAAATATCCGGATCAATTGTAACCAAATCCCATTCGGATATCCGAATAATTTACAAAAAAAAGTTTATTTTTACTGTAAAAACGAATAACAACCAAACAATTTAGAGAATTGGCTTAATAATCCTAACCTGGTCCTTCAGTCAATAGTCTGGTTTTCTGGACTAGAACAACTTTTGTGAACAGTATAATTTGTATTACTCCAAGTCTCATGCAAAGTAAAGTAGAAATCCAAATATCCGGATCAATTATAACCAGATCCCATTCGGATATCCGGATAATTTACAAAAAAAAAGTTTATTTTTACTAAAAAAACGAATAACAACCAAACATTTTAGAGAATTGGCTTAATAATCCTAACCTGGTCTTTCAGTCAATAGTCTGGTTTTCTGGACTAAAACAACTTATGTGAACAGTATAACCTGTATTACCACAAGTCCCATGCAAAGTAAAGTAGAAATCCAAATATCCGGATCAATTGTAACCAAATCCCATTCGGATATCCGAATAATTTACAAAAAAAAGTTTATTTTTACTGTAAAAACGAATAACAACCAAACAATTTAGAGAATTGGCTTAATAATCCTAACCTGGTCCTTCAGTCAATAGTCTGGTTTTCTGGACTAGAACAACTTTTGTGAACAGTATAATCTGTATTACTCCAAGTCTCATGCAAAGTAAAGTAGAAATCCAAATATCCGGATCAATTATAACCAGATCCCATTCGGATATCCGGATAATTTACAAAAAAAAAGTTTATTTTTACTAAAAAAACGAATAACAACCAAACATTTTAGAGAATTGGCTTAATAATCCTAACCTGGTCCTTCAGTCAATAGTCTGGTTTTCTGGACTAGAACAACTTTTGTGAACAGTATAATTTGTATTACTCCAAGTCTCATGCAAAGTACAGTAGAAATCCAAATATCCGGATCAATTGTAACCAAATCCCATTCGGTTATTCGAATATCCGGATAATTTACAAAAAAGTTTATTTTTTCTATAAAAACGAATAACAACCAAACAATTTAGAGAATTGGCTTAATAATCCTAACCTGGTCTTTCAGTCAATAGTCTGGTTTTCTGGACTAAAACAACTTATGTGAACAGTATAACCTGTATTACCACAAGTCCCATGCAAAGTAAAGTAGAAATCCAAATATCCGGATCAATTATAACCAGATCATATTCGGATATCCGGATAATTTACAAAAAAAAAGTTTATTTTTACTAAAAAAACGAATAACAACCAAACATTTTAGAGAATTGGCTTAATAATCCCAACCTGGTCCTTCAGTCAATAGTCTGGTTTTCTGGACTAGAACAACTTTTGTGAACAGTATAATCTGTATTACTCCAAGTCTCATGCAAAGTACAGTAGAAATCCAAATATCCGGATCAATTGTAACCAAATCCTATTCGGTTATTCGAATATCCGGATAATTTACAAAAAAGAAGTTTATTTTTTCTATAAAAACGAATAACAACCAAACAATTTAGAGAATTGGCTTAATAATCCTAACCTGGTCTTTCAGTCAATAGTCTGGTTTTCTGGACTAGAACAACTTATGTGAAGAGTATAATCTGTATTACTTCCAAGTCTCATGCAAAGTACAGTAGAAATCCAAATATCCGGATCAATTGTAACGAAATCCCATTCTGATATCCGAATAATTTACAAAAAAAAAAAGTTTATTTTTACTATAAAAACGAATAACAACCAAACAATTTAAGAATTATTGGCTTAATTATCCTAACCTGGTCCTTCAGTCAATAGTCTGGTTTTCTGGACTAGAACAACTTATGTGAAGAGTATAATCTGTATTACTTCCAAGTCTCATGCAAAGTACAGTAGAAATCCAAATATCCGGATCAATTGTAACGAAATCCCATTCTGATATCCGAATAATTTACAAAAAAAAAAAGTTTATTTTTACTATAAAAACGAATAACAACCAAACAATTTAAGAATTATTGGCTTAATTATCCTAACCTGGTCCTTCAGTCAATAGTCTGGTTTTCTGGACTAGAACAACTTATGTGAACAGTATAATCTGTAATACTCCAAGTCTCATGCAAAGTACAGTAGAAATCCAAATATCCGGATCAATTGTAACCAAATCCCATTCGGATATCCGAATAATTTACAAAAAAAAGTTTATTTTTACTATAAAAACTAATAAAAAACAAACAATTTAGAGAATTGTCTTAATAATCCTAACCTGGTCCTTCAGTCAATAGTCTGGTTTTCTGGACTAGAACAACTTATGTGAATAGTATAACCTGTATTACTCCAAGTCTCATGCAAAGTACAGTAGAAATCCAAATATCCGGATCAATTGTAACCAAATCCCATTCGGATATCCGAATAATTTACAAAAAAAAGTTTATTTTTACTGTAAAAACGAATAACAACCAAACAATTTAGAGAATTGGCTTAATAATCCTAACCTGGTCCTTCAGTCAATAGTCTGGTTTTCTGGACTAGAACAACTTTTGTGAACAGTATAATTTGTATTACTCCAAGTCTCATGCAAAGTAAAGTAGAAATCCAAATATCCGGATCAATTATAACCAGATCCCATTCGGATATCCGGATAATTTACAAAAAAAAAGTTTATTTTTACTAAAAAAACGAATAACAACCAAACATTTTAGAGAATTGGTTTAATAATCCTAACCTGGTCCTTCAGTCAATAGTCTGGTTTTCTGGACTAGAACAACTTTTGTGAACAGTATAATCTGTATTACTCCAAGTCTCATGCAAAGTACAGTAGAAATCCAAATATCCGGATCAATTGTAACCAAATCCCATTCGGTTATTCGAATATCCGGATAATTTACAAAAAAGAAGTTTATTTTTTCTATAAAAACGAATAACAACCAAACAATTTAGAGAATTGGCTTAATAATCCTAACCTGGTCTTTAAGTCAATAGTCTGGTTTTCTGGACTAAAATAACTTATGTGAACAGTATAACCTGTATTACCACAAGTCCCATGCAAAGTAAAGTAGAAATCCAAATATCCGGATCAATTATAACCAAATCCCATTCGGATATCCGGATAATTTACAAAAAAAAAGTTTATTTTTACTAAAAAAACGAATAACAACCAAACATTTTAGAGAATTGGCTTAATAATCCTAACCTGGTCCTTCAGTCAATAGTCTGGTTTTCTGGACTAGAACAACTTTTGTGAACAGTATAATCTGTATTACTCCAAGTCTCATGCAAAGTACAGTAGAAATCCAAATATCCGGATCAATTGTAACCAAATCCCATTCGGTTATTCGAATATCCGGATAATTTACAAAAAAGAAGTTTATTTTTTCTATAAAAACGAATAACAACCAAACAATTTAGAGAATTGGCTTAATAATCCTAACCTGGTCTTTCAGTCAATAGTCTGGTTTTCTGGACTAGAACAACTTATGTGAAGAGTATAATCTGTATTACTTCCAAGTCTCATGCAAAGTACAGTAGAAATCCAAATATCCGGATCAATTGTAACGAAATCCCATTCTGATATCCGAATAATTTACAAAAAAAAAAAGTTTATTTTTACTATAAAAACGAATAACAACCAAACAATTTAAGAATTATTGGCTTAATTATCCTAACCTGGTCCTTCAGTCAATAGTCTGGTTTTCTGGACTAGAACAACTTATGTGAATAGTATAACCTGTATTACTCCAAGTCTCATGCAAAGTACAGTAGAAATCCAAATATCCGGATCAATTGTAACCAAATCCCATTCGGATATCCGAATAATTTACAAAAAAAAGTTTATTTTTACTGTAAAAACGAATAACAACCAAACAATTTAGATAATTGGCTTAATAATCATAACCTGGTCCTTCAGTCAATAGTCTGGTTTTCTGGACTAGAACAACTTTTGTGAACAGTATAATCTGTATTACTCCAAGTCTCATGCAAAGTAAAGTAGAAATCCAAATATCCGGATCAATTATAACCAGATCCCATTCGGATATCCGGATAATTTACAAAAAAAAAGTTTATTTTTACTAAAAAAACGAATAACAACCAAACATTTTAGAGAATTGGCTTAATAATCCTAACCTGGTCCTTCAGTCAATAGTCTGGTTTTCTGGACTAGAACAACTTTTGTGAACAGTATAATCTGTATTACTCCAAGTCTCATGCAAAGTACAGTAGAAATCCAAATATCCGGATCAATTGTAACCAAATCCCATTCGGTTATTCGAATATCCGGATAATTTACAAAAAAGAAGTTTATTTTTTCTATAAAAACGAATAACAACCAAACAATTTAGAGAATTGGCTTAATAATCCTAACCTGGTCTTTCAGTCAATAGTCTGGTTTTCTGGACTAAAACAACTTATGTGAACCGTATAACCTATATTACCACAAGTCTCATGCAAAGTAAAGTAGAAATCCAAATATCCGGATCAATTATAACCAAATCCCATTCGGATATCCGAATAATTTACAAAAAAAAGTTTAAAAAAAACAACCAAACAATTTAGAGAATTGGCTTAATAATCCTTACCTGGTCCTTCAGTCAATTATCTGGTTTTCTGGACTAGAACAACTTATCTGATAAGTATAACCTGGATTACTCGCAAGTCTCATGCAAAGTACAGAACTCCAAATATCCGGATCAATTGTAACCAGATCCCATTCGGTTATTCGAATATCCGGATAATTTACAAAAAAAAAGTTTATTTTATACTAAAAAACGAATTTTGCTTTTGTATGTATTGTAATTTAATTTGCATTAAAAACAATATCATTTACCTATAAGAAACTATTTAAATGTTGATTTTTTTTCAAAGCAATCTGAATTCGGATAATTGATTATCCGCTTTGTCTTATCCGAATAACTGGAGTTCTACGGTACATTCTGTATTTAAAATAATAATCTTTTTATGCAAGGAAATCAAAGTCGGATGTAAATTTAATAATTACCATAAAGTCCGAGCATTTGAAAACAATGATATTTGCTATTAAAATTTTCTCTCAAATCACTTTTTGGAGGCCTCCGTGGCCGAGTGGATTAAGGCGTCAGCTGGGAATCCAAGGGTCCCCGGTTCAAAACCTTGCGATGGACTAGACTAAAGAATAGTAAAAAGTAGTGATATTGCGATCGGAGGGTTGCCAACTTCGCTACTAGAATACGTCCAGAACATCCACAAAAAATTAAAGGCGTGTATACGGGACTGGTGCACGATAAATCTGATCGAGGTCCAAAGTCTCGAAGGCGTTGGGTGCCAGCTCAGGTGTTGTCCTCGTCATCTGACCATGGTTCAAAAATACCGGGCATCGTTCCCGGGCCTTTTCTTCGAGATAGGCCCCGAACCGTCGCCAATAGCCCACTGTGCAGCTGTAGTGCGACGTTAATTAACCAAACCAAACCATAAATCACTTTCAATAAATATCAACAATTACAACCAAGACTTACCGGCCTTATCCGTTGTACTACCAGGGCGACGGGTAGAAATTATAAACAGAAGAAATGTTATAAAGGTGTGTCAAAAAATGGGAAGTAATATAATTGAGTTGTAATAATTTAGTTTCCGTAATTTAAGCAATCGACATCAAATAATGTGGAAAACCATCTTCTAAACAAATATTTTAAGTTTGCCAGGTCTCTTTGTTAAGATGACTTGAACAGAAGCTGACATCAGCAAAATTAAACCATTCTGCTCATTTTGGCGAAAGTATGATTACTTAAATTTGAGTACGTCATTGCTCATTTACGATGCAATTGTACTCAAAGAGAAACAAGTACGTTCAGCTAATCATTTTTAAGTACCTTTTTTTTACAGTGCATTGACATAAAGTTACCTGGTAACATAGGATAAACTCAAATACTTGGTGTTACTAATTAAAGAATTAAAAAATACAGCATCAAAAGACATTTTTTTCGAAATAGTAATGATCATTAGTTACGCCAAATCATACCATTTAATTCACCAAGCTGTACGCGAGGCATCCCTCTGATGACGTAACAACCCACAGCTGCTCCAGCCGTGTTGTGTCTTACATCGCTGGTTCAAAATAAGTAGCTTTCCAATTTCTAAATATAAAATAAAGCTCATTATTAATAAATATATAAATAAATATATAACTAGCATAAACTATGGTACAGATGTAGTATAGGACATTTGGCGCGCGAGATTTTATTTGACGTATTTTATAGGGGCAATAAATTTATAATATGGCAACCCCACCTGACAATGTTGGTATTTTCCGATTCTTGTGGCGACTTTTAATCTGGAAACCCTGTGACGTCATCGCGCTGCGTCAAAACTATGTTTAACGGCAATTTTTCGTCGCCAAAAAAAGGCGCCAAATGTCCTATACTACATCTGTTCCTAAACTATTAATTACTCACTATAATAACTAATATATCCAAAATAAATCTGTAACCACCTTCGTTCCACAATTCGAATCCCTTTTTTAAAACCCCTTTTAAAATTCGTAACTGACATTCCTTTAAATAATTTAGCGCAATTTGGGCTTTTTCCCTCTTGTTCATAACACTCCCTGCTGACTCTGCGAAGCTCTGGCTGCCTGTGCGAATATTTTCTTATTCCACATCACTCACTCATAGTCATTAATAATTAGCAGTTATCTGAATCAGCAATTAGTTGCTAATTATTAATAATTTATTAATTACTTGGGAATTTGCATAGATTTTTTAAGATATTAACTATTTCACTCATACCCGCACGCGGTACAAAGTTCAGGGGGGGGGAGTGGATTAATGGTCAACCTGGTCGACGCGGCTTACTTTCATCTACACGATAGTAGGTCATTTGTCCCCATAGATTCATTCTTCTTGTAGTTACGGGACTTTGAAATATCAACACTTTCGATGTGTCGCTCAAGTTTCTGCCAATGATCGCTGTATCTGGACTGATTACAAACACGTATTCATGTCAAAAGCACTGATCTCTAACTGTAACTTCTGGATAGGGCAAGACATTTTTTTGACTTGAAGCCGATATGGAGGCCGCCATGATGGGGCACACTTTTCTTGATACCGCAATATTTCGTATATTTTTCCATGTTAAAATACGCCAACATATATTATTTTTGGGTAAGTTTTTTTTATTTTCTTTTTAAACACATTTTAAATGTAATCTGCTATTAAAATAGGAAATCATTTGCAAGTCAAAGTAGAAGTAGTTAAAAAGCAACAGCAAAAACTATCTGTTTGGCAATATAAAAATTAATTCTATAAGAAGAAAATATAATATTTATATATATTTAATACTTCTACAATGCTTTGGTAATAAAAAACACCACTAAATCATTTTTAAAAAAATGTTGGGGCACAGTATGGCAGCTTTCAATTGGTTTCAACGCGCCCGTAGAGGAAACACAGCTTGAGCCTTCCAGCAGTTACAGTTAGAGTTCAGTGGTCAAAATTGAAGAAAAACGGCGACGAAAATGCCGTTAAACATAGTTCCGGGCGGCGCGATGGCGTCATAGGGTTGCCAGATTGAAAGTCGCCACAAGAATCGGAGAATACCAACAATATCAGGGGGGGGTTGCCATACTATAAATTTATCACCCCTATAAAACACGCCAAAAAAAAAACTCGCGCGCCAAATGTCCTCTACTACATCTGTACCTTAAAGGATTCACTAAAAATGATTCATACAACATGACTACTTATAATTTCATTTGAAAGTTCAGTTCAAAAATGCACTGCACGCAATGAAACATGATCAAATAAAAAAATAAACTGAAATTTAATATTTTCAAGCATAAAACACCTATGACAGTAAAAATAAATAATGTATTTTCCTTTCACAATTTCTCATACGCATCAATTTTCGGTTGCGAAAATTAAAACAAAACAAAATATTTTAGCATTCAAATATCCAAATTATAATGATTCTGTGTTTCACGTAAATATATATTAATTCTACATAATACTTAAAAAAGTAACATACCTTAAAAATCGAACTTCAAAATCCTTCTATAAAATTATGATAAAACAGACGATCTTTTAAATCTATTTAATTTGTAATTTTGTTTTTTACTAAGAACAAATAATCCACTAAGCATTAAATGATTTTTTAATAAAATGAATATTAATACAATTAATTACAATAAATTTTTAATATTAATTAAAATCACAAACCTTTTTTTCGATAGAACGCAGCTCTCAATTTCTGTGACCGAAACCTTCAACGGAATTAAGTAGCTCTGGAATATTCATAGCACGTTCGAAGAGAACCAGAAAACCGGTTATTTTTCTACCTCTACGTAATGCTGAATTTCCATGTATTATAATTTACGACCACTGACCTCGGAACCCGTAGAACAAGTTTTCCAACGAGTTTCTGCGAACTTCCAGACAGAATTTTTATACTATTTTTAAAAAAAACAATACGACTGTGTTTTCGACAGTGGCGGGCCAGTGGCGGCTCGTCCACTACAGCAAGTACAGCCGAGCTGCACCTAAATTTATTAGTGTATTTTTAAACTAAAATCAGATATTTTACTAATTTTCTTAAATGAAGATTAGAATTGAAAATGAAATTTCTACGGTAGTAAACAAATCTCCGATAAATAAAAGCAAGAATGTTACCGTAATTCACAATTCAGGAGGGAAAAAAACTCAGTGGCGGCTCGTGCACTACAGCAAGTACAGCCGGGCAGCACCTAAATTTATTAGTGTATTTTTAAACTAAAATCAGATATTTTACTAATTTTCTTAAATGAAGATTAGAATTAAAAATGAAATTTCTACGGTAGTAAACAAATCTCCGATAAATAAAAGCAAGAATGTTACCGTAATTCACAATTCAGGAGGGAAAAAAACTCAGTGGCGGCTCGTGCACTACAGCAAGTACAGCCGGGCTGCACCTAATTTTATTAGTGTATTTTAAATTTTCTTAAATGAAGATTAGAATTGGAAATGAAGATGAAATTTCAACTCTTAAGTAAAAAAAATCTCCGATAAATAGCAAACCTATTTCCGTAATGCACAAATTCAGAAGAGTACAAACCTCCATTCAATCAAAATTGCAGCAAAAAAGCGAAGTTCGAAATCGGCTGCATCGTTGCCATGGCAACCTTACGTAGTATGACTTCCCCAACACGCTAACATGGAGGATGTGACGACACAAACGCAGCGCAAAAGGATTTTTTCGAATCTGCTGTACTTGGAATATCCCATTAAATGATTGGTTCGTTGCTGAATCGGCGGAGTGGGGTGGAGTAAAACAAGAATGTCGAAGAATCTCTCAAATGGAAATAGTTTTTGATAAGTTTACACGTGTGTTGTTGTTTCTTTACTTAAATTAATATTAAAATTGACCGATTCGCAAGTTTGAAAAGATAATTGATTTAATTTTCAAAAAATAAGTAAGTGTTTTCTATTTTTTTCACATGTTAACTTTCATAAAAGTTGAAAGAAAACTTTGATTTGAGTTTGAGTAATAAATTGGTGTGGTGGTGGGGGGGGGGGGGGTAGAGTTACATGATTTCGGCTGCACTAACATTTTCGACAACGGGCCGCCACTGAAAAAACTCCATTCATTCAAAACTGCAGAAAAAAAGCGAAATTCGAAATCAGCTGCATCGTTGCTATGGCAACCTCTACGTAGTATGGAGATTCCCCCCCCCCTCCCCATGCTAATGCACTGCATTTGTGAGAAGGTACAGCCGAAATGAGTTTTCTTGTTTTAGCTGCACTTGAAATTCGATATGCTGATTGGTTCTTGCGTGAAACGCGGAGATGGATGGGTGAAACGTGAACTTACGAGAATCTCTCCAAACGGAAATGGTTTTCGTGATAAATTTACTGTGTGCTGTTGTTTCAGGACCATTATGGTCCTGCTGTCGTTTCGTTATTTAAGTATTTATTAAAATTGACCGATTCACATGTTTAAAAGAAAGATGGTCTAAAATGTTAGTGCAGCCGAAATCATGTGAATTTACTATTTTCCAGAAACCATACATGAACGGAAATTCTTTATTATTTACTACTCAAATCAAAGTTTCCTCTCAATTTTTACAAAATGATAACATGCAAAAAAAATATAGAAAACACTTACTTATTTTCTGAAAAATAAAGCAATCCTCCCGTCTTTCAAACATGCGAATCGGTCCATTTTAATAATAACTTAAATAACTAAACAACAGCAAGAGCGAAACAACAGAAAAATAGTAAATTTGGAACAGATGTAGTATAGGACATTTGGCGCGGTTTTTTTTTGGGGGGGGGGGGGGGGCGAGGAAAAATTGCCGTTAAACATAGCATACGGTTGCCAGATTGAAAGTCGACAGTCGACACAAGAATCGGAAAATACCAACAAACTCAGGTGGGGTTGCCATACTATAAATTTATCGCCCCTATAAAACACGCCAAAAAAAACCTCGCGCGCCAAATGTCCTATACTACATTTGTACCGTAAATTTATCACGAAAACTATTACTATTTGGAGATATTCTCGTAAGTTCTCGTTTCACCCACCCATCCCCGCGTTTCACGCACTAGCCAATCAGCTTATCGAATCTCAAGTGCAGCTAAAACAAGAAAATCCATTTCGGCTTCCTTCTCACAAATGCAGTGCAGTAGCCTGGGGAAGAATCTCCATACTACGTAGAGGTTGCCATGGCAACGATGCTGCCGATTTCGAATTTCGCTTGTTGGATGCAGTTTTGATTGAATAGAGTTTTTCCCTTTCAAGAATTGTACATTACGGCAACAGGCTTGCTATTCATCGGAGATTTTGTTTACTCACCGTATAAATTTCATTTTCAATTCTAATCATCATTTAAGAAAATTTAAATTTGTACATTATCTGATTTTAGATTTAAAATACACTAATAAATTCAGGTGCAGCCCGGCTGTACTTGCTGTAGTGCACGAGCCGCCACTGCGATCATTATCCTTATTTTCCCTCTGTATGTAACATAATAAATTCTTCTAAGATGTCATGAATCCCTTCTATGACCTGTGATTCGGATTTATAAATATCAATTTCGTTATTTTAAATGACTTTAACAATTTTAGAATTATTGCATAAACAATCAACTTTAAAAAAATATTTCTATGACCTAGAACGTTTCATTGTAGCTTACTCGGTAAGAACGCAGGAATTCGGAACAAAAGATCGCGGGTTCGTACCGAGACGTGATATACTAAATGTTTTTTAATGTATTTGACGGTTTCCCACCAAAGAGCATTGCAATAAAAACTAGGTGTGGCGCTGAGTGGGTTTTACGTGAAACGTCACTTCAGCAAATTATAGAAATAGGGATTGGTCAACAACAAAAACCTCACCAACTCCTATTGAGCTATAAATTTTGAATAACTCTATTGAATTAACAATGAAAGGAAACAGAATTACAGGAATAAACACTGTTAAAAATAGGTACTCAAAAATATGTAACATGTACTCATTTTTTCCACGGAGCCATGAAAGCATCAAATGTAGTCATTTTCGAGTACATTTCGATGCTTATCATGGCTCCAAATACATAAGTTCCAATTTTGAAAAAGACATGTACACAAATCTGAGTACAATGAATAAAAAGGCCCATGAAAGTACAATGAATACTCGGGGACAACCTAAGTGGAACCTGAAGCGGAAACTATGATATGTGTAAATGTTCAATTGCTTTAGGCTCAACTTCGGTTGCGCTGCCTTAGTAAATCCCTTTTCAATAAATATCGACAATTACAACCAAGACTTAACGGGAATCGAACCCAGATCCTCGGGCACCGCAGTCCAGAGCCTTATGCGTTAAACTACCAAGGCCGGAAAGTTCCAATTGCGGCCCATGGCAACCTTTTGTCTGGGCGATAAACAATTGTGTTCTTCTTTGAGAATATGGTAACCCGGCTCCTTTCGGCCGCAATTGGGCTATTGCCACTACGGCGACGTTAAGATATTATAAACAAAAGAAATGTTGTGCCAAAAGAATGGGAATTAACATAATTGAGTTGTAATAACTCAGTTTCCATTTAAGCAATAGACATCAATTAATATGAAAAATTATCTTCTGACAACTACTTTAAGTTTGTCAGATCATTTTGTTAAGATGGCTTGAGCAGAAGCTGAGATTAACAATGTTAAATAACACTGCTCATTTTTGAGAAGTACGGCTACTTAAATTTGAGTACGCCATCGCTCATTTACGATGCAATTGTACTCAAAGAGAAACGAGTAAGTTCAGTGCTCATTTTTAAGTACTTTTTTTACAGTGCAATGTGGTAAAAAACTAAACTATGGACTGTGTTCATTATAACAATGAAAAAAAGTCAAGGTTCCTTCATCCACGGTTGTAACACAGAAAGGAACATTTCATAAATGTCAATGCACATGTTATTTCCTATAGTTCCTTTTGATACTCTAAAAAAGGTACTTAAAAATGAGTACATGGACGTACTCATTTTCCTTTGAGTACAATTGCATCATAAATGAGCGATGACGTATTCAAATTTAAGTAACCGCACTTTTTCAAAAATGAGCAGGATGATTTAATATTGCAAATCTCAGCTTCTGTTCAAGCCATCTTAACAAAGCGACCCGACAAACTTAAAATAGTAGTTCAGAAGATGGTTTTCTACATTATTTTATATCAATTGCTTAAATGGAGTTATTTCAACATAATTATCTTACTTTCCATTCTTTTGGCACATTTTTTTAAAAACATTTCTTCTGTTTATAATTTCTTCAAGTCGCCCTGGTAGTTGAACGGAAAAGGCTCTTGACTGCGGCCGGTAAGATTCACGGGAAGTCTTGATTGTAATTGCCGATACTTACTGAAAGTTATTTATGAAGGCAGCCTATGTAGGCTAGCATCTGCTTTTCCTTATTGATACAAATGTAGTATAGGACATTTGGCGCGCAAGGTTTTTTGGCGTGTTTTATAGGGGCGATAAATTTATAATATGGCAGCCCCCCTGATATTGTTGGTATTTCCTATTCTTGTGGCGACTTTCAATCTGGCAACCCTAAGACGTCAACGCGCTGCGTAATTGTTTTTGTGCTTTCCCGGAACTATGTTTAACGGCAATTTCGAATTTAACTATAATTTTAAATGTAAGGCCGCTTTTTCATTTAACGACACGACACCGATAAATCGTATACGATTTCAGTGGCACGATATCGGGGTACGCAAAATACACATACGAAGCCGGACGCTTTTTCACTAGCCGATACGATAACGATATTGTCGTTGCCAATCAGACGATACAATTTATCGGAACGTTTTATCGTGGGCACGCGCCTTCCCTACTTCATCGTGACGACATTTTGAGTTTCTTTCCGAAAAACTTGTTGCCGTCTGCTATAGTCTACTGTGTTTTTTCTTATTTATATTATCAATATGGCTTTTAAGTTCGATATTATGAACTTGTGTGAATTAGTGGAAGTAAAGATATTTGGGATAAGCGAGATGAATTTTACAAGAACAAGATTGTTCGAGAAAAGGCATGGGAAGCAATATTTAGTCAAACCGTCGCCAATAGCCCACTATGCAGCTCTAGTGGTTAGCTCTTGCTCTAGATTTTTGTAGACGTTCAAATAAAACATAAAAATCTCCTTCAACATGTCTTGCTTTGATGATATCATGCACCCAGAAGCGTTTTGTTATTGATCTCTTCTTTCTCCTTGAATACAGCAAATACAACAATCGCAGTTTGTTATAATGTAATCTGTTGCGATGCGCCATATTGGGAATAGATGTGCTCTCGACAACAGAAGACCACAAATTGAATGTAAAAATTGTCGTTTTCGGCGAACGATATCGGTGCAATGAAAAACTGACCATCGGACGATACGATAAAACGTTGTGTCATTCTTTCGCGATCGTTCACGATTTATCGGTGTCGTGTCGTTAAATGTAAAAGCGGCCTAACGGCAATTTCGAACGGAAGCGGAAGAATACAACAAAATAATTATTTCAAATCACCGGTTTTTTACGGAACTGCTGAAATCAGAAGGGTCAAATCATCAGGTTTTCAGGTGCAGTTTTAAATTGGCATTTTCGAACAAAAGACCTACTTTTGGTCGGCCGGGAGTAGCAAATCGATTTTTTTTATTCATTTGGGCCACGATAAAAAGTTATTTTTTTATGGAAACGGAGTTAATTTGATTCGTGTGCTTAAGAGTGTCGGACAATAATTAAAAATCAGGAAAGTGTAATAAATGCTTCAGTTGCATAAAATTTCATAATAAATTCTACAATTTAGCGGCGCAAATCGGAAACACCGTTTTGGCGACTTTTTTAGTCGCCAAAAAAACGCGCCAAATGGCTTATACATCTGTTCTTTTTTATTTACTTTTTTCCCATTGTACTCATTTTTGAGTTCAGTTGCATAAAATTTCATAATAAATTCTACAATTTAGCGGCGCAAATCGGAAAAACCGTTTTGGCGATTTTTTTTAGTCGCCAAAAACATGCGCCAAATGGCCTATACTACATCTGTTCCTTTTTATTGACTTTTTTCCTCTTGGACTCATTTTTGAGTTCATGTATTTTTCAAAATTGAAACTTATATATTCGGATCCATGATAATCATCAAATGTACTCAAAAATGAGTACATTTTACTTATTTTTGAGTACAGGGGTGCCCATCCCCCCCAAGCTCAATGGCGCAAATTCAAGCCCCCCCCCCCCCTCCCCCCAAAAAAATTATGCCCAACAAATTTAAAACATAACTTTATTAGAATCTAAAATTTTCAACTGAATCCACACAAAGCTCCACATTTCGCATTTTATAAATCAGTTAGAGATAAAATCAAGATATAAATGTGGTTATATTTTAACTAATATACATTAACTTATATGTATGAAACTTATATATTGCATTAAACTTCCTCTCCGCATCTCTTTATAACGTTTCATCGATACAAACAAATGGTGCTTAAAGTCAGTTTCGTAGGTAAAATATATGGTCGGAGGTTCGGATAACATAATTTTTTCGAATAAAATTGTAATTTCAGAAATGTATTAATTAATTCATAATAAATTTCATAGAACTTGTTATTGTCTGTCCGATAAGAATCGATCGATTTCGGTTAAAGAACCGCAGCTTTGTTATGGTCTAAGGTTTTGATTTCAATTCCACCAGAAAATATAACAAATGTGTATTTTAACATTTTTAAATCCCGGTTTTGGAATTAAATTTTATAAACACCTAAAAATAGTTACTGTAGAAATGCTGACGGTAATCTCTGATTGTTTAATTTCTGAAAAACCCTTGCAATCGCTCCATTTAGACTAAAATAACTACCTACAATATGATATGTTATTACATTTGTCAATGATATATGCAAAATCACTCTAATTAGCAGAAACACATGATGTAAATAGGTCAGAAACAATTGCCTCTTACATGTCAGCCAAATGCCACTGAAAATGCTTAAATACTTTATATATAAGAAAGAAAAGCTTTCTGACTGAAACATAAAAAACAGCTTTTTTAAAAAACACATCATGACATCAAAGAAATAAAATTGATGTTATTTACGCGCGTTAGATACAAATGGTTCTACGAGTATATATGTAAACCACATAGTTTGTATTCCCCAATTACAGGGCCATCTACAAAAGCTAATGCGCTTTAATAATTACCCATTCTACACGGACGTTAATTGCGCACGTTAGCTTTTGCGATAACTCTGCGATTGGTCTACCACGTATTTTGTATGCACCAATCAGATGCTTCTGCAAAATGCAACGCGGCGTAAATAGCGTCCGTATGGAATGGGCCATAGAATATCTGTTTTTTACTGTATACTTTCTCTTACCTAAAGGTATAAAAAAAACTGGTACATATAAAACACAGCTACATATATGGTCAAACAGAAATATTTATAAAAAGTGGGAGAATCCATGTCTTAACGGTTAGAGATGTCAACATGAACTAAAGTACAGATTATAAGTAACGAATAAACTTGTGAAAGTTTTTTTTAAAAAAAACATCTATTAAACCACAACAAAATAGACAGGTAAACACAAAGATAAAAAAAAAATTATCAAGGAAATTCATGCAAAATACTGAACGCTATTGGTTTTGTTTAAAATCACTCGTGACCTTCTACTCTTATTTTTTTTTTTTTAAATATGACTATCAAATGCAAAAGCTTTATTTTATCGAATTTTAAGAAATCTTTTTTAAAAAAAAAATTAAAAATGACGTATGATATTTATCCACTTACCGGTACAGTTTATCAACCTCAGAAAATACTTTTCATTTAGTTTTTTTTTACAATTTAAATATTTGCAGCTTTGTTCCACATTTAAACTGCATGTTCACAAAAAACATTCGTCCTTGCTGACTAAAATATATTGTCCATTCTTTTATTGTAACACCATTGAAATTATTTAAACTGATTCGACGCCGAGACGAAACTCAAATATAATAAAACCACCTACGCTCAGTAGAGGGGGTTCTAAAAGTTTAGTTTGGCTTTCACGTAGATAAATATCGGCGCCAATATGTTTCCCGCTCAAAAATCGAGACCTATGGTCGCGCCTACTTCCTTTTGCTTTTTTTGTTTTTCTTTTTTGGAACCATGATTATTTTGTAATGACATAAGTGGCTCCTAAATGTCTGTTAGCTGCCTGTGTGCTGGCAGAAGATACAAGATAATACGAGAAAATAAAATCGATTGTAAATGTGTAATATAAGCACCAGAAAAAATTAGGAGGGGTACGAAATTTTCTTTAGTTCGTCAATTCAGTAACAAAATTTACTATATATATTTTTTTTTAAAAGTATGGGGGCAACATCCAAAAAAGGTGTGGGGGGGGGGCGTCCCCCCTAATCGCCACAACTGATGCTTATTAGTGAACAAACGTATGACAGTATAATTAGTTTGTTGTGGAGTTGTATATAAAAATCGTAATTTACGTTTAAGTGTTATTGAGATGTGATCACTTCCATCACTGCAGTTTTTTTAAAAAAAACATATGCCACATATTAACAAACGAAAGAATTAACTTTGTTAAAGTTTCCGTTTTTATCCAGTTTTTGTTGCAGTTTGGAGTTTATAGCAATCTTCATATTTATTATTATTTTTACATTCCTTCTTCCTAACGGAAAAGTTATTGCCTCACAGCGTTTTTTAATTTAAATCTCAGCACTGAAGTGTATAAGTCTGAATGTATGAACCGGACAAAGATCAGTAAACGTGTATGTCTTAGATATACATATGAGTAACACATATTTAAAAAAAACCTAATGGAGTTTTAAAAAATATTATTTTTTTCTCTAAAGTACTTTTCTTGGGTTTTTTTACTGAACCCCCCCCCCCCCCCCCTTCCGCCGCCGCCCAAAAAAAAAAAAAAAAAAAAAAAAAAAGCGGGGGCGTCTTCTTCGGTTACATGCGCCGCACAACCCTAAGATTCTTCCATAGCCATTAATCAGATAATTTTTGTAATTTATTTTGTAGATCTTTCTAAAATGGCATTTAGTTTTAACAGAATAAAGACTTGCATTTTCAAGCAAGAGAATTTTTTTTACAATTTCCTCAGCTTTTGTGCCGAAGAGGCGTTTCTTGAAATGGCTTGAAATTCCAGTGGCTGCGGACATATTATGCATGCAAAATTATTTTTTACCCAAAATATTTCCCCCTAAAAATTAAATAATAATAAAGCAATGAAAAAAAATACCCCTCAAAAATTCTGATGGCGCAACTTGCGCCATGATTGTTTGAGTACCTATTTTAAACAGTGCAGAGCCGTCCTTACCATCAGAGACTGATTTACATCAGGGCATTCGGAGCACTTGCCCAGGGCCCCCATTTTAAGGGGGCCCCCAAAAAAATTATTATAAAGCTAACAAAATGTGAAAAAGTTAAAAATAAATTTAAAAACTTTATATTTTAAAATTAAAACTATTAATCTGCACGTTCATGATGCCCTTTGGATGATCACTTGCAAAGTTCAATTCATGGCCAGGACCGTAAACAAACTGGGTTTACGAATTGCACATAGATTTGTTGTTTACTGATACTTTCAACCTATTCCAAATTTTCTGATATTATAGTCGTTAGGGATTTGCTAGCTATAAAATGGGTAGAACATGCGAATCTGGCTCAACTAAAATAGAAGAACAGAACCAGAAATTTATGAAGAAACTGTTGAAATACTGAGAGGCCATTAAAGTTAATTCGAATTCTAAGAGTTTTAAAAAAATAAGTTTTTTTGCAGTATTTACACTTCCATTAAAGCTGATTAATTATGTTATTTTACCATGTGTGCTTATACATAAATTTAGCAATTTTATTTTGAGGTACGTTGAGAGGCCCCCTAACTTTATTTTGCCCTGGGCTCTTAAGCTTGTAAGTCGGTCCCTGCTTACCATATTCGGGGCCCTGTGTAAAACGAAACTGCACGGGCCTCTTGAACCAGATTTTAAGGTATTTTTTTATAGCTTGACCAGTTTTATACCACTCTCAGATAAAAAAAAAAAGAGCATTATATAAATTATCTGTACCAAATGGCGAACTTTTCTTTGCTTTTGATTTTTTTTTATTATTTAAAATATTTTTTTATTTTTTTTTTATTTTTAAATATTTTTTATTTTATTATTAAAAAAAAAAATTATATAAATATTTTTTATTTTATTATTAAAAAAAAAATTATATAAATATTTTTTATTTAGAAAATACATAGTACATCAAAAAAGAGCATTATGTAAATTATCTGTACCAAATGGCGAACTTTTCTTTGCTTTTGATTTTTTTTTATTATTTAAAATATTTTTTTATTTTTTTTTTATTTTTAAATATTTTTTATTTTATTATTAAAAAAAAAATTATATAAATATTTTTTATTTTATTATTAAAAAAAAAATTATATAAATATTTTTTATTTTATTATTAAAAAAAATTATATAAATATTTTTTATTTTATTATTAAAAAAAAAATTATATAAATATTTTTTATTTTATTATTAAAAAAAAAATTATATAAATATTTTTTATTTTATTATTAAAAAAAATTATATAAATATTTTTTATTTTATTATTAAAAAAAAAATTATATAAATATTTTTTATTTAGAAAATACATAGTACATCTAATTAAAATAAAATTATACATTAAAAAGCGAAGGGGAAGACGTCAGAGCAAGGGTATTAGTTCAGTAGATTGTATTGATAAGGACTGGTCGCCAACAAAAGGAAGATGAACAAGCTGTTTATCAGATGGCGCGGTCCCCCATCATACCCCGTATGTTAACTTACTTTATATCATAATTTTATACGCATGGGCGCCTAATTTCCTATTGAAAGAAGCCAAATCTATGTTAATTGTGCTATTCGTCACACAGTTGTGTGGGAATGGACACCCTAACGTGATATTTCTATCCTGATTTCCCTTGTAAATGATTTACATTAAAAAAAATCAATTTGATTTATTGAAATTTGTTTCCTTGTCAAAGCGGGGCCCCACATAAAGTGAGGGCGCCCTTAGGGGTGTTCAACACCCCTAAGCGCACAGCGCCTCGAGCTTATTACAGAAAAATTGGCAAAATGAGAATGTTACATATAATATTAATGTCTTATGCATTTTTCTTTTGAGTTAATACGTCTTTAAAGTCAGCTATATGTGGAATTAGAATAGGAACACTACGTTACGATTTTATAGTGATCCATTCCGACACTATACCTCCCCGACAAATAGCACGACTAACGTAAATGTCTCGTTTGGTCATTATTAAATTACGCTTATTTTTAATTTTTAATTAAATAATTTCTTAAATAATACACAAAAAAAATTTTTAACAAAGCATCTAATAAATATATATGCATATGAAATGTAATATCAAACATTAGTAACTGCACGTGTAGTATGTAAAATTCTGATAAACCTATTCATAAGTTCCATAATTCATAAGTTTTATTGAAACTTATCATAAGTGGAGGATAAAAAAGGGGCCATGATATTATGCTTACACAAGGCCCCTAGACCGCTAAGGGCGGGCCTGAATGCGAGGCAGTACCGTTAAACAATTATTTATTTATATTTGGGGGGGGGGGTTGAAAAAAGAAATTTCCCAACTTAACAATTCTCAACTCAACTATTCGAAATTCTCAATTCAACTATTCGAAATTCTCAACTCAACTATTCGAAATTTTCAACTCAACAGTGCTGAAAATTCCCACTTATCGACTTTTTTCATCTTTTTTTATATACATATTTTAGTTTAAACAGTTCTCTCACAAGCATTTATTTGTTGCACCCATATTCCAATGCAGTGTCTGCTCTGGGGTCTAATTTAAATGTAAACTTACAAGTTAGGCAATTTCTAAACTTCCGTAGCTTTTATTTGTTAATAATATTAATTTTCTTCAGGCATAAATTTTCCCGACTCGGGATTTTTAGAAGTTGAAATTCCCAACTTTCATGGTTTCCAAATAATTGGGGGGATCGGACTCCCCCCCTCCTAAAACACCCTGGTGCGACGGGCCTGCCCTGAGTGCGGGGCCCAGTGGGTCTGCACCGTATGAGTTTTACATTTAATTTTAAGATTCTACACGCATCGGCACATGATTTTCTATCGAAAGTAACCAGATCGAGATCATAAAATCTTAACATAGTGTATCCCATGTAGCTGATTTTAAAGACGTGTTCCATCAAAACAAATGCCAATCAACTAGAAAATTAATATCGATTTTTAAAAAAATTACAAAAAAATGAAACTATTAAAATCATATCTGGACAATAGTAATAGAAATTACTAGCTTACCTTTTCAAAAGCAGCAAACTTTCATAAAAGCGAGATCTGGGTGAAAATTACAGAACCGTTTCTTTAAATGTTGACGTATGGATCAGAGAATAAATTATACATTGGATTCCGAGAACTGAATATATATTTCCCAATCTTTCTTTCATTAATTCTTCCCGGAACTATTTTTTTTTTAAAAAAGAAGAAGAAGAAACTAAACCATCTATTAAAATGTTCGCTTACGAATATCCGAAATCCGTTTTTTGTTTTTTCTTTGATTTATTTCTGCTAAAAGAATATAAATCCGCAATCTTTGCGTTTGCTATTGCATTAGAGAAGTAATGATGGATTGTTATTTTATATTAGTTTTGAGCTGGTTTCATCACCAGCCACATCGCCGAGTACCGGTATTTCGAAATGCAATAGTTCTTGGGAATGTGTTCGTTCTAATGAAATAAATTATTCTTTTTTGGAATTGAAGAATTCGTTTGTTTGGTGAAAACTACTCGATTGAATTTGTTCGAGGAATATTTCTTTTTTCAGAACTTCTGGAGGTTTTGAATAAAATAAATCTAAACCGGATGTTCTGAAAAGATTGTTAACCTGCAGAATTGTATTTTGTCTTTTGTAATTTTGTGGAATTAAGTTTGTTTAAATATCATTTGATTTTTAACAAAACAATGAATTACATTACTTACCGTTTGGGCAAACGAAATTTCTTTTAACTTTGTAGACAATACGACGACGTTAAATTCACTGGACTTTTACTCCTGCAGTTGTTTACAAAGTCTTGAGCCGGTTGGCAGGACCGTTACACAGAATTTTTTTTTTTGGGGGGGGGGGGCTGAAACAAGAAATTTTCCAACTTAAAGATTCGAAATTCCCAACCCAACATTACAAAAAAATTCCAGTTCCAAGTGACCGACATTTTTCATCTTTTTTTATATAGATTAAGTAGAATTAAACGCTTAAAATAAACAGTAGAAAGCTACGATACATGTTTTTATATTGTTTTAGTTCATTTCATTTATTGCAGAATACTTTATTTGAAAATAATTCATGTATGAAGATCATTTGTAATTTTCCTGACAGAAAACTTTACATTAATTGATAATTTAATGCAAAAAGCCTATATGAATTATACGTCAATGAACCTTAACTTTTAACTAAAAAAATTTGAAAAATTAATTTTCATTTAAGTAAACAGGAAGAAATACGTTGGCAGATGAATATCTAAACAGCAACAGTTATCATTGCCATTAACTACTGTCACGGTGGATATTTTTATAAAATAATATCTACTTTTATAGTTGGTATATTAGAATAACTTTGTATTAATATATCATTATATACGGCCAGTGATATTATCATAAGGGTTACATATTCTACGCGTTGTGCCCAGGTGACCAATACAGGGTGGCAACAAATTTCTGGATAAAAAGTTCCCTGATATTTCCCTGACTTCCATGATGGTGTCACAAAATTTCCCTGACTTTAAAATTACATTAAGAAACGTTTATATATATGCTTTGTTTAAAAAACAAAGTATCCATGCTACAATACAATAAATTTACTGCATTATAAATAAAAATTTATAAGCAATACTTATTGTCAGTTAAATAATAATTTATAGATACACAAATTATAAATTGTGGCAGGCATAATAGTAATTAATCATGTTCTCTGTAAGCAGATAATGCACATTTTTCCAACTATTTCTTTTGGAGATAATTTTAAATGTTTTATATGCTTAATATTTCCTATTCCAATCTTCAATAAATCACATTCATTAGCCTCTCACATGTTGCTCCCAATTTCAAAGTCCAATGCACTTTGCTGTTGCTGCTCCCTCAGCAGTGATTCACGTTTTTACAAAAATAAGACAGAAAATATGAAAATGTACATAACCATACTTTTAAAAAAAAAATCTTTTTCAGAACTAAAAGGAAATATTGACAACTAAATTACCCAGAATAGAGTGCATAATGGAGGATAATTGCCGTTTTAATGATCCAAATTTGAAAATTTCCTTGATTTTTTGTGAAATTTTGAAAATTTCCCTGACTTTTCAATGATATTTCCAGAATAAAAAATTTCCATGACAATTCCCTGATTTCCCGGTTTTCCATGTTATGTTACCACCCTGCAATATGGCTTTCTTAGTGAAACAAAAAGTAACTATATTATTTTGAAAAAAAGCAAACTAATATAAATTTAAAGTATTAACTTGATCATTAAAATTCAGTATAAAAGAGGATGATAAATAAAGGGTACAAACCGATTCTGTAGAGATGCATCATTTTATTATTATTGCCAAGTAGGTGATTCGGTCATTCTGATGGCGAGGTGCGAGGGTTTTTATTTTATTAGCAGAGGAGCAATCGAAACGCCAAAATAAAAATTTAGACTTATTTATATTATTATTATTTTTTTATAGAAAAAAACCAAAAAGGCAACGAGCCCCGCTTTTCTGGGTTTGAAACAAAGCAAAATGCTGAAGAATGTCTAGACATGGAGACGCCAGTTGTTACTCAAAAAAAAATGGAAGAAAAAGCATAGCAGAAATATTCGATCCCCAGGGATTCATAAAAAAAAATAGCATATGTGACGTAATGACCAATCATATCTGTAGAAATAGAAAGAAGAGGGATCGGCAAGCATTTGCTTTGCAAAATAAAAAAGAAGTATTGATTCAATAATTAGAAATATTACATGTGAGGGGTTGACTTACAAGAGCAACACCATAACTACTTTTAACAGTAGTCAATAACTATTTTTTTAATTAGTAAAATCACTCCCTAATTACGAAATGAATTAGTTAAAAAATGTATAGTTATGGCAATTTAAAGATCTAATAAGCGTTTTAGTTGACCAAAACAGGTAAAGAATAATATAAAGACTACGTGATCTAAAGTATAGTGGGAGTCAAAGACTCGACATTGCATAGTATTGTGCAACCCATTCAAAGGAATGTCTTTACCTTTGACCCATAAATATGAACTTCTATAAATTCCATTTAAATTGTAAAAGTCATTTTAATTCAAAGTTGTAAAATATGAAATAACCAAATTTATCTTATTATAAATATTAAATTCAATTCAAAGTATTTAAAAATTCTTTAAACGATAAATTGACAGTTAAATCATATAATATAACTTTGACAACAAAGAACAAACACTCAAAAAGGATTTAACTTTTATCTTATTCTTTATTCGTTGTAGAATACTGAAATTTTAGTGGCAGAGCAGGAATCGTGGCTTGGTAGAGGGAAGTCTCTTGGTAATTCAAGAGATATGAAAGTTTTTAAACAGTTCTTATTAAGCTCTTGGTTACGAATTTCAATCACATTAAACTTAACAAATATTTAAGAAGGTCTGAAGTGGGGAGGAGATTACATCGCAGATAAACGAACTCCTTGGCCGGTCAGTGGCGTAGCCAGGATTGTCCGAAAGGGGGGGGGGGTCCATAAATTATTTTTGGTCCGACCAAAACCAAATATTTTTTTTAATTAATAATTTATTTGAACAATTTTTAACTAATAATTTTAATTAAATTTAATTAATAATTTTAAATTATCACTTTTCATTAATAATTTTAAATTAGCAATTTTCATTAATAATTTTAAATTAGCAATTTTCATTAATAATTTTAAATTAGCAATTTTCATTAATAATTTTAAATTAGCAATTTTCATTAATAATTTTAAATTAGCAATTTTTATTAATAATTTTAAATTAGCAATTTTCATTAATAATTTTAAATTAGCAATTTTCATTAATAATTTTAAATTAGTAATTTTAAATAATCATAATAATTTTTAAGTAGTAATTTTAAATTAGTAAATTTAATTTATGATATTTTTTAATTTAAGCAGTAGTTTTAAATTAAAATTCTAATTAATAATTTTAATTAATTAAATATATATAAAAATTATAAATAAGATGTAAATTAAAAGCTTAATTTTCAAAGGTTAATCTTTAGTCATTTCCTAAGTTAAATTACTAACAAACCTGGTTGACATTTTACTGGGATTTAAGTCTGTAGCTAAATATTGATGGGGGGGGGGGGAATAATAATAATAATAATTTTTAAGTAGTAATTTTAAATTTGTAAATAATTCTTTATTATATAATTAAAATCACCATGCACGACTATGGCGTGAAATGGGGGAGGAGGTTTCATTGGTTGCTTGACGCAGAAAAACGGCGCATTGTGGCAAAATCATAACGGAAATTGACGATGCTTGTAAAAAAATCAAATAAGTGAATAAAAAATATATTATTATAAAAAAAAACATTGATTTGTAGAATCTGTGAAGCTAGACAAAAAATGGAAAAATGCTTGTCTACATATACAGATGGCTCTACGAGTGTATATGTAAACCACATAGTTTGTATTCCCCAATCACAGGGCCATCTACAAAAGCTAATGTGTCCCCAATCTACACGGACGTTATTTGTGCACATTAGCTTTTGCAGATAACTCTGCGGTTGGTCCACCACATGGTTTGAATGCACCAATCAGAGACTTTTGCAAAATGAAACGCGGCGTAAATAGCGTCCGTGTAGAATGGGCCTTGGAATATCTATTTTTTACTGGTTAAGTATACTTTATCTTACCTAATGGTATAAATAAAACTGTCATATATAAAACACAGCTACATAATATGGTCAAACAGAAATATTTATGAAACAGTGGGAAAATACATGTCTAACGGTAAGTTAGAGATGTCAACATAAAAGATGTCAACTAAAGTACAGATTATAAATAATGAATAAACTTGTAAAAGTTTTATTTAAAAAAAAAACCTTTATTAAACCCCAACAAAATAGACAAGTAAACATAAAGATAGAAAAAAAAATTATCGACGAAATTCATGCAAAATACTGAACGTTATTGGTTTCGT
This sequence comes from Troglohyphantes excavatus, assembly GCA_963932185.1. NCBI lineage: Eukaryota > Metazoa > Arthropoda > Arachnida > Araneae > Linyphiidae > Troglohyphantes > Troglohyphantes excavatus. The sequence continues at coordinate 67,917,059 of OZ010670.1, forward strand.
TTAAAATCGCTCGTGACCGTCTACTCTTACGTTTGGCTATTTTAAATATGACTATCAAATGCAAAAACTTTATTTTATCGAATTTTAAGAAATCTTTTAAAATTAAACTTTAATTAAAAATGCCGTATGATATTTATCCACTTACCAGTACAGTTTATCAAACTCAGAAAATACCGTTCATTTAGGTTTTTTTTTTACAATTTAAATATTCGCAGCTTTGCTCCACATTTAAACTGCATGTTCACAAAAACCATTCGTCCTTACTGACTAAAATATAATATTAGTTATTTCATTGTAACACCATTGAAATTATTTAAACTGATTCGAACCCAAATATAATAAAACCACCAACACTCGCAGCGATTGGGTTCTAAAAGTTCAGTTGGCTCTCATAATATTCCACATAGATAAATATCGGCGCCAATATATTTCCCGCTCATTTCCATTTTTTTTTTTTATTTGAACGATGAGTATTTTGTAATGACAGAAGTGGCTCCCAAATGTCTGTCAGCTGTCTGTGTGCTGGCAGAAGATACAAGATAATACCAGAAAATAAAATTGATTGTAAATGTAATATAAGCACCAGAAAAAATTAGGAGGTGGGTTGGGGAACGAAATTTTTCTTTAGTTCGTCAATTCTTTCTAAAATGGCATTTAGTTTTAACAAAATAAAGACTTTCATTTTCAAGCAAGAGAATTTTTTTACAATTTCGTCAGTTTTTGTGTCTTGAAATCGCTGAAAATTCCTGTGACTGGGGCAGTTTTTTCCATCATATTATATATGCAAACATAATGTGATGGAAAAAACTATATTATATATGCAAAATATAATATAGTTATATATGCAAACATATTATATATACAAAATTATTTTTTGCCCAAAACATTTCCCTCCCCCCCTAAAAATTAAATAATAATAAAGCAATGAAAAAAAATCCCCCCCAAAAATTCTGATGGACACCCCTGTGTACAAACAACCAAGACAATTATACAGACCTACTACCCCATCCTCCCCTCCACAAAAAGGCGAATTTTCTGTCTTCAAGGTTGTTTGACCACTGTTCTCCTTAAAATCGTCCTCTTCAGGGGACAGAAGGGAAGGGAGCAAATGCAACGTGTGTTTTCTCTATAGAAATCAAAGAAAAAAATCTTCGTGTTTTTTTTTTCACTTTTTATTTTTAAAAAAAATAATTTTGATTTTAAACTGGCTATGGGGAGGGGGGGCTCTAACCCAAGGTAACCCAATGCTGGCTACGCCACTGACTTTGACAATAAAGAACAACAGAATGAGCAGATACGAGCATTTTTTTAAGCGCCTGCTGAGAATCTGAAAACATTGCTCCTTATGTTAAACAATTTATTATATATTTAAAATGTGGGATTCTTTTTTTAAGGAAACGATGCCACGGTTAAAATTTTGTTTCGCTTGACGCAATAAAAAAGTACAATGAAATTTATAAAACAGTTCGGCAAACCGGCGTTGTGTCGGTTATAGACATTAGTCAACTCCATCTGGAGCCTCAGCGTCATATCGGTCAAAAGTGTGCAGCAGTGGCGGCTCGCCCACTACAGCAAGTACAGCCGGGCTGCACCTAATTTTATTATATTTTAAAACTAAAATTATATATTTTACTAATTTTCTTAAATGAAGATTAGAATTGGAAATGGAGATTAAATTTCAACTATAAGTAAAAAAAATCTCCGATAAATAGCAAGCGTGTTTCCGTAATGTACAAATTCAGGAGAAGAAAAAACAAAAACTCCATTCAATAAAAATTGCAGCTAAAAAGCGAAGTTCGAAATCGGCTGCATCGTTGCCATGGCAACCTTACGTAGTATGACTTCCCCAGCACGCTAAAATGGAGGATGTGACGACACAAACGTAGCGCAAAAGGATTTTTTCAAATTAGCTGTACTAGGGATTTCGAATAAATTATTGGTTTATTGCTGAATCGGCGAGGCGGGGTGGAAGAAAACAATAATTTCGAAGAATCTCTCCAAACGGAAATAGTTTTCGATAAGTTTGCACGTGTGTTGTTGTTTCTTTACTTAAATTAATATTAAAATTGACCGATTCGCAAGTTTGATAGGAGGATTGATTTTATTTTCAAAAAATAAGTAAGTGTTTTCTATTATTTTTACATGTTATCTTTCATAAAAGTTGAAAGGAAACTTTGGTTTGAGTAATAAATTTTAAAGAATGTCCGCCGTTCGTGTGTGGTTGTGAAAAAGGTGAGGGGGGGGGGGGGGGGAGTTACATGTTTTCGGCTGCACTAACATTTTTGACCACGGGCCGCCACTGGTGTGCAGTGAACTCTGAAACCAAACACACGAATTTAAGTTTAATTTTACAAGTTGGACAATTTCTAATTTTCCCTTAATAAACTTGGTGTCTTTGCTTTCATTTGTTAAAAATATTAATATTCTTCAGATATAAATTTTCCCAACTCGGTCATTTTTAAACCTTGAAATTCCCAACTTTTAGGGTTTCCAAGTTATTGGGGGGGGGCTCCCCCCCAAACCCCCCCGGTGCGACGTGCCTGCACCCAAGACAATCATACAGACCAACTACCCCATTGTCCCGTCCCCCCACAGAAAGTCAGGAGATCATGTGGGTTAGACCAGGAAATGCGGCGCGTGTTTTCTCTATAAAAATCGGAGAAAAAGAAGATTTTTTTTTTTTTTTTTTTTTGGCACTTGTTATTTTTTCAAAAAAATAATTTTGATCTGGCTATGGGGGGGGGGGTTCTAACCCAAATTAACACAATGCTGGCTACGCCACTGTGGCCGGTAAAATAATATAATTTAGATGACGTCACAAGTAATGTGTATTTTAAATGACAGTGGACAAATTTAATAAGTAATTCTGCAATATAAACTGAAATTGGGCATTTTTTCTAAATATGAGGATACTTTCTTTATAAATAATAATGATATTCAATAAAATACGTAAACAATCAGAAAAAGTTTTACTAATTTACTACACAAATGCGTCACTTGAAATACTTCTTGGAAATACAACTTTTTGAAAGACATTTCCTAACTTAACGGCGCCAGAAGCCTCAGGTGTTGTCCTTGTTATCTGACCATGGTTCAAAAATACGAGGCATCATCCCCGAGTCTTTCCTTCGAGATGCGCCCCGAACCGTCGCCAATAGCCCAATATGCAGCTCTAGTGCGACATCCAATGCAGTGTGCGTTCAGAGGTCTAATTTAAGTTTAATCTCACAAATTGGGCAATTTCTAATCTTCCCTTGCTTTCATTTGCTAATAATATTAATTTTCTCTGGGATTAAATTTTCCAAAATCACGGATTTTTAAAACTCGACCATATCGCGACGGGCCCTACAACTGGAACAAAACCGAAAATCCCAAAAAGTAATAAAACAATGTCAAAAATGCTCAGACGTTCGGCGTCCATAGGTTACGCAATACTACATTTTAATGCAAAAAGACATTAAGTATTGTTTGTTTTTCCAAAAATAAAAACAGACTGAGCAGATGCGAGCATTTATTTGGGCGCCAATGGACAACGGCTGTCTGTCTGGAAATCTGAAAACATTGCTTCTCAATTTAGATAAAGAATTTATTGGACAATTTCTAATTTTCCCTTGATGACCTTGTTGTTTTCGCTTTCATTTGTTAAAAATATTAATTTTCTTCAGACATAAATTTTCCCAACTCGGGTATTTTCAAATCTTGAAATTCCCAACTTTTAGGGTTTTCAAATTATTGGGGGGTCGGACTCCCACCCAAAAAAATTAACTGATCTCGCGGTAAAGGAGACTTGATTAGCAATAGGCATGACTATACATTGGACTTGGGACTTAAAATTAGAAAGGCTTCTTATTATCTGCAAAGTTCTGAGATTTGTGCCAGTAACATTGTTAGTGAGTGATCTTGGCGTTTCAGTAAATAGGGATTTTAAATGGGGACATCAACGTGGGGACTGCCAGTAAGAAATCGAATAGAATGTTAGGATTTATTAAAAGAAATGTATCATCTAAATCTAAGGACATAATTTTACCACTATATAGGAGTTTAGTTAGGCCTCATCTTGAATATGCAGTAAAATTCTGGGTACCTCATTTTAAAAAGGATATTGATTTATTAGAACGGGTTCAGCATAGAGCCACAAAAATGATCCAGGGTACTTCGGGAATGAATTGTGGAGAGAGGTTTAAAACTCTAAATATGTATACACTCGAGGAGAAAAGGATTAAAGGGGACCTTATTCAGTGGCGGCTCGCCCACTACAGCTGCACCTAAATTCAGTATTTTAAAACTAAAATCAGATATTTTACTAATTTTCTTAAATGAAGATTAGAATTGATAATGAAATTTCTACGGTAGTAAACAAAATCTCCTATAAATAGCAAGCCTGTTACCGTAATGTACAATTCAGGAGGGGGAAAACTCCATTCAATCAAAACTGCAGCCAAAAAGCGAAATTCGAAATCGGCTGCATCGTTGCCATGACAACCTCTACGTAGTATGGAGATTCCTCTCCATGCAATGCACTACATTTGTGAGAGGGTACAGCCGAAATGAATTTTCTTGTTTTAACTGCACTTGAGATTCGATATGTAAATTGGCTCATCCGTGAAACGCTGGGATGGGTGGGTGAAACGATAACTTACGAGAATATCTCCAAACGGAAATGGTTTTCGTGATAAATTTACTGTGCGCTGTTGTTTCAGGACATGGTCCTGCTGTTGTTTTGCTATTTAAGTTAATATTAAAATTGACCGATTCGCATGTTTAAAAGAAAGGAGGATTGCTTTAATTAAAAAAAAAATTAAGTGTTTTCTATTTTTTCGCATGTTATCATTTCGTAAAAATTGAAAGGAAACTTTGATTTGAGTAGTAAATAATAAATAATTTCAGTTCATGTATGGGTTGTGGAAAATAAGGAGGAATCATGTGAATCCCCACCATTGAAAATAAAATTTTCATTGGTGGGGATTCACATGATTTCGGCTGCACTAACATTTTAGACCACGGGCCGCCACTGACCTTATTCAGTTATTCAAATTTGTCAAATTGGGTGATGTGGAGGAATTGAAATTTAATATTGCTAATGTGACTAGAGGTCATGGATTCAAATTATACAAATCACAGCTTAATCGGGACGTTAGAATGTATTATTTTTTTAATAGGGCTATAGACAAATGGAATGGTTTGCCTGAGTATATTGTTAATTCTTCAGGAGTGGGTAGTTTTAAAAAGCAATTGGATCGGCATTGGGGAATCGTGAGGATGGTGGATTGACAGGACCAACCTTGCTGGGCATAGAGCCTGTAATTGGTCGACATTATTTGTATTTGTAAGGGTCCCTGGAAATAATAGGGGGGCCTAGGTTTTTTTTCCATGCAAGAGTCAAATTCTTTTTTTTAAATGTTTCTTTAATATACTTACTAAATATATGTGATGTTTGATCAACTAGAAGTGCAGTAGTTCTAATTATAGACAGGTTCAGTTTTGGAGGTATAAAACAAAGGCTGAAATATTATATTCACATCATTTATTGTTCAGGACTTCAGAGTAAGATCCCCTAGCTTCGAGATTACATCGTGAATCTGTATCAAGATGGATTTTTTTGAGAAGGAGAATACACCCTGGACACCTCTGATTGGTTCCTCGACTTTTAGTTCGCATTTTCTAGTTAGTTTGACTTCGTATTTTAGAAGTTGCATGGCAGTGAACGTAGTCACATGTGTAATGGTGACTCATCCTAAATCTAAGAGTGGGATATTGCCTCTTGAGATTTAATATGTTGGGTGCTTTGGTACTGGGAAAAGGGGGCGATATCCAAATTTAAAGAAAGTTAATTAAAGTAATAAATTTTAAAGCGGGGAGAAGAGTTAAAATATCTTACATATATATATATTACTATAGCTTAGTTTCTGTTACTATATTTTTCATGCTATGTTTGTGTATATTTCCCTCGTTTGTTGAAAAAAGAACTTTGTTTTTGTAAAAAGCGCCAAATTTCTGTAACAGAAACGGCGAAACGTCACTTGGCTCGTTCTCTGGCTGTGCATTAGATTGGTGTCTGTTACAGCACTGCCTTCTATACTAGCTGCCTGTCAGATGGGCTCGGAGGGGAGTTTGGTGTAGGGACAGTTTCGTCCGCAAGAGGCGCCAGTGAACAACAACTCACCGCCTCGACATTTCGTATAGGACAGTCAGGAGCGGACTGGCACTCAAAAACGGTCCGGGAAAATTTTGAATTTCGGCCACCGAACAAATTTTGAAACTTATGTTTGTTATTAAAATAATGAGCTCATAATTTGAAAACATAATAATAAATAATATCAACATTTAACTCTTTATATAAAATTTACTAATAACTTTTAAAATTTATTAAAATATTTTGAAAATTATTAAAAAAATTAAAAATGTATTAAAAAATTAATAAATGTATTAAAATATTTTAAAATTTATTAAAATATTTTTTAATTTATTAAAATATTTTAAAATGTATTAATATTTTAGTTGATAATTAATATTTTTAATTATCATACTGGAATTTTTAATTCGTTTGGAAGATTTTTAAGAGGAAGCCACCAACGGTCCTGTTCAACCCAAATTCTTCCTTCTTTCATCCGAGAAGCACTGGTCAAGAGAAGGAAGTGGGGGCTAAAAAATGCGGCCTCTCCTTTACACTGTTACTTTTCGACGCCTTTGAAACTGACTTCACGTTGGCCACACTTCCATAGGCCACAGCTGGAACGTAGTTTCAAATAAGAAAATAATTACGACTTCTTAGATATTTTCCTGTTTTCAAATTTGAAACATTATTGAAAAACCTGTGTTGCCTTTTAATAAATTATTCTTTAAATATATTTTTTCTTTTCAAGAAATCACCGACCACATTTTTAAAATATTAACCGGCCACGCGGGAAAATTCCAGATCAACTCTATGGCCAGTCCGCCACTGAGGACAGTGTGTTTTGGTCGCTGTGAAATAACGTATAAATCAATTCCACAGTGGGACATTTGGCTTAGGAATTTATGGGGAAGAGAGAGGAGGGTCAAGCCTTTTCTCCTTCACACATCTGGCCCAAAATACACTTAAAATCATTCTGTTGTCTAAATCCAACACAAAACTTCGCCCGGTAGTACAGGGTGCGTTCCATAAGTAATGCGACTAAATTCATAAAAAATCATTTATTCGACATATTCGTACTATTAGTTAAAAATCCTCAAAATAGCACCCTCCTGCGTCGATACATTTATGGAGGCGGTGTTTCCAGGCCTGGAAGGCATCCAGGAAGGCCTTCTCCGTGAGGTCCTTTAGAGCCGATGTAACATGAGCCTGGATGTTTTCAATCGTGTCTCAATGTTTACCTTTCAGGGCTCCTTTTAAGCGAGGAAACAAAAAAAAAGTCTGGGGGGAGCCAGGTCAGGACTGTAGGGACGCTGGGAAACCAGTGGGGTATGGGTCCTGGCTAGAAAGGAGGGTCGCGCGCTGCCGAAGTGACATCAAGGACGCATGGAAACTTCATCACGATATCGCGCCAAGCCACAGCTCCTTCGTTGTCAACGATTTCCTGGCCAGGACGCATACCCCACTGGTTCGTCAGCCTCCTACAAGCCTGACCTGGCTCCCCTAGACTTTGCTTTTGTTTCCCCGCTTAAAAGGAGCCCTGAAAGGGAAACTTTGGGACACAATTGAAAACATCCAGGCTCATGTTACATCGGCTCTAAAGGACCTCACGGAGAAGGCTTTCCAGGATGCCTTCGAGGCCTGGAAAAACCTCCTCCATAAATGTATCGACGCAGGAGGATGCTATTTTGAAGATTTTTAACTAATTGTACGAATATGTCCAATATATGATTTTTTATGAATTTGGTCGCATTACTTATGGAACGCACCCTGTAAATACAAGTCGTAAACTTGTCAAAGAGGTGATGTTTTTGATGAATTAACTGCTCCCCTCCCCACACACCCATCTGTCGATTGTCAAAGGACAAACACATTCTCATTCTTGAATCTTATCTGATGTTTGAATGAATGGAAAAGACACTAAAATCCCTATTGAAAAGTAAATTCCCCATCGTTTAAACTTCTGGTGCTTGTTTGCAAAATGAGAGTAGATTTTCAGAATGAATGTATTTTACTGTAATTGGATGGCTTTGGAACTATTTAAAAGTAGTGATTAAACAAAGAGTCTAAACTTGCATTTTACAGGGAGATTGACGACAGTCAGAATACGTCAAGTCCACGTGGTTTATAAACGATCTCTCCTTCAAGGTGGCTGACTTAAATTATTAGAGGGTTGTTATGCTAACATTTGATAACTGACAAAATTAAAAAAAAAATTAGAGATAACAAGATAATGGTGTAACGTAGGTATGCAGCATTTTTAAAGTTTTATTAAGAAACACTTTTATTGTTCCAATCTGAATGGCAAATCTCTACAATAAAAAGTAAGTAAATTATTTTATATTGAAATAGGTATTTTGGTATAAACTTTTTTGCAAGTTGTTTGAAATTTTATAAACTAATGCAGTTAACAGTCTAACAATGCGGGAAAATTATTTTTAGGAAATTGATTTGATATATAAAAAAAATGGCGCTAACGATTTATATGCTTTAACGGTTTCATCAATGCGAGCCACACAATACACAACTAGTGTTCCATATATAGCAAAAAGTCAAAGGTTTCACAAATCTGCTACTTAAAAACTTTAAATGTTTTCCAAATTTCAGTGTTCACCCTAGGCGTTTTTTGAAGGCGGGTACGCCTTGTCCGTCCTGTATCCTTAAAAATTGCGCCCACCTGCCCTTTTATGCTCGAATCCCCATTCTTTCCGAAATCTCACTATTCACCTGACCACTTTTGGAATATATTCGTTCTCATTCTTTTCAATTTAGTAGAAAAAGTTTTTTTTCCTTTCTTTTTTTCAGAATGGGACGATTTTATGAATGAAAAATAATGTTTTGCAAATTTATAGTTAGATGCTTTTTTCAGTTTTAATTGCATTTATTAGATATTTGATTATCATCAGCTAACTAGAAGTGTTGGTTTTTAGGGAAAATCGGATTTTTAGCACGACAATTTTAAAGATGAAAACATACTATTTTTTCCAAATTTAAAATAAATTTGCAAGTTTTGCTTCGGCTTTATTTTGGTTCTGCAGTCAGTTTGCTATATATTAAGAGCCATTCAGTTAGGCCATAAAAAAACGGCAAAAGAGAAAAAAAAATGTAATTAAACACCGATTTTTCGAATATCGATTTTGCGTCTTCATTGCACATAGAAAATAAAAATGCACCTATTCTCATATTAGCGCTCTACATCTTTTCATTTTTAGGGGGAACACTAGAATTTATTGCACTTTTAATCAATGTAGTAGAATTACTGTCTTGTCTTGTATATATGTGTTGAAATTTCCTAAAGTTATAAAGTTAATTGTATGCCTTATTAATATGTTTGAAACCTACCGAGACGCTCGGAAATTGTATTTCAATGTCACTAATGGAAATTTCAAAATTGTTAACAGTGAAACGTTAGACGAAGTTTAGTTTCTATATAAATCAGTGTTTAGATTCAGTAATTATTTATTGTTTGGATATTAAAACTAGATCAATTATAAGTATTTGCTTTCTACTTGATCTAATAGAAATATAATTTTTTTTATGAAAGTTTCATAGTTATTTTCGTAAGCTTTCACACTCAAGGCTGTGATTTGGCTTTTTACATGGATATGAGTGAGATGTATACGAATTAACAGTATTAAATAAATTCTGAATTGTAATGTAATTACTTAATTGGAATAAAGCTAATTAGGTGGGTTTTTGCTGCGTTCCTGATTGTAGAAAGATGAGGCAGTAGAATATCATTATATATACCTTCAAATGCTTTGCATTTTTTATTGTAGAAATAAAAAACAGAATAGGCATAATCGGTATTTTTATGAAGAGAAGCTTATTCTGTGGTATTTATTATGTTAAGGGGAACTTTAGTTTTGCATGCATATTGTAATATTTTAAATGTACCATTAAGTAACGTAATACTTCCAAAAACGTTTAAAAAATGCAGATGTTTTATTTAAATTCCAAATAAAAATAAAAATAATATTCACACTAAAATTACTTTAAAATTCTAACATTCCTCCACCGAAAAAAAAATTTTAAGTTGAAAATTGTAATTCCCTGCATCAAAAAACCACAGATTTCTATAATGAACCAACGCTAAAAAAGTAGTAGTAGCGAGCGTGGGAACGGGGGAAACTTCTCGCGAAACCGGAGATCAAAGGGCCGACGCTCGACCTGGCAGGCAGCTAGTATAGAAGACAGTGGTTATAGCGCGTGGCGACCGTTTCTTCTTTGATGCCGATCGACCACCCGGCAGACACCTTTGTTTCAAACCTCTTGAGAATAAAACAATCAAACAAACAAAAAGTCACATGTTCAAATAGAGGGTTCTTCTACTAACCTTGACAAAGTTAATCGCTCGAAGCAACTGGTTATTTGAACTGAGAACGGGGACTTCTGAGAATAATTGTGGGCGGGGGTTGTCTTTTCGTGTAAATCGACACACCCTGCAGTGGCGGCCCGTGGTCGAAAATGTTAGTGCAGCCGAAATCATGTGAATCCCCCCCCCCCCTCTACCCCGCCAAAAACCATACATGAAAGGAAATTCCTTATTATTCCCTACTCAAATCAAAGTTTATTTTAAATTTTTACGAAATGATAACATGCGAAAAAAATGGAAAACACTTACTTATTTTTTGAAAATTAAAGTAATCCTGCTTTCTTTTAAACATGCGAATCGGTCAATTTTAATATTAACTTACATAACGAAACAACAGCAGGACCATGTCCTGAAACAACAGCAGGACCATGTCCTGAAACAACAGCAGGACCATGTCCTGAAACAACAGCACACAGTAAATGTATCACGAAAACCATTTCCGTTGTGAGATATTCTCGTAAGTTCTCGTTTCATCCACGGGCCAATCAGCATATCGAACCTCAAGTGCAGCTAAAACAAGAAAATCTATTTCGGCTGTACCTTCTCACAAATGCAGTGCATTAGCATGGGGGGGAATCTCCATACTACGTAGAGGTTGCCATGGCAACGATGCAGCCGATTTCGAATTTCGCTTTTTAGCGATTGAATGGAGTTTTTTCCCCTCCTGAATTGTACATTACGGTAACAGGCTTGCTTTTATCGGAGATTTTGTTTACTACCGTAGAAATTTCATTTTCAATTCTAATCTTCATTTAAGAAAATTAGTAAAATATCTTATTTTAGTTTTAAAATACACTAATAAATCTAGGTGCGGCCCGGCTGTACTTGCTGAAGTGGGCGAGCCGCCACTGACACCCTGTTTCTACAAGTAATTGATTTCCCACCGCTGACTAGAGGCTAATTCATGTTTTGTGAAGCGTGCTTCTGCTCTGGAACATCTGGATCCCATATTAGCTAGCTCTTTAATAAATGCTTCTATTTATAAGTCTACTTATTATTTAGCTGACCGAGTAAGTAATATCCCCCCAAAAAAACTTTAGAAAAGTAAAAAACGCTAAGCGCCCCTCCCCCTAAAGAAATCTTTGAAACTGTGGCTAAAAAAGTTGTGATATAAAAAACAAACAAGCCAATTGCACTAGGGGGATCAACCCTGCACACCCTCTCACTAGCCTTCTCCTGGTAAACAGCTGCGCTTTCTTTTCTTAGCTCGGTTAATATTTTATGTGTGTATAAAATTTTAACCAAGCTAAGAAAAGAAAGCACAGCTGTTTTCCGGGAGAAGGCTAGTGAGATGGTGTGCAGGGTTGATCCCCCTAGTGCAATTGGCTTGTTTGTTTTTTATATCACAACTTTTTTAGCCACAGTTTCAAAGATTTCTTTAGGGGGAGGGGCGCTTAGCGTTTTTTACTTTTCTAAAGTTTTTTTGGGGGATATCAGTCTTTTTTTTCATACCCACCTAACGGAGAATGTCAAACCAATCATCATTTAAACTTTTTAAAAATTACTATTTGTTTTCCCATGTCATTAGTTTAATCCGATAGTTCAAGGAAATTTTTATCCAACACGCTGTATTAAAAATTTAGAATTAAATTAACACGTTCGCTCTACGAGATATCTCGTAGTTTTTATTTCACAGTTAAAGCAGTACGCCCCCCCCCCCCCCCCCTCTTTCACTCCCGCTCCTTGGATTTGACGTCACTCACTTCATCAAACTGAGGAGCGCAGGCAATGGTTGCTATTTACGGCCCGGCGAAAAGTGAATGACAATGGCAGAAAATTTTGAATTTTGTTAGTTATTTGAAATTCTTCTATCTTTATTAATAATTGTCCAAGTGGAATGATTTTTTTGCATCGAGTAAAGAGATTTTTTATCTTTCCGATGGTACAATTTTTATTTTGTAGAGCTTATTACTTACCGATAATTTTAACTTTTATTAAACCGTTCTAAAACACAATTTGTTTGGCGACGGAACAGTCGAAGGACTTCATATTTGGGTATTAATCGCCTTGTGGCATAGAGTTTTGGCTCTTAGGATTTAATTACTTTTTTAGCTAATTAAACTTATAAATAATTAATATTATTAAATAAAAGTAACAAAAGGACCTTGTGATGTCATAAAGCTATCATATAAGCTAGTAATCAAAAGAATCGGTTCAATAATGTAGTGTATAGCTCGACTTACAAATTTTGGCTTCATAATTTGAAAAAGTGACAAATCAACTAACTTTGCGCAAATTAAAAAACTTCGTATCTCCGTTGATTTTCAATGAAAAAAAAATATTCTTGTATTAAAATAAAGGTTTCACAAATACGGTTCCACCAATACTGGTTTTATTTTTTTTACGAAATGTAGTTCGGCTTCTATACTCTGTTTTACAAACGCGGTTTAACATTACAAGTTGTGCAGATTATATAAGCTTAAGTCCTGTCAGGCGTTCGTTTCTTGTTGGCTGCTTTGACGAGTTGGCGTTATTTCTTCTTTTTCTGGCTTAGCGTTGCGAGCCCGACCGGGTCGCTTGATTCTATATTAATACTTTAATGAAACATTTCATAATTCATTTCTAGAAATTCTTTATTTTTATTTTTTAGTCATTTAAATTTCAAAAGTGATTAGTTAAATTTGGATCACAAGTTACTTTGAGGTTGTTACTATGTGTGGTGATAAATTAACAAAACCACCCGTTTTTAGCAAGGGATTAATTACAATGACGCACCATAGCTCTCTGTTTATTCTTGAAGACATATTCAATAATTTGTTTAGATATTTGCAAATATAAAAACTTTTTTTTTGTGAAAATTCCTTTTTTTTTTTATTATATTTTTTTTTTCTAAAAAAAACTTTTTTGGGTTGTTATATGTATGCTACAATGGGTACACTGCATAGTCTTGCTCCTGCCCCCCCCCCCCCCACACACACACTCAGTGTCGCTGCTTGTCACTCAGCTATACTTGTTTTATGTACTATGTTAAAATTTTGTGCCTCCCCCCCTCCCAATATTTTTGATAACTTTACGTCTATGACAATTTCTATCCATGCCAATGAACGAAATGCCATTGTTGTGCAACTTCTGTTAAACAATGAATTTTTTTTTAAATCGGTTGAATTGTTTTAAAAAAACTTCGGTTAATCGACATTTCCTGATATATTACAGCCGGATAACCGATTTTTTTTTCTTTATTTTTCAGATGTTGCCTAAGTGGATGTTTCTCTATCCAACAAAAAAATAAATTTTGAAATCGGACAATATTTTTTCAAACGGTCCGATTAATTGAGAATTCTGGATAGTTAAATACCGGATAACCGGATTTTTTCTTAATGGCTCCCAAGTGAAACAACCCCTATCCAACAAAAAAAATTATCCAAATATCTTAATTAGAACCGAATTCTTGCGCGAACATACACAATTTATTTTTAAATACATAACAGTCGAATTGATAACCTCTCTCCTTGGCGCGAGATTTAGCGGTTTTAATTTAAAGTTTCTGGTAGTTTTATTTTGGTGTTTTAGTTGACGCGCTGTTCAATCGGTTAAAAAAAGTGCAGTAACTCGAAAAAGTTTGGGAACCACTGGGTTATAATCTTTCATGTATCACCTATCTTTTTAGGTCTTTTACTATTTAGGTCTTTTAAAAAAAAAAATTATTCATTTAGACTAACCCTGTATATTATTACACAACATGAACGTGTAAAATGAGATTATTTTGCATTTATTGCAAAACATTTGGATTTCTATTTATTATCATTGGCATAAAAAGCACATTTAAAGCATTAACCAGTTTTATTTTTAACCAACTTAAAGCGCGCCAACCAACCGCCAAAGCGCGCCAAACAACCGCCAAAGCGCGCCAACCAACCGCCAATGCGCGCCAACCAACCGCCAAATCGCGCCAACCAACCGCCAAAGCGCGCCAACCAACCGCCAAAGCGCGCCAACCAACCGCCAAAGCGCGCCTACCAACCGCCAAAGCGCGCCAACCAACCGCCAAAGCGCGCCAATCAACCGCCAAAGCGCGCCAATCAACCGCCAAAGCGCGCCAACCAACTGCCAAAGCGCGCCGAAGAAGACCGGTTATCAATTCTATTATTATAGTAATTATTTATTTATTTATTTTGCTTTTTATGTATGTTCCCGCCAGATTTCTGTTCTAATTCATATATTTGGAAAGTTCTTTTTTGGATAGAGGATGTCTCACTTAGGCACCTTTACAAAAAAAATATCCGGTTATCCGGCATTTCATTAACTTACCAGAATTATCAATTAACCGTACAGTTTGAAAAAAAAAATGTTGTCCGATTTCAAAATTATTTTTTTGATGGATAAAAAAAATCTACTTAGGCCAAAAATACAAAAAAATATTGGTTATCTGGCTTTTATTTATCCGGAAATATCGATAAACCGGACTTTTTTAAAACATTTTCTCCAATTTCATAATTTCTCATTGTTGGAAAGTGATTGTTTAAGTATAATATAATTTAATTCAACATTTATTAAACCGGATAATCTCAAAATGTCTACCTGGAGCTTGGAAAAAGTGAACAAAAACTTGAGCTTCATGTTAATTGATAGCAGAGGGCGAAGCCCCCTGCTAAATTAAGAACTAAAAAGGAAAAAAATAAAATAAATCTTTAAAAAAAAAAAACTTTAGGGAAAAAAAACACTAAAAGGTACAAAATAATTTTTAATTTAAGGAAATTTAAAAAAGTGAAAAAAAAATTATATTAATTTTATACTTATTCAAGTTTTTTTTAAGTTGGTGCCAACTAACAAAAACCATACAAAAGTTTTGGTGCTACTTCAAAAAATTGTATTAAGTATAAAAGTAATATTAAACATTTAAATTTTTTCCGCTTGTTTCTTGAATTGAAAATTATTTTGTATTTTATAGCAGTTTTTTTTAAATGGTTTTCCTGTTTCTAAAAAAGATTATTTTATCTTTTTTTTTCAATTTTATGACATTTTATTTATTTCCAGTCATTCAAAATCAATAAATGGGAAATATAAAATATATTAAATAACATTATCTTTCTAAAAAAAGAAAACCCGACTTAAAGAAAATGCGCTACAAAGTAAATTTTTTTTTTTAATTTTACGAACGAGTTGAATAAATTGAATTATTTCATATAAATTTTATACTTATTAAAACTTTTTTAAATCGGCGCCAAAATTTAAATATGATTTTTGTAAATTGGCACCAACTCGTAATAAGTATAAAATGGATATTAAATAACTAAATTTTTCAACTCGTTCGTAAAATTAAAAATTACTTTTTACTTTTTTAGCGCATTTTCTTTAAGTCGGTTTTCCTTTTTTTAGAAAGATAATTTTATTTTTCCCTTTTTAGTTTTTAATTTAGAGGGGGGCTTCGCGTCTGCTATTATTCACCAAGAAATTCAAGTAACAACATTTTGTGCTTACATTTTGTCTCAACAATGTATATCGTAAAACAGTCCCTATCCATGGCAAAGATTGCTGGGTAAACGAAATGTCATTGTTGTACAACTTCTATTAAACAATGAAAACAGATAAATTGTTTTCAAAAACTCCGATTAATCCAAATTTCCGGATATATAACAGCCGGATAACCGATTAGTTTTTGCAGATTTTGCCTAAGTGGATTTTTCTCTATCCAACAAAAAAATAATTTTCGAAATCGGACAATATTTTTTTTCAAACGGTCCAGTTTATTGAGAATTCCGGATAGGTAAATGCCGGATAACACCGAATATTTTTTTCAAATTGCTCCCAAGTGAAACATTTCCTACCCAACAAAAAAAATTGTCCAAATAACTGAAGTAGAACCGAAATCCCACGCGAGCATACATATATATATATATATTATATATATTGAATTGAATTGATAACCTCTCGACTAGGCGCGCTGTTCAGTCGGTTAAAAATAATATTTAATATTAATTATATATATATATATATATATATATATATATATATATATATATATATATTGAATTGAATTGATAACCTCTCGACTAGGCGCGCTGTTCAGTCGGTTAAAAATAATATTTAATATTAATTTTATACTTATTAAAGTTTTTTTAAAGTTGGTGCCAACTTACAAAACCCATACAAAAGTTTTGGTGCGACTTAAAAAAATTGTAATAAGTATAAAAGTAATATTAAGCATTTAAATTTTTTCCGCTTGTTTCTTGAATTAAAAATTATTTTGTATTTTATAGCAGTTTTTGTAATTGGTTTTCTGTTTTTAAAAAAGATTGTTTTATCTTTCCTTTTTTTTTTAATTACTTTTTTTCAATTTCATGACATTTTATCATTTATTTCCGGTAATTCAAAATCAATAAATGAGAAACATAAAATATATTAAAAAATTAATTGAATTTGAAACGATACGGTTAACATATTTTTTTTATTCTAAAAGTAGTTCACAATTACAAGTTACATGACCGGATCTTTTTTAATTATATTTACATTTAATTTTGTGATATTCTAGAGAAAATAAATCTTTTAAAACGATTTATTTTGATTTATAATTAAATGTGTGCATATATTCCTTACATAATGTTTTTGGAATTTGAATTTGACGTCGAATAAAATATGTATTAATGTTTATTTTTAATTGTTTAAATATACAATTAGAAATAAGTTATGTTGATTAATAAATGTCATTGGAATATAATACAACTTTGTAAACATATCTCTCCTAACCTTTCAAATAAACCGAAAACCCTAAAAAGTAAATAATTCCCTAAAAATAAATCAAAATAACTAATAAATGATAATAAATATAGAACTGTATTTATACGTTATATGTTTAGTCAGTATATTTCGTTGGAATGACTCAAATAGATTATTATTTAAGGCTTCGAGTTATGTGCTGCCATCTATGGTCGAAACAAGAAACAAATATTCGTTGATGACTGTGTTTCAAAAAAATTCATGGTTCCGAGAAGGAAATAATAATTTCCTTATTTATTCAATGTATTGAATACGAATATAACAAAGATGAAGCTAAATTGGCTTCGGTTTTTTTTTTGTAATGTGTACGTATTATTAAGAATATATATATATATATATATATATATATATATATATATATATATGAAATATTAAGATTGATTTCATAAAAAGAGGGCCAAAGGTTGTATTTATATTCTTTATTAGTGATCACACCAGGAGCCCGTGAAGCACACGTCCTTACAGTTTGAGAGTCGAAGTCAGAAGAGAATGAGATTTCCCCAAATAGGGAGAACCTCAGCTAACATAGGGAAAAGTATAATGGGTAGGGATTTGTCAAGGCGGAGCACACACATGAAGTTTTTGGAGGGGTGCCAAAAGGGAATTACGAGCGTGGGTGATAGGGAACTTTCTGTCGTGGGAAAGGTTGAGAATGGCACGTAGAGAATGCAGATTGTTAGAATGAAACAGCAATGTCAGCAAGAATTAAAAGGACTGTTAAAGACGGGGGCAGTATACAAATTAAATGAAGGAAGTTAAAAGGGGTGGTTTTGTAAAAGGAGGTGGAAAGTTAAAGGGGGTTGAAATTATCTTTCATCTCCCTCCCGCAAAATCATACACATCGGCCAGCGATGAGCACAAATGCGAGAAAAAGATAAAAGTAAGAGAAGAAGGTAATGTCAGCCAAATGGTTGATCAGACCATCTGAGCAACATGAAGAGTTTGTAAGTGATTGGAGAAAAGAAATATTATTGACAGAGGTACAATTAAAATTTTGAAATACTGCTGTATGTGCTCGCCTTAACACATGCTCTACAAATAGTTATGAAACTAATTAAATTACAATACCAAAATAAGTATACCAATATAAAAATCAATATTGTACATAGTGAAAATTAAACATAAACATATGTTGTAAACAATGAAATATAAAACTGTTCTGATCTATTCAAGACATATGACGGTCAGAAAATATATGTAACTACTACAACTCTTTAGTGCAACGCAAAAAAAAAAATGAAATTTTGTAAATGGGAGTCTAAAGAGACCCGAGTGACGCAAGTCACTGGTGAAAAAAATGACTGGTTACAGCCTGACTAAGGTTGGATGGCAGGTATTGACCAACATAATCCTTGAAATGTAATTCAGCTATACTTCATGAACCTACGGTTAGTATTTCTGAAAACAAAATCAACTAATTTTAATACATTTGATATAAAAATAGCATTTTCTTAGAAGACGAAGTCAAACCTCCATGTGATTGAACCAAAAATGGTTGGAGCATGCTCGAGTGATTTGTTGACATGGGAGGATCCTCGATTTGATCGATGTAAAAATGGTAAAATGGTCGACCATGGTGGAATGTTGCACAAAGAAAATAGTCACAAATACTAAAATTGAATTGGTGGTAGTTAAATTTTGATCAAGCTGGTTTGTTCTTTGAAAATATACAATTATACTCTTTCAACAAACAAGTAATCATGGTCAGGTTGGACAATCTGCAGATTACGATTTCTCAGAGGTCGATGGCACATGAACTCATTCATCTCAATTATACAATGTAATATCCTCTTAGTTTGATTATATTACTATGTTGACATAATTTGATTGGGTTTTAGAAAAACAAAATATTTGACTAAGGAACAGTGATGAACCAGTAAGGTTGTTTGACAAACAATATGAAATAATTAATATAAGTTATTAAATTATGAAGTATTCAAAATGCACTTTTTGATTATAAACAAGAAACAATACAATTATCAAAGTATAAAATGAAAATGTACAATTGACGTACAGGTATACTGGGGTGAATAAAAGAACAAAGTGAAGCTGTTGAAATTGAAGGAAAATATGTGATTGATTGAAATAAATTTCCTTTGATTGAAGAAAAGGTGTGTGGTTAAACATGTGTGATGTCGAATTCACCTGCAACTTGCTCATAGTAAAGTGTGTGTCCAAATAAATTTGTGGGAAACTTATCTAGAGTTTACATGTTGTTAAGCCAGAAGAACATATAATAATAAATTGGAAAAAGTTATTAACAGACTCAGAGAGGGTTAAATGTGTTCCAAGAAATCAGTGAAAAACCTTTCGTTAAAATTTCGGCTACAACAATGTAAAATAAAAACCTTAATGTAATATCAATATCACCATTATAATTATCTTTACCATTAAAACAATTTACTCAAATTTCATCCTTCAAAAGCAAATACACCTATATTTTCCAAAACAAACAGGGTACGCAATTCAAATGAAGATCTACAGGGTTTCACGTAATAGAGCCAATGAAGGGTTCAGAGCACTCTATCCATTCTGGTCGTATAACATGACATTTTTCAAAAAGGACGAATTTCAGTATATTATATTCTAAGTACCATTAATTTAGAAAAACTTCTCTCGAACATGAATTATAAAAATTGTACATCCTAGTTCACAAAATATCAATTTTAAGTTAACACAATTATTTGCAAAGATTCCTAAAATTTAACATAGATAAATTATTATGCCAAATCAAACTATTCCATTAAAATTTAAAACAATTATCTTCTCCAAAAGATATCACTACTGATTATATTTGACAATATTAAATTTAATGACATCTCCAAACTTTATCAAAATCTGTAATAAAATTAATACTAAAATCAAAATTTATTATGCACTAAACAATAATTAATTTAATAATTATTATAATTGAAAAGTTAATCTCATTTCACTATTAATTGTGATGAAAAGCACTGTAATAGAAAACCAAACTATCTCAATAGAAAACCAAACTATCTCATAAAAAATGTAAACAAAACTAAATTTCAGAATTTTAAAATTAAAATATTATAACACTTTTCATTTATGAAAATAAAAATAATTAAATCATATTGACAATTAACAACTTTTCAAAGTAGAACTTTCTTTTTCAAAGTAGAACTATTGAGGCGACGCTGAATGCAAAATAATCATAGTTAAACGTTTCTTGAATTTTTTTATTCTGATCACTTAAGATTTATATAGCTTGAAGAACTTTGCTTTCGCGAACATTGGTACTGGCGAATGTTTTGATTCGAATCGAAGCGGCACACAAATCGTAGAAATGAACACAAAAGGAGAATCGAAACTAGTTTTCGTGGTGCCCATTCATTAATTCTTCGTGTTTCACTGATCACTAGGTAACTTGTAGAACTTTGATTTCGCGATGGAGTACTCACTAGGGAACAGATGTAGTATAGGACATTTGGCGCGTTTTTGTTTTTGGCGACGAAAAATTGCCTTTAAACAGCGCTATGACGTCATTGGGTTGCCAGATGGAAAGTCGTCACAAGAATCGGAATATACCAACAATATCAAGTGGGGTTGCCATATTATAAATTTATCGCCCCTATGAAACACACCAAAAAAAACCTGGCGCGCCAAATGTCCTATACTACATCTGTACCCTCACTAGTTTCAAGGCACTTTAATTTTGAACGGAACTTTAATTTCTCAGCAAGTCGGGAGAACACAACACACAAGGAGAGTCGGCGGTGAGTGGGTGAGGGTAGGCCGGGAGTCTGGCTTCGTACGTCATGGCGCCGTGTTCCGTCAGCTTTCGTTTCTGAAGGAGACGTGGTTGACGAGAGTCGCTGCCGTTGCACGTTCGGTCGTCGCATCTTCTATAAGGTAGACGGGCTTCTGTTCTGTCGGAGCTTGAACGTATACTGGTGTTTGCGGACATCAACTTTCGGTTCGGCTGGTGGATAATTGGCTGGCTGGGCGGATGGTTCGCTGGTTGGGCTCCCGGTGATCTCAATTAAATTTTTTAACTTTAATTAATTGTTAGGGGAATTCCGACATAGGCATATCGCTGTCGACTTTTGAAATATTAAGATTGATTTCATAAAAAGAGGGCCAAAGGTTGTATTTATATTCTTTATTAGTGATCACACCAGGAGCCCGTGAAGCACACGTCCTTACAGTTTGAGAGTCGAAGTCAGAAGAGAATGAGATTTCCCCAAATAGGGAGAACCTCAGCTAACATAGGGAAAAGTATAATGGGTAGGGATTTGTCAAGGCGGAGCACACACATGAAGTTTTTGGAGGGGTGCCAAAAGGGAATTACGAGCGTGGGTGATAGGGAACTTTCTGTCGTGGGAAAGGTTGAGAATGGCACGTAGAGAATGCAGATTGTTAGAATGAAACAGCAATGTTAACAAGAATTAAAAGGACTGTTAAAGACGGGGGCAGTATACAAATTAAATGAAGGAAGTTAAAAGGGGTGGTTTTGTAAAAGGAGGTGGAAAGTTAAAGGGGGTTGAAATTATCTTTCATCTATATATATATATATATATATATATATATATATATATATATATATATATATATATATATATATATATATATATATTCCCTATTCTTCGGACTTTCGTTTTCTTTTGACTTGTCGTTTGTAAAGGACGAAGGCTAGCATTGACCATTCACCCTGGTACCGTTGCCTCGTCACGGCAATGTCCGGATGAAAACGTTCGCCGTGCTCCTGATGAAAACGTTCGCCGTATTCCTGATGAAAACGTTCATCCTCTCTATTGACATCTCCGTAGTTATTAGGGAGGAAATTCAAGTGGTAGTCAAGTGAACCTTTAACGACTTATTACAGCTAAGAAGCAATTTCACTGCTGACCATCAGTTTTATTAGGCTGATCAAGCAGTTAAGAAACGGTTCTCTACATATGTAATCGTAAACCGTGCTTATAATTATGCGTCTGCGTTCTGCAATAGACTTATATATTTATTTCTCTTTTTTTTTAATCCATTGTATTTAAAATCAAGCATATATATTTTTTATATCTATCATGTATTTTTGTAATTCCTGCTGATTACAAAAGCTGTAACTATTCTAACGAGAGAGAAAATTAACTGCATATATTGCCACTAGAGGGCGCATCTCAATTTTAATAATAGTTTAATTAACACAATAGATTAATTAACAATTACTTCAAATTAAAGCAAATAATATTCGACATGATAACTGAATTTGTGATACTTAAAGATTAAACAGCATTTCGTGTCAAATGCTCAATATTACGAGATACTTCTAATTTCTTGAGTATCGAACATGCCATTTTGAGATTTCAAAGGTTAGCAGACAATTTTAGTTATGTCGAATATTATTTATTTCATTTCAAGCCTATAGTGTATATTGCTTTAATATTAAAATGGAATTGCGTTCCCTAACGCCAATATTTGTTTCGTTAATCATATTTCCGCCTTTACGTAAGAAGTACCAATAGTTTCATATTTTTTTAGTGAAAAGTTACGGGTGGAGGTTGCTCTGAGTACTGAAACTTTAATTATAGGTACCCTGCATATATCATCACTCATTGACTTAATGAGTGCTCAGCAGAAGACACATCCCTAGCGTGCAAATGAAACTTAGAAAGAAAACCAGGTCAATATTTTTTCTACAGACTGATCGCAGCGCCATCTCTTTGATAATAACTTTTTTTGGCATTATCGTTTCCGAACGTTCTGAAATTCAACCACGAAGGTTTAGTGTTCTTGCAGACGTTTTATGTTCTATGTTGCTTTATCACAGGAATACTTTATTTATAACCACCCTGTATTTCAACAAGAGAATTCCCGAAATCGGCAGCTGTCCCCCTAACTACACCACTGTTAGAGGCACAACTACGCCACTTGTTTTGGACATAAGCCATTGTTATCTTATCAATCACGTTTTTATGAGGTGGACATTTGAGTTAATTGTAAGTACATTTTAAGATAGTACATTTTCAGCCAGAAACCATTTACCATACCTTCGCGGCACCTTGTGGTGATAATTGTCTCTACACCAAAATATATTTTGACACTTTCGGCTTAAAATAACTATCGTATAGAAAATGCAGTGATTTATGTTAGGGATTGTGTTTTACATTATATGAATTTGTTATTAATAAGGAATAATAGTATGTGTACAAATTACAGATTTTCAGTATTTACGCCTTATGCATTCTTTCGATTACAATTAGAATATTTTTTTTCCCTAAAATAATACCTTTAAACCAAAAAAAAAAACTGTCTATTACAAAAAAATTCGCTAAAGACAATTTTTTTTTTTAATTTGCTTAACAAGAGTGAAAAATCTTCATTTAAATACTCATTTTATACTTACTACAATTTATTGAAATCAGCGCCAAAATATAGGTATTTAGTAATTGACTCAATTTAGCCGATAACCTATTTTTTTTAATTTCTCAAAGTGGGTTTTTTTTCCAATAAAAAAAAAGAATTTTGCAAATCGGTTAACATATTTTTCAAACGATCCCATAAATCGAGAATTCTGGGTAGTAAGATGATGGCTAACAGGATATTCATAACAAAAGTTTTGCAAGTGATCAATCAACCAAATCATAGTTTCTAATTGAGGAAAAGTGCACCCGCCACCAGGGACCGACCTACAAGCTTAGGGGCCCAGGGCTAAAGAACATTAGGGGGCCCCTCGACGTAACGCAAAATAAAACTGCTAAATTTATGCACAAGCACACAATACAAAATGACGTAATCAATCAGCTTTAATGCAAATATAATTTATTTATTTTTAAACTACTAATTTTCTGCTTTTGAGAATTTTAATTAACGTTAATGGTCAATTCTGCAACAGAGTTTTTTCATACGTTTCTATTTCTAGTTCTGTTCTTTCTTCCTTTTTAGCTTTTTTTTAGTTGAGCCAGATTCGTATGTTCTACCCATTTTATAGCTAGCAAATCCCTAATCATTAAAATATTAGGGAATTTGGTATAGGGAAAAAGTATCCGTAAACGACATATCTACGTGCGATTAATAAACACAGCTTGTTTGGTCTTGGACCTTGGTCATTAATTCAATATTACTAATGATCCAAAGAGCATATCTTTGAAATACGCGATGCAAAAGGTAACGCACATCATGAATGTGCTGAAAAGTGAAATGATTTAATTGGGTAAAATAATATAAGTTTTGCAAAACAATTAACAATTAAAAAAATTAAGTTTTTGATTAAAATAAATTTAATTAATTTTTTTAAAAAATCGTTAGTAAATTTATTTTTAACTTTTTCACATCATTTTTGGGGGCCCCTTTAAAATGGGGGCCCTGGGCAAGTGCCCCCAATGCCCTCCCGTAAATTAGTCTCTGCCCACCATTGAAGAAGACATATGTTTCCTACGTTATCAATAAAACAAAAATATTCTATACATTACCACAAATCAATGCTAAACACACTAAGTTCTAGATTTCTATTTAAAATAAAAAATACATTTTAAACTACCAGTTTTTTATTTAATTATTTTTAATTAAATAATTCAAAATACTTACTAATAGCATACTTACCTGGCACTGGGGAAATCCTTGATCAAATAGGAGGATCCCCCGAGCAGAGACCTTCCATTGCACTTCGGTTGGTTGACGCTCGCCACATTCGCAAATTGCGATTGCTTGGGGTGCACAATTTTTGGTAGTGGGGACAGCGTTCGCGCAGTCCCTTGCAATTAAAAGAAGCTAAACATATTTCCTTAACAAAGTTCATACATCATTTTACTTTGCGAATATTACTCTAATTTATATTTAATGTATTTTCAATATTTCTTCCTTATGACAATTTTTTTTTAACGAAACATATTCATTTGTACTATTCCGACGGGTCATTTGACCCGTGTAATAGATTGTGTGATGAATCCATCCCGATCCTGCACCGCCTGGTGTAAAATATAATATATTAATATTCCAGGAATGGCTTTAAATTGAAACAAATATTTTATTTTGAAATGAATTCTATTTCTGTGAATAAAAACGTCAATTGTACTAAAAACGTATTTTTTCCTATATGAGAATCATTTACTATATTTCTTCTTAAATAAGCGTCATTTCATCCCTTACAAATAGCCATGCAAGCCATTTTGGTACTAATAATCCTTTATTAACAGACTTGCTGAGCGGTGTACCTCATCCTAATTTATTTTTATTTCTTCGAGACGTCGGTTTAATAAACCATATTTAGTCGGTACAGTTTCGTAACTAAACTATTGTTTGGCGCAGCTTAGCCATAACTGGTTCTTGCGCCATAAGACACCAACCAACCACTACAAATAGGTTTTCATTACATATAATTAGATAGTGAGCACCTTCCGTTGGCTGGTTCATCGACCCTCATCCTCCTTCCCCTTACTCAGGGGCAGACTGGCACTCAAAAACGACCTGGGAAAATTTTGAATTTCGGCCATCAAAAATTTTTTTAAACTGATGTTTGTTATTAAAATAATGAGCCTATAATTTGAAAACAAAATAATAAATAATATCAACATTTAACTCTTTATATAAAGTTTATTAATATATCTTAAAATTTATTAAAATATTTTGAAATTAATTAAAATAATAAAAAATTTATTAAAAGATTTTAGAATTTATTAAACGATTTTAAAATTTATTAATAATTTAGTTGACAATATTTATAATTTGTATATTGGAATTTTTAATACGTTTGGAAGATTTTTAAGAGGAAGCCACCAACGGTCCTGTTCAACCAAAATTCTCCCTTCTTTCACCAGAGAAGTATTGGTCAAAAGAAGGAAGTGGGGGCTGGACCATGCGGCCTCTCCTTTACACTCTCACGTTTCGACGCCTTTGAAACTGACTTCACGTTGGCCTAAGTTCCATAGGCCATAGTTGGAACGTAGTGGGAAATAAGGAAAATAATTAAGGAATAATAAATAAGGAAATAATTTCGACTTCTTAGAGATACCATGGGTTGCTGTTTTCAAATTTGAAATGTTATTGAAAAACCTGTGTTGGCTTTTCATAAATTATTTTTTAAATATTTTTTTACTTTTCAAGAAATCACCGGTCACATTTTAAAAATATTAACCGGCCACGCGGGAAAATTCCAGATCAACTCTATGGCCAGTCCGCCACTGAACTTACTTCTGTATATTTGGCGTGTTGCTCTTTTTAAACCATTCAGTCGTGATGAAGAAAGGCCTTCAGCTTTCTA
Source organism: Troglohyphantes excavatus (assembly GCA_963932185.1). Taxonomy (NCBI): domain Eukaryota; kingdom Metazoa; phylum Arthropoda; class Arachnida; order Araneae; family Linyphiidae; genus Troglohyphantes; species Troglohyphantes excavatus. Next base: position 67,943,471 of record OZ010670.1, read on the forward strand.
AAACTGGTCTACTAATTTTTTTTTCTTTAATATGGGGTGCAATTCATTGACAATCTTGCGATTCATCCGAGTTAACGCCATAGGCGCCGGACATTTGAGATCAGACATAGCCGTTATTCGGCTAGAGAGAGCCCACGAGAGCTGGTCAAGAATCCAACGAGGGACGGGGCTTGATTAGCGGACGTGGAATGACATAAAAGTAATTTTCCCAAAGTGTGGGTAGTCTTGGGAATTAGTTGCATGGAGCCATGCCACTTGGTGTGTGCGTGCCAAGTTCCTATTTAGAGTAGGTACAGGATAGTATCGGAAGCATAGAAGGCCGCAAAGGGCCTAATGTTTGCGTCTTCCATGAGGACTTCGTAATGCAATGAGCTACGGAAGTCGTTGTCTTTATTTAGAGCATTTATGTAGAATGTTGTATTAAGTTTACACATAAATGTGTCTATAATGTAGGAACTCTGAGGTCTTGGTGGATAAGATTGTACCTCACTTATCGGTGGGCATCAACAATTTCCCTAAGGATTTTGTTCTGGCATTTTTGGAGCGTATGTTTATCAGTTTTTGTGAGACATGCTATTGCAGGGGATGCATGTGAGTATCGGGTGGATGGTATAAATGTATAGAAGTCTTTTATTGTTGAGTGAGAGTTTCGAGTTTCACCCTAGAAGGGGTCGAAGTCGGGCCATGGCTGCTTTAACCTTTTTAATTGCATGTTTAATGTGATCAGTCCAAGTTAGTCGCTATTGTACTTTAAGCTCTACTAATTCATTTGCGTCTTCCCTTCTGTACGTTGATGTTCAGATTCAAAGTTATTTTCCCTTGATAAAACCGACTAGAGCATCCCCTGGACCTAAATAGTGACTAAATCGAAGAGTTGTTTCCATTGAGCTCAAATAGTATAAACACTGGAATGAGGACTCCCATTGGCGACAATGTACTTTGCCTTGCCGCGCGGTTGAATACTATTTCGGAAGAGAAGATTGGGAAAGCATTCTACCTTGGCTATTGCACAGTTAATCGCGTTACGTTGGTTTGATTTTGGTTAATTAAAGTCGCACTACAGATGCACAGTGGGCTATTGGCGACGGTTTGGGGTCTAAATCGAACGTGTTGCGTCGGTCTTGAGTATTTGATTAATTATTTAATATCCGTGTCTTCTTTTTCTTGCAAGAAAAAGACACTTAAAAAGTAAGTACGAAAAATCATTAAATGTGTAAACATAACATTTTTGAAAGCCAGAAATGCGGTTTTAAAACTAGGATACATGCCACTTCATCCTATAACAAACATGCTATATTTTACTTATTACCTTATTTATATATTTCCTACCTTCGCACAAAAAAGGTGCGTAGTGGAAGCCACGCTTAGTCCTCACTCCAGTGTTTATATTATTTAACTCGGTAGTTATTTCACTTTATCTTCGTACGATAGCTAAACGCATAATAGTTGTTTCTCCACTTTTGTAAACTTTCTGAAACTACAATTATTTCAAACTTCGGCATTTTTTTTGTACTTGAGCCACACTTTAAACCAGCCATTATTTGGAAAGGACACGTTTGTGTACCACCAGTGGCGGATCTAGGGTCATTCAAAGGGAGGGGCTAATTATTCTCTTTATTTGGGGGAGGGGGGGGGGTTATATATATATATACAAATTCCTATTTACGACGATTGCCATTAAACGGTATGTGTATATTCCGCCTAAAAAATCTAATTTTGATACCTTGGCGAGATTAATGCCTCCAATGTAAAGAAGCAACTTTGTTGTGTTTTATTCTGGTGCAATTTACTTTTTTTTGTACAAGACTAAATTTTGTCTCGGAGCCTTCTGATAATAAAAAAGGGAATTTTTTGGCCCACCACGCTGCTCATAAACAACTGGTTGACCCTTGGAGCAGTTGTTTGGAGTATTCCCACCGAGCCAGAGCCGGATTTAGAGTTAGTGGACCCCTAGGCTAAATATGCGGCGCGAGACCTCAACTACTTGGTGGTATGGTAAATCAAAATGGGGAGGGGAGATAGGAAATTTTTTGAAATGCAAGAATTGAAAATTTGCAAACTAAATATTTTTTTAGTTTTAATAAAATTGGGATGCAGTTTTTTTTGTAAATTTCCAATACTATGTTGAACAATTTCAAGGAATTTCAATGTGCAATGGAATTAATAAGAATACCAATTAGCAGTTGCTAGCTTCAATCCACACAAACTCAGACAAATGATTGACATACGAATAGGAAAAATTCAAAACTGGTTTTGTCACTTGAAGCGAATCTTGGGAAAACGCAAATTAATTTTTCTAATTCGCATAGACAGATTTCAATTTTGCAAGTTAATTTCAATGTGACAAAACGTATTTTGGAAAAATAAAATACCTTAGTTAGATAGAAGTTCGGTAGCGAAATCAGTGATGTATAATATAATGTATTGAATTTTTTTAGCAAAATACGTTTTGATTGTTTTCTTTTCATATATGGTACAGTATTTCTTATATACATGTCAAATTAAAGTTTAAAAATATCATCATTAAGCATGTTCAGTTCTTTGAATTTTTTTTTCAATTTACATAAAATTTATGTTTTAAAAAAGTACAATTCAAAGGTATTTGGTTCGGTTTTCCTAATTTAAGCAAGGGCAACTATCATATAAAAGGTTAAGAATTGATTGTCAATGATAATGCGATTCCGGTATCACTACTTCATCAAAATACTTGAATAAAACCCAATAGTATGTAGAACTGCAGTCTCGCTTTTTTCATTGTCTAAAATATATAAAATTACACAAATAAAAACACAAGAGAAGGAAAAATTACCTGACTATTTAACCAAGCCATTAATGAAGCAAAAGCTTAGAATTCGCCTTTTATACTGTTTTCGCTCATCAAAACTAACCATAGTGACACGATTTTTTATTTCCCTCCTTCACTCTAGAATCTCAGATCCACTGAACCCTCATTTCTAAAGCGAATCTCCCTTAAAACTGTTAACAAATGACCGTACTCGGATGATACAACAAAAGGTATCAGTTTTGCTGTTTCTGGGCATTTGCAGTGTTAAGGTCATCTTGATAAGTTGAAAAGATACGCGTAGCCCTCCCCCTCCCCCAAAGAGAGGGTCATAAAACTTGCCCTTCCCCCAAAACTCCCTGGAAACTCAAACTGTAGGCCTCAAAGCTCATAACTATTATTTTGCAGAAATTAAAAAAAAAAAAAACATTTCTCGAATTTTTTTTTTTTTAGTCATATGTCAAGGAGGGGGCTATACCCCTGTTTAGCCCTTGTGTAAAACCGCCACTGCTCCAGGCAATGTGTTTCTGGGCAATTGTAGTGTCCAAGGTCAGCTTGATAGTGCTACAAGACCCGTAGCCCCCCCCCCCCCCCAAAGATAATCATAAAATTTGATCCTCTCCTGAACTCCATGAAAACTCTAACTATATGAGGAGCTATAACCCCTCTTGGCTCATAGCCAATATTTTTCCCAAATTTAAAAAAAAAAAAAAAAATATTATTTCTTGATTTTTTAAAAAAAAATTTGGCCACAGCCCAAGGGGGTGGCTATAGCCCCATGTAAATCCGCCACTGTGTACCACGAAAGATAAACATGTCATTCCATGTTCAAAGCTTCGAATTTTATACTGCCCAAGCACGAGAGGTAATTGCACTGCATCTATCGCTCGGCGATAATCAGACTAAAAAATTATTCGGCAACTGCCCGACGATTATTTTAACTACATTAGACTCAATGCCTCACGTTTCAGATTTCGAAATCAACAAACTCTGTATTATCGCAATCCATACAAAATCGCCAAGTTGTTGATTTGCCAAAGTCGTCTGTATCAAGAGAAAGGATTTCGTCAGATAATTGCCCAGCGAGTAGGATAGAATAAGAGTTTTTTCCAATTGTATGCAACTATAATAGTTGCCTGAAAAAGCTGTAAAAACAGGCGAACTGTTGTTCTACTGAAAAGGAACCATTTTTAAAATACCGATTTGTCTCAGAAAGACATAGAATATTAGACAACAAATAATTAAATCGTTTGAATAACGTACCATTTAAATGTAATGCCAGTTTATCAAAATAATGTCCATAAAATTAAATAAGGAGTTTTAGAAAACTGATGTGATGAAAACTCGATTTACAACTTATTTATGAAGCAGCTTGCTTCCAAAAAGTTTGGTTACTTGATGTATTTTCTCAATTGTTGATCAATAGCAACCTACATTCGAAACATTAACAATGTAATTAAAAAAATTAATACGTAAAGTAAGTTTGAAATACATATTGGTTCTCATTTAAATTCAGCCTATTAACCAATCTATGATAGTTAATATTGACTTTTCAAATAGTTTATTGGAAAACCTAATCATTTTAACTTCATACAAGATAAGTATAACTTTTTTAATCGATTGATAATCAAGGAGTCAACATCCAAAAAGTGTCTTCACATTAGAAGACTAAAGATTAAGTTTGCGTTTCCCTCCAAGTAATGGAACAAACCTAGTTTCAGATCAATAAAAGTTTGGTTATAGATAAAATCAGAGTTAACTAGACAAGAGATTTAAAAACTCCTTTTCTCTCAATTCTGATAGAATCAAGTTTCAATTTTTAGATCAGAATGGTTGATAATTTTAATCCAATATCAGCTTTAAATTACTTAAAGGGCAAGTTTTGCATTGCACATACAAGTACCAAAATACACTTAAAATGGCGTCGAAAGTAAAGAGAAAAGTCGATATAATTTTTTCAATGCTTTTATTAATCTATTTGAAAACAAAACAGCCGAATACATCCGTATTTCATTACACAATTAAAACAATTTCAGCAAAAGGAACAGGGTCATGGAATGCACAGTACCCGTATTGCACACAGAAGCTGCTGTGCCTTTCAAATTAAAACACTACACTTTTTAAAAATCAGACAAACTCTTTCACACATTTGTTAATTATACCTATGGGAGCTCGAATCCACAGCCACCTATTGTTAGGACTTGTAACAATGATCACAACAATGACTATGGTGCTGCCACACATTTAACACCAAGTGAGTTTCATTAAAGGCAATCGATAAAATCTAGAAAAAGGCCATTTCCGGGCTAGCTATACACGAGGAACTTCGAATGACTAGCCTTGACATCTATGGCAAGTAGTTAGGCACATGTACATGGAAGAGAATGCTAAGGTTCGAGAGTTCGTTTGACTAATAGTTTTCGTTAAGAACTACCCACTGAAGGCAAAAAATAAAAACGGTTTGTGTTAAGAACTGTTGCTAAAAAATATACCGAAAGCAAAATGCTTTTTTTCCCCCCGATGAAAAGTTAAGAACATATGAAAACGCAGTTTCAAACCCACCTTTTAAAGAATGACACAAATCGAATAAGAAAATTAAGAGAAGGGCGGCCGACGTATCTAACGCGGCCCCGATTAAGAACATTTGTGATTAAATAACAATGTGTAAGGTTAAAAAACACGGAACGAGTACCTAGGTTTGAATGTAGAAAAAGGCAACGAGAGACTAGTAATATGCATAAAATTCAATGCTAATGCCAACATCAGCAATATTGGGTGCAGAGAAAATACAGCACAGACCAGAAGTGTTCCAGTTAAAATTCTCATCGATAAGCTACGTACATATAATAAATGCTTATTAAAGTCCAGAAAGGCTGTTTAATAATGTTGACTTTTAAAATCCAAAAGGTTAAACACTATTTTTTTCACTAGTACGTCGATACATTTGAATTTCTAACAATGCGTAATATCGAAAGCCCGCACAGCCATGGTACCATATATAGAAAAAACGATTTAAAATATAATCTTTGGTAACCCCCAAAAAACAACTATCCCATTAAACAAGCTCTTCTTGATAAAACTAAAAAAAGCCGTAAGAAAAATCTAAGTGACGTCTCGTCACGGTTTCAAACATAAAATATCACGTCATTTCCTCACAGTTTTCAAACATAATTCTGGCATAAGAAGGAACTTTGTACAACAGAAAAACATCAACATATAAAAGACTTCATTCTGAAGTCGTCCAATAAAGTATTATTAGTTTTCGGAACATCACACCAACAATAAAAGTTCCTGCTGAACAAGCGAACGAAAATATAGGCCTGCCAGGATAATAAAAACAAATTCCAATGAAGAAACATTGAAGGGGGAGGGAGGGGGGGCAGAGAAAACAATATTTACTGGCAGGTGCTTACAAGCTAATAATGCGAGTGTGCACAGTTCATTGGTCAGAGCAGGAACGTGGTCTAGCGGTTGGTCTTGTTGCGCATCATGGGCTTGTGGCTGCGATAGGTGTCAACCGAGTGCTGCCACTGCCAGCAGTTGCGGCAGAAGTAGCGAAAGCAGGCAACATCCCTGCAGAAGATTGGCCCCTGTTGGATCTGGCAGCTAGAGCAGATGGCATCCTCTATGTATGGATCACACTGCACCTGTTGCCCCAAGAGATCAATAAATACAGACTGAAAATACAAATAGCTCAAGAGAAATATTAATGCATTAAGTTAGATATCTATGAACAGCTTGACAAGCTTTATTGCAATACACCTTGTGGTGTGCATAATCCCCTAATTGTTAAAAGAAAATTACAGATTTGTCGATTCACGAGAAACTCAAACTTTGAAGCAATTTCTTAAAATGCAGGGATATCACTAATCAATTTATATTCTTATAATTTATTTCAAAATGTATAAATTGATTTAAATGTCTTAAGACTTCTGGACGAATTTAAAAAAAGGTAACCATGTTAGAAAATGTTGTATTCAAAGTTCCTTTGGCATTTCTTTACAGATTCATATACATTATATTTGTTTATGCTTTAGTTACAACACACAACTCTAGCTACTGATCTTTAACTGTAACCACCGGATTAGGCAAAGCAGTTTGTGGACTTTACCCCATACGTTCATTTTTACATTTTGTATATTGTTCATGCAAAATCGTAATGCTTTGATATTTCTTAAAACTTTTAATTTCCCTATTGAAACCCATTTTGAATTTTTTTTCTTTGAAATCTATTTTAACCAATAAATAGCAAAAATAAAAACAGCAAAAAGACTATTTCTGGTATTGTACAAATCGATTCTATGTGTAGAAAATAAAATATCTGAACCTATTTAACATTTTTACAACAGTTTGAGAAGGAAAATCGAAACAAAATCTTTTAAAAATTAGTTGGGTAGATTTTGGCTGCTTAGAGTACGGCTGCAATCGCATCAATAGAAGGAACTGGTCAAGAACGTTTTAGAAGTTACAGTTCAACAACTCTAGCTGCCTTTTTGAAGAACGTATCGAACTTAATAAATTCAACTGATTTGTATACATTGAGTAATCAAGCAGTTTAAACTGTTTCGATATAGCTTACATTACAGTAAACGCTAACATTTCTTGCAACTTTGTTATTTATGAAACCGAAGCTTCATTGTACACATTTAAAAACATACCGATGTGCATTTGCAAAAGTTTTCTAGTTATCACATTCAAGTGAAAAGGATACACTTCAATTTTTGTTCTTTTGAACAGACAAATACCCAATGCAAAACAAGCTTAAAATGCATACAATTGAAGGTAAAAATAGGATTAAAAGATTAGAAACTTTATATATTAGCATAAAGAAAATAGCAATAAAACCTAAATTTATCAATTCTTTTAAAGATGAAAAATTTTTACACTATTTTTATCCAAAATGAATAATTATGTTCTGTATCAAAAAGATACCATGATATATCAAAGCTATTCATTACTCTAAAACTTGTATTAATTTTTAATTAGAAGCAATAGTAGAAGCTCTTGAAAATAGAATACGACTGCAATTGAATAAAAAAAAAATGAACAAGGACAAACGTTTAATTCATAGACTAATTTTCAAACATTTGGATGGTAGCATACAAAGTACAATAGCAATTAAAAAATTTACTTAATAGGTAGGTAGTCTACGACTAACAAACTAGAGATCAGGAATTAAAAAAAAAAACGAACTCTTTCACATTCAAATCCTTAAAATTTTAGTTTAATATACAACTAAAATATCAAATTACATACAAAAGCTATTCAACTTGCCTTTTTCGTAAACCTAGGAGTCTTTATTTCAATAAAAGCTGTCGATACAGCTTTCATGTAACTCTTATGATTATTAAATGTAATACGCCCAGAACCTGTAAAAACAAATTGTAAAATAAAAGACAGATCGACACTTCACACTAAAAAGATATGCAATGCCAATGAAAAAAAATTAACGTTACCAATTGGATACTTGTACTTGTCGGTATCAATTCCAGCATACACCACACCTCCAAACAAGTCGTTCATGACGACTGCCAGCCCTTCGGCATTCAACATCCCGTGCAAAGCTCCGACGAAGACCGTCTTGCTTGGGTCGAGCCTCTGAGAGGGACAGTGAACGAAGTTGCTGTCGCTTATCACCCATGGAATTACTTGCACCTGAAGAATACAAGGTGGAAATTCTACTCAATATGCACATTTTAATCTTTCATACACATTGCAGTTTTAAAAGTATCTAAAGTAACAAATTGAATACAAAAACCATCTTTAATATGAAACATAATAGTATATTATTATAAAGTATTTTTGAAACGGATAAGTCTCATTAGATGTGCAATAAAGAGATTCCTTTACAAAAAGACATTACAAAATTTATTCTTGTTAACCCTCTGAAGCTTGTAGACGCGACATCACATCTAGGGATATCTAGTTTTTCCCATCAATCACTCTATTTTTAAATTCATGAAAACTATTTTACAATACTTTTAAAATCTAATTGTTTGAGGTAGACTTTGAAAGCTATCTTTTTAGAATGAATTAAAAATGTGGTAAAAATTAAAGTTAACACTAAGAAAATTATTTAATCTTGCAAGCAGTAAACTTGACAATTGCTGAATTCAGTAGGTTAAAAGTCATTTTTTCAAAAACTTTATTATGCACGACTTGACAAAAGTTTTAGTGGTTTAATAACAAATGTTTTGTAGATAAGTATATGGTTAAATAAAATTTTATATTTGCATTTAGCAATACATTACTTTTAAAACTAAAAAACCATTTAATAAAAAATACCACAAGACAAATTAAAAACAATCCTTAAGGCTTAAATAACACAAAAGGGACAATTTGTAACAGCATACAGGCAATCCTAATACGACAGGGTCAGAATCTCAACAAGCACTACATGTATTTAGCCTAAAAATTAACAAGAACTCACAAAATTAACGTTTGGCCTTTCTTACCAAGATCTATACTCTTTTTAAGCTTACATCTAGAAATAATTTAAACCAAGATTATTTATGGCAAGTTAAGCGAGACCTTCTCATTTTAAAACTACACATTAAAAATCTCAAATACACTCAACTCTATTCAAATGTTGAAGTCTTAATCACAAAATATTTATGGTAAATATTTTTGCAGGTTATGTTGCTATTTTGGAAATTATAATAGTACACACATCCAGTGGCGGCGATTGGGTACTGAAAGTAGGGGGGCAAGATAAAGGGGAAACAAGAAGTCCCCCAGATGGGAAGGGGGGGGGGGGGGGGGGGGGTGGACTAAAAAAAATTTGCTATTTTTTTGCTATAAAAAAGCTATGGTATTGCACACTTGTATGTAGTCACTATTTTGTGTTATTTGAAGTATACCAACTTAAAATACACAGTAAAAAAACTTAATAACATAAATTTAAGAAAAGAAGTTTTCATACCATAAAGCTGATTTGAGACAAGTTAAAAGCTTTATTTTTTCGTTATTCTGACTTAAAAATGCAAAACAAAGCACGATAACTTTCAGAAATACTATATAAAAGGGCCACAAAAACTTAAGTCCAATCTTCAAGAGTATAAAAAGTATGAACTGTTCAAAACACCTTTATATCACTTGGCTATTTTAGCTATAGTCGAAGACAATTTAACTAGACCCTTAAGCGAAGGCTACGATGTGTAAAAAGACTGAGCTATAGCCCTGATTGAATAAAAAAAATCAACGGCTGATTTAAAAACAAATAAATATCTATTGGAGTAGTCATAAGTCATATACAATTTGCTCTGTAGACTCCAAAATGACAGTACAAACGAGTCATAAGTCATATTCGGCGCTGTTTCGCCTTTTTTCCCTACTGCTTATATGTAAAAATGAGAACTTGGGAATGAGTCATTCTGCTAGATTCTGGGTATTTTGTAGATTTAATACGTAGTTACAATAAACTATTTTCTTGATGTTTTCGAAATCAAAGCATTGAGAATTTAAAAAAAAGCTATTAAATCTTTCTGCCATCATCTTTGAGAACATTCGCTGATAAGTAAAGTAAACAATTATACTTTTGTGGATTGTGTTTTAAAAACGTTAAAATCGGAGATTTTCTGACTATAATAAACTATTTCATAACCAAACTATTTAATAAGTAATCATAAGTAAAATTATTATAAACTATTTCTTTCAGAAAAACTATAGAAATTACATGGTTGGTTAAGAAAGTTAATCGCCTTTATTAGACTTTGCAAATGTATGTTTTGTTTTAATTTAACAATTACTGTTACTTTAGAAACAAAATTTATTAAAATATACTACTTGATTTAATATTCGAGCTCGCAATTTTGCGCTCTTTAAAGCGCCAAGTTCCTTACTGGGAGGTTGCAAGAACGTTCTCCCATCGTTCAAACGTTTGACGTTTGGAGGCGACTAATGCACATTAAATCTGTCAATAAGAGGGTTTTGATCTTCCCGAAACCTCCCCCACCCTTATTTACGTTCCTATGGTAGTGTGAGAAAGTTGGGGTTCAAAAATTTTCCTTTGTTAGGCAATGCAGTAAAACAATTGACTTTTAATTTAGTTTTAAAAAGTCCAATATATAAAAAAGTTGCGGGGGCAACATCCGAAAAAAGTGCGGGGGCAACCGCCCCCCCTTGCCCCCCCGAATCGCCGCCACTGCACACATAAAATGAAATGCATATTTAATACATGTAATAAATACAATCAATACATTTTACACATGATAAAATGCATATTTATTGCATGCGTTAAAATACATATTATACACAACTATATAAAAGCTTCGTTTCTTAATATTGTAAGTTGAGGACGCGTTAAGGCAATAGATTATCTTGATGGTACAAGAGTAAAGGGAACTGGATACTCACATCTTTAGACCTCATTCGTCTAGACGAGATCTTGAAATACCAGTTCCCTCCATTGCTGTAATCATGGGTACAGGCTTGAAGCAACGCCTTCACATGTTTCTCAGCTTCGAAGATAATGTAGACATACCCAGCTAGTGGAAACGTGCATCGTTACCATTTGTTGTTAACCATTTAGAACAATATTTATATTAAAATTCATTACACGTAGAAAACGTACCTTTAGGTGGATACGAGGCACTACGGCTGTCTTTTCCAGGCCACAAAATTTTGATTTGTCCAAACGGAGCAAAGGCTTCAACGAGCCCAGCTGAAAGAAGCATACATTTATTACACTCAAAATAAAATTTTAACACTTATAAATATCAAATTAAATACTAATTTGTATATTAATTAAACAAGCTGGATATGGCAATAAGCCGCTCTAAAATCTCATTTATAAAGCCATATGTAGTAATGTCATTTAAAACACTTATATAATTTCAATAAGTCTTCATAATGGATTAAAAATATTTATGCCTAAAACCAAAACAGTTGTGTATTTACTATAAATTTATAAACTTAAAAATTAAGTTTCAATTCAAGTAGTTAAAACTTAGATAATTTCTCTTAAGTTAATATAAAGTTACATATCTAAAGAATATTAAAATACTCTTTATCCACAATATTAAGCCAATTCTTTATATTTAGAAAACAAGTGTTAATTTAGTTCATAAACTACCGGTAGCAATATTAAAATACAAGATTCATCTAAATTTGAAGTAGATATCCAATAAAAGACAATCTTTACTTTTAACTATTAAAAAATATATATAATTTTGTGTCCCATTTTATTTAAATTATAATTCAATAGAAAGACTATACTTAAATACAAGTTAAAGATAAATGATAAAATATATAGTATACGAAGATTTAAGATCTTTGTTTAAACCAGGCCAAGTTAAAATGTTTACAAATTTTTAAACAATAGTTTTTAAACTTTATATTAACCAAATGGCATAAAACTAAAATTCTATAGTATTTAAAAATAGGTTTTCAAAATGTACATAAAATAAAAAGAATTTTTTCTCAATATATTTTTAAAAAATGTATTCTATTTTATTAAAATTTAGGAATGCAATTTTATAAAAAAAAATCTTAAATTCTATGTTAAGAAAAAATTGACCAAGTTAATGAAATTTAAAATAACTTTATGGTTTGGTTAATTAACTTTGCAATACAGCTGCACAGTAGGCTATTGGCGAATGTTCGAGCTTATATCGAAGAAAAGACCCGGGAAGGTACCTTGTATATTTGAACCATGTTCAGATAACCATATAAAATTTACGAGTAATACAAGCTAGTGATGCAACAGATATCAATTGGGTCAGATAATCGATACCCGGTAAGAATGCCAGCTGGATATCTAGTGGCAGTACATTTCCTTTTCTTTTTTTGCATTTATTTTTTTTTAGATTAATCTGCTTTTCATTTTTAAAATTTGGCCAATATGAATGTAATCTTCAATTCTAGTAATTTAACTACATAATTAAAAAGTTAATTACGCTATGTTAGCATTTCAATCCCTAGGTTCAAAGAATTTCTTGACAAACATACTGAAGTTAAAATTTCCATATTAGCACGGGCAAAAGAAAGCAACATTCTACTTAATTAATCAAGAATCGTATACAATAAAATCAAAGTTTTCATCAAATAGCGAATGAAAAAAAATTAAATCTTTGGGATTTCCAAGAAGTTAAAGCCAATTCAACAATTAAATTTAGATAACATTGATGAATCTGTTCTAGTCAAGAGTTACATAATCATCTTTCAAACTATTATAATACAGTCAAACCCCATTATAACAGACTGGTTCAGAAGTTCGCTATAGCCAAGGGTAAACACATTTCTGTGCGAAACAAACTACACTAAATGAAGATTAGTAATGGGCAATATTAAAGTAGGAAAATATTTCTTTAAAAAAAATACTTTATCTGAATTACTAACAAATTTGTGATGTCTTGTTGAAAGCATCAAGAGTTCATTACATTCTATCCACAGTTTCTGTTGCAAAGAAATTATGAAAAATGTTCACAGCAGCCTTAGCATCACAAATTGAAGGACCTGAACTTAGATCACCTTAGTCTTCAATATCTGAAGATAATCGTTAATCACCATTTTCTATTCTCGTAATAATTTTAGCTTTATCCTCAATGGAAAAAGCTTTGCCTACTAACAGGAGCGATTTTAAACCTACGAGAAGTCAATAGAATAAAAGGAAGGCAAATAATTAATGCGAGCTGAGCAAGGCAGCCTATCGACACATTTAAGGAAACTGGCTTCTGTCAAAAGAACAAAGGGTAAAGAATGCAATTGGAGAGAGTAAAATTTTAGTTAAATCATGAAACTAAACTTCGAGAAGTGAATTTTAGTTTGCTACACCCGAATTCTTTACTTTTGAAGATCGTTACAAGCATTTGAAAATATGTTAATGACATAGGAATCTGGTTGGGACCATTTGAAAAGTTTGTTACAACCGAGGTTTGACTGTAGTTAATGAAAGAAAAACATCTATTCAACTAATGAAAAATCAATGCTATTAATTTTTCACTTTATCAAAATCAGTGAAAAACCTCTACACCGGACAGTAGTATATAAAATGATAGATTCTTAGGGGCAGAGTTAATTTAAGAAATGTAACTGAATTCTACAAAAAAAAGTTTTTGGCATCTTAATAAAAAAATTAGAATATCAAAAAATAAACCAAATCTTTTGATTAAACTAGTTTTTATATTTATATTATATATCTCTTAATATTAATTTCAGGTCAGATGTGCTGAAGCACAATTGTAATATCAGACTACTGTCAATCATGCGACCCATTTGTCGGATATCCAATGAATCCCTAATACAAACATAAAATATAACTTTAAAGCCATTATAAAATGTTAAACATGAAGAGTTTAAAAAAATTTGGTTTCCAACAGAAAAAAAAAACATTCAAATAGATATTTTATATTAACAGAAACTTAAATAGCCTATTGTAGTTGTACCTTCAGTTATGTCCCAAGGCACACCGCCCAAAAACACTTTACAGGAATAAGTGGGATTTTTATGCGACCGCGGAGGCAAATGCCCACTCCATGTGCTGTTGGCTTCACAGAAGGCTAGAAAACAAAGTACATTAATATACAGATAAAAGGCTGAAAAGATATTGAAATCAAATATGCAATATTCCCTAGCATGTTAAAGTTGAGTATGCAAATTAAAGTTTATTAAAACCCTTAAAGAACCAATAGCGAAAATGTAAAATACATATTGAAATATCGCAATTAATTTTACTAAAATAAAATGCTATATTTATCACTAGTTATATTACAAAGATATACTTATGAGGCAGTTTAAATAGAGAACCAACATCTAGAAAAAAAATCTAAAACCTTAAAATTCTTGCAAAATGTGAATTTGATAATCAGTACAAGTGTATAATTTATAGGTACAAGCCGATATGAACCATTATAGTTGAACCTAAGAAAGAATTTAAGTTCTTGCTGTAAAATTTAAAATTTTTTTAACATTAATTTAAATTAAAATAATTAAATTTGTAACTAGTTGCAATCAAATTGATTTTACCCTTTAATGCACATTTGACTAGACTATACTATTGGTTGCAGGCTCAAATATGAAACAATAGAATATTTTAAGTTGGAACCGATGAACAGTTTGCCATTTGTGTTATACGATTTAAATTTGAGTTTTAAAAGCGAATCCTTAAATAGTACCTGGTTTTGCATTCAAATTTATTAAAGCCCCTATACAAGTTTACCTGCAGCATTCCTGTAAAGTCGAGCTGCTCTTTCAATGGAATCTAGATCACCGTAGTTGGCGTTCAAAACAGAGTTGACCGACCATCTCCTATCGAAGCAGAACGGAGAAGACACAATCGGGAGGTCTGTATCTAGCCGACAGTTTAGATTGCTGTTTAGAGTGGGTATAGAAGAAACTCTAGATCCAGTTCCAACTGTAGTCCCTAAGTTCAAGTTGTTCTGAAACAGACACAATAAACAAGCCGTTAGGTGTCCATATAACATACAGATTTAAATCCAATACAATATTTACAACTTAATGAAACTAAATCTTAATATGCAGTTTAGAGAAATAATGGTCAAAGATACTATACAGCTAATGACTGACAATTCATATAAATTTCCAATTTTAGAGTTTAAAGCAATTTGATTAAACCAAGCAAAAATTGCCTGCCACAATTAAATTGTATTAGAAGTTGAAAAAATTACGAGAGAATGTGGCAATACACATAGGTGTATATTTTATGGAATTTTCACTGCCGAGGTTAATTTTCCATGGCTCCATCTTTTAATAAGACATAAAATTTAAGGAAATTGACCCACTTCTCAAAATATTGTGATGCTTGGGCCCTAATACAAGTTTACACATGCTGTAGATTCTATCCAATTGGCATCTTTTGTCCTACTACCCATTATTATGCAATACTCCCCTTTCTACTACCCATCCTTGTAGGGCTTAAAATCGAAAGTCGCGTCCTAAAGTAACCAGTGCGTTTATTACTTAGTTATCAACTATCAGAAAGAGACCATCTCCACTATTGTTTTAATACAGATATTTCTTTGACATATTTTTCCACTAACGAATAAAGCACTTTTGTTCAATGAATTGACGGAGAGTGGCTTTTATCCGCTTCATTTATATTAATAATTTTTCTAGCTAGAAACAGTTGGGCTCGTTGCAGAAGGTCAGAATTTTAGCACTTTCAAGTGAAAAGGCATCCAGTGACATTTGCTGCATATGTTGAAAGTTGTAGTTCTCTAGACCACGTTTCTTAAATAAAACATTCTATAGGGCAATTCTATAAAGTAGAGGGGTTTTTCTTAGCACTAGTAGGATAAACTGACCATTAATTATGTTAAAATATGCCCATGTACATACCCAAAAGCTTAGTGGTAAAAGTTCAACTGTATAATTTAAAAGGTTTTTTTACAATTAAATATTTTAGAAATTCCCATTAGGTACATAGATTAAAAATTCAATTAGAAATTTTATAAATACTGAATATATAATGAACTTTAATTTAAAACACTTTATATCTAAAAGGTTTCCTCGAGATCCTCAGGATACCATCGGGAAAATAGCCTTACAATACAGCAAGGCCATTAGCAAAAGCTATATCTTGATCACAATTAGCTTTAATCAAAGAGACTAAGTTATGAAGATTTTAAATACTTGTATCCATTACATACCATAAGATCTGAAATACTGCTTAATTCTGAAACGCTACTAATACCACTAGTATCCGATTCTGTTGGCGAAGAACTCCTATTGTCTCTTGTTCCTTCAAATCCCATCAAGAAGGCATGTTCAATAGCTGAAGAGTCACTGGAAGTAATTATATAAGAGTATATGTATTACAGGTAAAAATTAAGAATTTTATAGTGGTCATTGGCCACTAGACTTGAAAAACGCAGTTGCCACTTTAGTTACATTGTGACATGATCAAGTTCATGTTGTACTAAAAACAATTAATATCTGTAAAATGTAGTAATTCACAATACATTAAGAAGTTCATGATTGTGTGAATTAAGCTATTAGTATTCAAACTATAAATTATGCAAATTTATTTGAATAGCTTAAAATTAAATCTGGACATGCAATGGACAAGGATACACAGAGGCCAGAGCCCATCTTTTTCATCAGCATGTGGTTTACGACACAATGTGTAGTTTTCTATAAACTAATGCACATCTTATA
Organism: Troglohyphantes excavatus; assembly: GCA_963932185.1. Lineage (NCBI taxonomy): Eukaryota > Metazoa > Arthropoda > Arachnida > Araneae > Linyphiidae > Troglohyphantes > Troglohyphantes excavatus. Next base: position 67,960,368 of record OZ010670.1, read on the forward strand.
TAAATAAAAAACCCTATAAAAGGCTACAAGAGTTGCAGGATGCAACTTAGTCTTAGTCTTTAATTTGTTTTATATTCAGGGTTCCCACTCATTTTTAAAAATAAAAAATAAGCAGTTTTTAAGGACCTTTTTTATTGAGCTACTTCTGAAGTAAGAAAAATTAAACAAATTATGACAACAGTAAACTTTTATATTAAATTAAAAATGACTTTAAATGCAATGTTTAAAATGTATCTCAACAGAACTTCATTCTTTGACTTCAAGTTATTACTTTTTTAATTCGTTCATATTCTCGTTCCATTTCTTCACCAACTATTAAATATGCATTTACAGAGCACAATAAATGCAGTGTACCATCTTATTAATGAAGCGAAAAAATAGCATTCGAGCATCTCATGTAAAAACAGCCGCAAATAATTGATTGCCAATGTAAGTGAAATAAACCAAGAGTAATAAACTTTAAAAGGAACTACTAAAAAAAAAGTTTCTTTGGCAGGAAAAAAACAAATGAGTTTCTTGGTCAAAATTAAGGATTTTAAAAGGCTCTTAAAAATACAAACCAAAAAGGAGTTCTTAAGGACTAGTGGGAACCCTGAATAGTTAGCATTATTGCTACCCATGCACGACTAATTACTGGTTAAAGTAAATGTTAGTTTAAAGGATAAAACATTAAACTACACCTTTAATTTCAAAACCATTCGTATGTAATTAACACTTGCCTATCTATAAATGTAATATTAGATTAAAACTTCAATAAAATAAGCTATATAAATACTAATTTATATAAATATTTTTTAAAATAAGTTGCATTTATAAACAAATGGTAGTTAGATTATATTCTATATCTTAATAGAGTTATTCTAGTTTGCAAACTATTTATAGTTCCATGAACAAAATTAAAATTCACTTAATCTTATAAAAGCCTTGCAGATGTTTTAAACTATTAAGACTTATCATTTAAAAAAAAATAATAATTTAAGTACAATATTCTTTTGTGTGTTAGAGCTAAAAAAATATACACAACTGCTCTACTACAAAAAAAAAAAATGAAGTATTTAAATGATTTCAATTCTATAAACTTACGAAGAAAAAGACATCTGTGGGGATGCAGCCCTAATAGCTCTGCCACTTGGTGCTTGTGGCGACCAATTTTGAGATAATAGTTTACCCAGTGGATTGATAGGTCCTAAATTATAAGACTTCATGGGGTTAGTCTGGGCTGGGCTATACGTCATGTTCGAACCAGTGTTGTACGAGAAGTTGTTGGGCATGTTTCCATTGGGGATATTCAGGCCTGATAAGTCCAGCATATTAGAATTTGAACCTACTGAAAATAAATACAAATATTTCAAATGAAATTCCTACACAAGTTATTAACTTAACAAGTATATCAAGTTTAAATTAAAAACGATATGAAACATAAAATACTTAATGTATCTAAATAAAAAATCGTAGTTTATTCTTTGATAAAAAAAGTACATAGATTTGAAACTTCTTCAAGTCATTTCAATACTATTAATCTACCAATATATTCGATTTATTATTCATTTGTAAATATGCCATTACAATTAACGGCTTCCCTTAACAATTAACTCTACAGATTTCCTACAGACTCCAACACTAGTTAGTCAAACGGCTACATCAAAATAGCTACAAGCTCAAATATCATCAATTTATTTCAAGATAAGAATGTGAACTTAAAATTACAAAGACTATACAAAGGATACATTGTTCAAAGCTAATACTTGAGCCTGAATTACTATAAGGGATTCAAGACTTGCTTATAATGCTAAAAATAGATTTACTAACTAATAAATTTTTTTAAGCGACGATTTCTTTATTTTTACAAACTTCTATTTTATCCAATTAAATAACTTGTACTTTCATGACGCGTTATCTTTTACATTACTTGCAAAATTTAATTTACGACTGTAAACAGTTTATAGTATTTACATGTTAATGTTATTTAAGGCTACATTTTTTCTCGCATTCTGAATTCCGATATTGTAATGGATATACCATAAAACAGGTAGCCCATTCCTATCCCGGTCAACTAAAAGAAAGCTAAACTAGAATAGATTGAGAAAAGTATAAAGTAAAATATTAACTATTAAGTCTAAATCGCCCAAAAAAAATAAAACTTTAATAATTTTAAAAATAAGTTTCACAGTATTTATATTTCTATTAAAGACTATTTTGCATTGTGTGCTTATGCATAAATTTTATTTTTTTATTAAGGTATATCAAAAGAGCACCTAATGTGTTTTTTTTGCCTTGGATCCCTACTCTTGTAAAATAGTCCCTAGCTAAAACCATTATAGAAACTTATAAAGTTTACCTTCAACATAAGGAGAGTTAGACTTGACCTCATATCACTCATTTTTAATTGGCTTGTATCTCAATACAAGATATAAATTAATTGTTTATATTATAGGAAAAATATAAGACTGATTCCAGTATGTACATTATGTAGTTACCTACCATTTCAAAAAGCAAAAAAAGGTTAGCCAATAAATCCTCTTAATATTAATATCCAAAGCCGAAACCTATTAAAATTAAATCTCTTTTTATGTATTCCAAGAATGGCACTATACAAGTTATAAATATACCCAAGCCTTTAAACTAGATTTAAATTACTCTATAAAACTAGAAGTTATTAAAATTAGAATGAAGTCTATAACTAATTATTAAGTCCAATTCACAATACTAATCATACCTGAATAATTTGATCTATTTCCGAGGCCTAGAATGTCAGCTACGGTAGCATCTAAAAAGATAGATTAGTTATTTACTAGACATATTTATATTTCCTATATTACAAGACCCAAATTCACTTAAATCAAGATTATATGTTAGAATAAGGGTAAACTTGTATTAGGGTCCCCAATATTTTGAAAACTAGCTTAAAGTTCCTTAAAAGGCTAAAACTGCACTGTATGAAAATGCAATTTTGAAATATATCCCAATTGCTTGCTATATTCAAGTTATACTTAAAAGCTAACTAGCTTTTACTAGATTGGAAAATAAAAAAATTTAATATATAACCAACGGAAGTATAGTTATTCATCCTACCCACGTAGATAGTTCAAGCTCAAGATAAAAATTAAAGGGAGAATTAAGGATACAGAATACATTTAAGTATTTTCCTGAAAATACTTAAAGCACAAACAAAAGATAAGCGATCCTCAAAAAAAAAAAATTATTTATCTAGATATCCTGCACTTTGATTCCATATAATTAAAAATCAGCCAGATAACCATTTCATTCCTACAATTAAGTAGTTGAATTATCCTATTAGAGCTAGCTACACAATGGGTTATTAGCGACTATTGGGATCAGACCTGAAGAAAAAGCAAAGGAATAAAGCCTTACAATTTTGAACCACAGTCAGATGACAAGGAAAATATATTCTATTATACTCTGCGAATGTCTACATCACAACCCAATGCAAGAACATTTTGATCACGAGTGGTTTAATAATAAAGATACATAATATTTGTAAACAGCGCAGCTGAATGACTTGCTGTTCAAGAATGCTAGTTTACTGTTCAATACATGGACTTTAGATATTGCCATTTAAAATTAAATACTAAAATTTTATTTTAACAATATTTACTGGTAAAGTATTGGAGATTTAGATTCCCTGCCTAGAGATTATAAATCGTAAATTAAAGTATAACATTGAGTATTGCATCAGAATTTGACAACATTGCAAATTTTTTTTGCATTAAATATAGAATAGTGTGGTCATAGTTATGCTGAAAATTTCCAACCCTAATTAGAGATTTGCATATTTTATAACACTACAGTTGAAAAATAAGACTTCTTAATGTAGTTTTACGATTCTATAGAAAATTAGAAACTAGTACCAAATTTTAATAAGATTAAAATTTTATAAACAATGCCAAGATTAAGATACATTAGTACAAGGCTACAGTGCCATCTTTGCAATAAGTTTAAGCCAAATAAGTTTATGTTTTGAATATTTAATAGAATAAACCAATACAAACCTCACCTTAACGGCCAAACAATGAGATACAATTCAAGGTAGTTTAGCTTCTAAATGCTAATTTTATATCACGAGCCAAGTTAAAATTATCAAAGATTTAAACCTTTAAGAAAAATACAAATGCATTCCTTCCTACCTTTGTAATTTTTTTCGTTCATTGAATTCATACCGCCAACGTCTATATTGTTATCCAACATAGCATTCAATTTTAGAAATACATCATTGGTTTTCGAATAATCATTCTGGAAATACATGTCGTCAAATTCAGACCCGAAATAGTGACTCTGAAATATAACATAAACAAGGAAATTTAAAACTCAATGAAATATCAATACACTTACAATCAGAACAAATGCTCTAATCAATCATGAACAGAATGAAATACGGAACACTTACATATGTTATAATACAATCATAACAAATGCTTTTAGCTACCAAGAGAAAACCCATTAAGAATGTAAATAGATAGCTACCAACTTTTATCAGTAACAGTTGTTTGGATCTCAAGTTACTTTCATCGAGATGGATCACGATACAAATAGCTGCTATAAGGCATCAAATTTTATCGAAAATCTTTGAAATAAAGTTTCCTGATTGTTGTATACATTGACTATTTAAACTATACTAGTTTGTACTATTTCATTTCCATTAGTACTTCAGGATGCTATTTAGATCTTATTACCTTTAGAAGAGACTAGACAAGAGACAAGTGTTTGAATATTAAGTTTACCTTTTAAACTATTAACAATTTTTTTACCCATCAAATACGGTTAACCAAATTTTAAAAATACACAGGTTGTTTGAATGGCCATCAAAGTACCGTGCTAAAACATAGTCTTAAAGTCTTCAGTTGTTATGGCACTGCTTATCAAGTAATAAAAATATCTTGCATGTGTAAAGCAGAGCCTTAAACATGGGCCACATTAAAACAGATTTGTTATTTCAAGTCAAATACAAACCCCCAGCTGGTTTTACATACATAATATGGCAACCTAGGAGAGAATTGGATGTTGCTAGGAAAACTAACTTTATATAATATTATATTAAAAATATTTAGCAATAGCTTTATAACCAAATGTTAATCCACTATTAACAAACAGGTAGTGTTGGAAAATCTCACCAATATTTAATATATAGCAAGCATTAAGTAACCAATATTTAAACTACATAGAATACAAAGAGTCATTTTGATATCCCTAGACAAACTTCCTAGAGTAGGCTTTAATCTAGAATCAGACAGTGGACAACTATTGTTTAAATTATACTGCAGTCACACAAAAGGTTAAAAGTTACTACACAATGAATAGCAAAATAGGTTATAAAAGGAAGTAACCAACCCGAAGAAAACATAAAGTCACTGTTTAAACAGGAAACTTTTCCACATGAAATTATAATTAGATATTACAAAGTTTAGTGCAATAGGATTTTGAATGCTGTTGGACATATGCATAAGATCTCAACAGCTTTTAATTGATTTACTTAACCAATAACAATTTTTTTTATAATTAAAACAGCAAGACAAACTAGTGCAAAGTCAGACCTACAAGAACACTTAAATTTATTTACTATTATATGAACAATTAGAGCATGTTAAATTAGATAATTCATAATAAATAAGAATAAAACTTTAATATAATGCATTACATGTTTCTAAAAGAGGGAATCTCGGTAAAAAATTAGTTTAATTATTGAACAGATTGCATGTTAAAAATACACAATACAATAAAAACTAATGTGTAACCGAAGTCGCATACGATTAACCGGCGACGAGCCCCATGGCGTAATTCTAATCTCCACATCCCTCCCACCTACTTGGCAAAGGCCCAAGAAACTAGATTTTAATTACACAGTGCGTTATAAAACTAAAATTTACTATTCATTCATCGATTAGTTATTTACAATCGATAACACGGGAATATTGAAAACAAAAACAATTATTTTAGTTCTTTAAATTTTAAAATTAACACGTTGGTTTAAGTATTGCAGATGTGTTCATTACCGGTTCATGGGAATACAAGTTCAGTGCAGCTACATAAAACAAATAATGTTCAAAAGGTTCAATATTTCGATGTTAAATTAAGATGAATTATAGATTAATGCGTAATACGATGTTTCCACCCCTCGTTTCCTTGGTACTGCAAATCAATAATACTTCCTCTTTCACTGAACATGAAATTTGTTTTTTTAAAACTGAAAATAGCCAACTAAAATACTTACAAATTAAACGAGACCTTACAATAATTCTATAATTGTTATGCAATAAATAAACATAGATTTTATTACTATTAAATACGGGGCGTTAACACCCCCCACGTGATACTGCAGACGAATATATAGCGAAAAGAAAACTAAAGGATGCGAATTAAATAGGATATAAAATACAAGAAAAAACTTACATTATTAACGGAAATGGACATGTTGCCCCTAAAACGCCGACAGGAACTTGCAATGTACAAATTTGGATAAAACTTCCTGGTATAATAACAAGACTAGATAAAAATAAATATCACTGATATTTATATATATAATTTATCAAATAGGTTGCGGCCGTGAAACCGCTGTAAAATTGATCGACCAAAACACTCGAAATCAACTACACCGACACGTCTAGATATAGCTGCAATACTACTGGAAGCGCTTAGCACACGTTTAAAACAGATGATGTTGATTCGATAAGGCCAAAAATTTGCATAGTTCTGTGTGGAACATGGAAAATATGCAGAGCAACTCCTCGTTGCCGAATCGCACTGCAAAAAGAGGTAGGTTCTAATCTACCAGCTGTTCACGTGGAGTCGGTACGGCTTGCCGGGATAAGTACGTGTACTAAATGCGGAGTACGGGTTTTTCAGCGCCGCAGCGATATTGTTTCTTTTCTTCTGGCGGCGAGCTACCGAGGAGGTTCCGGAGAAGCAAGACCGGCGTCGCGGTGACTGGATTCACTGGATCTGCCCTAGACCGGCGACGTAACATGGAGCAGACGAAATTTCGGTTTCTGCGCAAGTCAAGTAGATAGAAATTGTCGTTATTATCATAACGTGACGTAATTGGTCGTAGTAGTTGGTGATTACACTATTTATGTCGCATCAATGGTATTGCCGTGGAAGTGTATTTACATTTCGGAATATTTTACGAAATATCGTACTTCTAGAATGCTACAAACCAGAACGAAAAATAAAGAAAATGTCGTCATTCTTCCAGATGCTCGACAGGAAAAGTTATACATTTTTGAGGTGTTCTTCCTGCTTCTGTATTCTAAGATCAATTTTAAATAGAACTTTTTTTTAAAAAAGAATTTACAGTTTAATAAATATATCGACTTACCGCAAGAAACTTACTTTTTCTTGCAAAGAACAGAAAAACAACGTTTTTCTGTTCTTATTTGTTTTAATCGAATTACTCTTATGAGTTTTTATTTATTATTTTAATTATTAAATTTCGATAATGGTGACGAAATATGATTACAAATCAATAAAAAGAAATTCAGAAATTAATGTTGCCAACTTTTTTTTTAATGCGCAATTTTTTTTTAATTATTATTATTATTATTATTTTTCGGAATTTGACTTCTAGTTAATTTGCCCTTTATTTATTTTCTTTTATAATTTTTTAATAAACTACAATTAACTGGTTTCTCAACTTAAATTTTTTATAACATTTGTTCCAAAAAAATTTAAATATATAATTTTTAGAACATTTATTTTTAAGTGGATTTTTTTAAAACTGTTTTCTTCAAATACAATCAATAATTATTTTATTACAATGTATTTTTATAATTTTATAGGAATTATAATCTAAAATATATAAGTTAAATATTAAACACATAACCATACAAATGTATTATTTACATATAAATTTTAAAAGAAAAATAGTGTTGTAACAACGCACAAGTTTTCATCAACTGCCGTCAAATACATTCTCCAAAAAACAATCGGATATTTTAAAAAAATGACAAAATTTATTTTTAAAGGTTTTTGACGTTAAACATCTTTAAAATAATCTATGAAGTACTATCAGAATTGAAACACTATGTTACGCTTTGGAGATGATTCATTTTGATACTATAACTCCCAACAAACAGTATAATTGATATATATTTGTTTTCGTTCAAGAAAAAATTAGTTACCAATGCGTGTAAAATCATAAAATAAAGCAAAGTACGTACGGTGCCCGCGGTACTAGTACAGCTTGTTTTTATTTCATCTGTAGCCGTGACTTTTACTGGCCACCAATCCCATCTCTATTTCTATAATTTGCTGAAATGATGTTTCGCGTAAAACCAATCTAATTGTGCTCTAACACAGCCCCATCCTTTTTTCCTCAGCAATTCCTTATTAAATATATATTTTCCCCCTCAAGTTCTGATTGTTCAGTAAATATTCTATTTTTTGATCATTGCTGTTTTTCTGTTTAAATTTAGTCCAAACACGGTGGGCGTATCGCAGAAAAAATAATTAATAATTAAGTAAACCACTTTCCGGAATCTTTATTTTTTGAACAAAAGGATAAAAAAAATATTCATAATCAATCTTCAAAAAGGTCATGCGGATCAATACGAAGAAAAAATATTGCGCTGAGCTCAACTTAACATTCGATCAGTATGAGAACACATGCTCAACTCAACATGAGAATTTCAGAGAATTTTAATAAAATGGGGAAATAATTTATCTACCGCCTTCCATTCAATTTATGTCTTTGTTTTCCATTCATGTACAGCAAGAAATCTAGCGCCTTTCATTTATTACTCCTAAACTATTTTTTAGACATCTTTAATCATTTATTACAGATTAGACCCTCAATATATCGAAGACCGATCAGGCATCACGGCACCAATGCGAGCTAACATCGTTGTAACGAAAGATCTCTATAGCGATTTAAAAATATACAAGCATACCCGTGCGATATTATCGCAGTAGTAACCCCACGTCCCATACTATAAAAATAGTTTAACGGTTCTCTTCATAGATAACAGCATTCCAACGGCTCGTTTAAAAACTGATAAGAAACTAATTATGTATTTTTAAACGCATTTTTTTTAATTATTAAAAAAAACGTAAATATCAGGAGACACAAATACGATTTGTCACTACTCCGGGAAATTCTTTTTTTTTTTATGTTTCACATGTTAAGATCCGTTGCGTGTGAGACTGGTAAAAGGGATCTTTACTACTGAAATAATATATATGACTAGGAGGCTCCGCCCCTTCTTCGCCAACCCCTGACATCATCAAAATAATTATTTACCAATGAATTGAAGGGTACCTCATTTTTAAGACATTTCACGTCAAAAGTATTCTTTTATAAAATAAGAAATTAATTTTATCTGTAACGTTCTCTTTTCTCTTGTTTTGCGCGTTTTTCTTTAATGAGCGGGGGGCCCTGTGCGATTGCACGCGTCGCACACTCCTATGGGTGGCCCTGATGAAGGGTTATGGAAAACCCTTTTGGCCGAGCTCCAGCACACACAGCCAAATCCGAATTTTTTTTATTAGTACATATTGATAGGAAATTTAAGTATATGTGTTTCTTAAAACGATGTGAAACGTCAGAAAGGATGGGGGTAGGGGGGGATACAACAAGCGAAACATTTAGAATAAATTATTTAATAATCGAAATATCATTTAACCCCTGCACACATTTTTTTTGTTTACTTCCTGAAAAAATAAACTTTTTTTTGTTTTCTTCTTGAAAAAAATGACTTTTTTTGTTACTTCCTGAAAAAAATTAAAAAAAATTGTTTACTTCCTGATAAAAATTAAACTTTTTTTGTTTATCTACTTCCTGAAAAAAATAAACTTTTTTTGTTTACTTCCTGAAAAAAATAAGCATTTATTGTTTATTTCCTGAAATTTTTTTTAAAAAAATTGTTTACTTCCTGAAAAAAATATCGTGCATGCAAAATACCTTCGAGGTACTAAAAAAAATATTTAAAAAAATTTCAACAGCCAAACTAACCCCAAAACGGGTTTAAGGTCAGGAGGTGTAGAAAAACTACGTAAAAGAAGAAATATAACTCATTTTTATCGTTATTCCAAACATTTTTTTATCACTATTACTTAGGAAAAATATTTTTAGTAAGACCGCTTTTTCACACACCGGGAATACCGGAGGAGCAGGTGACGGCACCGGTGGTCGGAGGTAATGTTATCCAGTTAAAACTTTTTCACGTAGTCCGGTCCGGCATTATCACACACATAAAAAAAAAAGTCACATTTCATTAATATCAGTCCAAAAAATGCAAGGTCTATTCCAAAAAAACAATGTGATTTTTTTCGTCTCATATATCCGTGGAGCCATTGTTCAATTCCATAGATAATTTCCTTTTATGTTTTCAAAAACAGGTGTTGCCAAAGGTGTATTGCTTTTAAAACTAAAAACCTTCATTTGAATAGAAATTATGATACTGAATGCCATCGAAATCGGATCATTAGTTTCTGACATACGAGTAAACAAACACTGACTCTCCTGTAATTTTATTAGATGTAAAATGTTTTTTTACTTCTGCCAAGCTGAAGAAAATACACAATTATTCGTTAAAATTGGCTTTGTGCTCAGCCAAATCGAACGAAGTTATTACTCAATACTAGTTATTAAATGCTTGCAAAAGGAACTGATGTGCTTTATTTCCTTAAAAACCATTGCTTGCACCATTAAATTCCAAACTCGTAGTCAGTGTCGTTACACAAAAAATATTTTTGGGGGTCTGAAACAAAAAAAAATCCAAACTTTATTTTGATAATGATAACTCATAATGATTCGAAATTCTCCACTCAACTATTCGAAATTCTCAACTCAACTATTCGAAATTCTCAACTCAACTATTCGAAATTCTCAACTCAACTATTCAAAATTCTCAACTCAACTATTCGAAATTCTCAACTCAACAGCCCTGAAAATTCCAAGTTATTGACAACATTGATTTGTTGCACCCATATTCCAATGCAGTGTCTCTGTCGTTTGTGCAGTTTAAACGAAGTGCGTCTAATTAAAGACATTACTCCGGTATGACATTGAAGACATGAAGATAGAGTTCCAATGATAAGAGAGTTACTTGAAATAAATGTTACTCACATAAAATAAACGAAGAAAACGGCATCTGAGGTCTAATTTAAATGTAATCTTACAAGTTGGGCCATTTCTAATCTTCCCTTATTTCAGTTATAAATTTTCCCAACAACTCGGGGTTTTAGAAGTTGAAATTCCCAACTTTCAGGTCCCCCCCCCTCCCCCCCCCCCCCCCGGTATGACGGGCCTGCCCGTATTCCGAGGACCGCCACTGGTGGTCCGCGAAAGGATTCTATGTGGTCCGCGGAGCCACTGTTCAATTCCATAGATATTTTCCTTTTACGTTTTAAAAAACGTGTGTTGCCTAAAAGTTGTATTCCTTTTAAAACTAAAAATATCTATAATTGAAAATCAAAAGTTATGTGCTGCAAAGGAAACGAAATTGTATATTTATTTTTAATATTATGCTTGCCTTGAAAATTATAGCAACTAACCAAACACGAGTTCGATAGTGTAGACTTTTTAACCGACTGAAAAGCGCGCCCATCAAAAACAGCCAAAGCGAAAGAGGTTATCAATTCGACTGTTATGAACTTTTTTTAATGTATGTTCTGCAAGATTTCTGTTCTAATTCAGATATTAAGATTTTTTTTGTTCTTGGATAGGGAATGTTTCACTTGGACATCTTTTGCAAAAAAAAAATCCAGCTATCCGGCATTTAAATATCCGGAATTCCTAATTAACCGGACCATTTGAAAACAAATAGTGTCCGATTTTAAATATACTTTTTTTTGTTGGATAGAGAAAAATCCACTTTGGCAAGAACTGCAAAAAATAATCGGTTATCCGGCTGTTATACCTGTATATCCGGAAATATCGATTAACCGCATTTTTTTTATAACAGTTTCTCCAATTTCAAAATATTTTCATTGTTGAATAATGATTTTACAACAATGACATTTATTTCACCTCGCATAGGAATTGGTTTACAGTATACATTGTTGAGACAATATTGTTTTGTTCACCCGACATTTATTAAACTGGATTCGAGATGCGGAAAATGTGTGAAACAACTTGAATTTCTTGGTGAATAATGCGAACTGCGATAAAAATTAAAAATTAATATTTAATTTTACGAACAAGTTGAAAAAAATTGAACTATTTAATATTAATTTTATATTTATTACAATTTTTTTTTATTTTTAAGTTGGTGCCAATATACAAAAAACATACCTAAATTTTGGCGCCGATTTTAAAAAAGTTGTAACAAGTATACAATTTATATTAAATAATTCCATTTAACGGGCAATCGGCAATGGTGCAGTTGCTGGATCCGGCTTTGCGGATGTGTGGAAAAAGCCAACATTACAGGCGCCTTTTCCGGTTCCGTCAACGGCACCGGTTTTCCCGGTGCATAAAAAAACAGCCTTACGGTATACAATATATGTAAAAATGTCAAAAGGGAAATGAGTTACTACAGCTTACTCCCAATTTTTGGCACAATTTTTTTTAATGTTTTTTTGGTCTTGTACTCATAACTTTTAAATGCGAACCTATTTTGATAAAAAAAAAGAACATGTTAATGATAGAGTTATTGGCTGTAAAATATGTATAAAGTGGCGCGTTGTTTTTAGTAACCCCAATCAACATGCAAAGAACGGGTAGCCTTGCAAGTTTTCAATACTTTTATGTAAAGTTAAAACTCAAAAACGTTTACCAGCGCGAAGCTTACATGTCTGCGCATGCGCTATGAATGCATATTGATCTTGATGAGTAATAAGAAAACCCAATATGGTTACATGCAGCGATGGGCAATATGCATGTTGAGATAAGCACAAATAGGCTTTAGAATGGATAACGCGAACAAGTCAAACTATAAGTAAGGACATTTGATATCGCGATTTCGCTGCTAATGATTTGATTGCAAAAAGCTTTGTTCTGTGATACTTATTCTTATCAGAACACGCTGAGAAACATTGTTGTGTTCGATTGCGGGTAGGAATCCTATTCTTTTCTCGAATATGATAATGTTCTAAGAATCAATGGGACAATATGCATCCAGATTAAAAACCAAGTACGATGGTTTTCTGAATTGAAAAAGAATATTAAAACAAACTGAATTGAAAAAGAATATTAAAACAACTTAAATTGTTCGTTTCTACACTGTAAAAGAGAAAGGTACTTAAAAATGAGTACTTGAACATACTCGTTTGTATTTGAGTACAATTGCATCGTAAATGAGAGATGGCGTACTCAAATTTAAGTAATCGTACTTTCTCGAAAATCAGCAGCGTGATTTCATATTGGTCATGTCAGCTTCTGTTCAAGTCATCTTAACAATGCAACCTGACAAACATAAAATAGTTGTTCAGAAAAGAGTTGTTAAGAGAGAGAGAGAGAATTTTTACCCTATTCCAAATGTCATATTAACTTATGAAATACTTACATAAATCCCGATAACAATACAATATTTTTTCCTAATAGTTACTAATTAATAATGATCAGGTGTGGCTGTGTCGGTAACGGCCAGAAATGTTTTTTGTAAAACGTCATTTCCGAAGATTACGGAAATGAAATTAGAATTGATCCATAACAAAAACCTCTCTAACAGAAGGAAGATAAACAAGCTGTTCCATCTGGCGCCGCGAGCCCCTATCCACGCTCCGGTTCGGCTTTGATTTCTATACTTGCTTTACTTTATTTAAATATTTTACTTCCGAACGAGAACAGATTCATGTCAATCGTCTGTTCGTCACGGAGTTATAATGTCGGAATTGATCATCCTAATAGCATAACAAGGTGTTTTTGTTCTGATTCTTTATGTAGTTGATTTCAAATACGGTTCACGTCAATAAAGAGTAAACAAAAAAAATGTCGCGTATTCATCTTTCATCTCCCTAAACAAAACATCACCGCCCATTCATGGTGCCAAAATCTCCAAGGAAAAAAAAAAGATTATCAAGCATTTGTTCTGACCTTGTCACTATATATCTTGACCACATCGAGAGATAAGTTTCGCCTTGCGTGGCATCAGATAGCGAAAGAAGAAGAAGTTGCAGTATCACTTCATGCAAACGTTGCGACAAAGAATGGGACGCGCCCTGTGTATATCCTGTGGCTGCTTCCTTTTCTAATAGGGGGTTCTGTGAAGCATTCTGTTTGTGCATATAAATTATTTCTGTACTTGTTTCCGACGTTTTTCATTCCATGTCGTATTTACTTGTGAGTGTGAGCAGGGCCGTTCTTTGCAGTCGCGGGGCCCTGTGCGCAGTTAGTAGCTGGGCCCCTTTTTTAGTTTCCACACAAACTTATGAATACGTTTGAATGAAACTTATTCATAAGTTTGTCAGGTTTTTGAAAAGATTATAGGGATTTTTTTTATCAACTACAAATGTTTGATGCGGCTACATTTTGTTTGCATAGAATATTTATTAGACAACTTAATTACGTAAAATGTCTGTATTTTTTTTATTTATAAGCCTAATTTCCTATAAAATGGAATCAAAATTATATCAGTCGTACTATTTGTCACGGAGTGATAGTGTCGGAATCGATCTCCCTTAAAGCGTTATTTGGTACGTTTCTGTCCTGATACCTCATGTAACTGATTTTATAGAAGTTTCAGATCAAAGTTAAAAACGAAAGAGAATCATTTTATCTGTAACATTATCATTCTTTTGTATTTTTCTATATAATTTTGTGTATTTTTCTATAATGAGCGTGGGGACCAGTGAGATGGCACGCATCGCACACCCCTAAGGGCGGCACTTAGTGTAAGTCACGGGGCCGCGACGGGCCCCTTCAACCGGATTTGAAGGTGTTTTTTTTTATAGCTAGACCAATTTTTTCATCATTCTTTTTATCAATTGATGAAAGAAACACATTGCATAAACTATCTGCAGCAAAAGGAGCACTTTTTTTTAAAAAAAATTTATGCTTTAAAAATCATTTTTTTAAATTTTATTTAAAATATTTTTTTAGTTAAAAATTTGTAACAAGGCAGTCTATTTTAAATAAAATTAAATTACACATAAAAAGAAGCGAAGGGGAGGAGATCGGAGAAAAGCCAGAAGGGTTTTACGGGAGATGTCATTTTACCAGAGTGTATTTATAGGGATTGGTCATCAACGAAAAGATAAACAATAGCTGTTTTGTCTGACGCTGCAGTCCCCTATTCACGACCCGTATGTGCTTTTCTTTATCTCATGATTTTATACGCATGGGCGCCAAATTTCTTATTGAAAAAAGTCAAAAATAATGTCAATCATACTATTCGTCGCGGAGTTGTGTCAGAGTGGACAGCAGATAATAACATGATATTTCTATCCTAATTTTCCATGCAACATATTTAAAAACGGTTCATGTTAAAAACTGATTTTCTATTTTTTATAGACATTTTTTCTTTGTCAATGCAGGGCTCCGTATAAAGCGCTGGGCTCTGTGCAACGGCACCTTTGGCACACCTCTAAGGAGGCCCTGGTATGTCTGTAATTGGACCCTTTTCGATTGTTCGATTTTGTACAGTTTCGTTCGATTTGTTCGATTTTGTACCGCTTCGTTCGATTTTGTACCGTTTTGTTCGATTGAGGTTTTTTAGATCTTGTTCGAAAACGGTATGAACGACATTACTAAATATTGCGATGCGACACATTTTTTATTTGTTTAAATAGAAAATGTTCAAAAATTTTAGATTTTTTTTTATTCTTATAAATTAAGAGGAATTTCTTCCTCCAATGACATTTTTAAGGTCATTTAAAATTCCATTTTTTTAAGGGGAAAATGACTATGTTAAAGCCATGCGAAGGCAACGTCTTGTTTTTTGTGATATAATAAGATTCGATCATTTACATTTTTGAAGAATCATACTCAAATAGAAAATTATTCCCTATATATATATATTCGAACATGCGAAATTACAAGATTTTTCTGCCTTACCTACTTTCTTCTGCTCTTCCCAGGTCTACTCCCTCATCAGAATTCTTGTCGATTGTTCGATCTCATTTTATGCCTCGCAGCAAAAAGAAGTTCATTCCCTCTCTCTCTCGGCGAGTTTTCCGGAAATAACGCTGCTTAACATGGTCGCTTTTAGTTCTAGAACTTTCCGTAACACGAGATCTTTTTTGAATGAGCCCTAAAGTGATTCTGGCACTGAAATATGGAGAATACGCAATTACATGATATTTCATTAAACTGCATCAATCTTAAGGTTTGCTAATATGGAAGCGCAGTGGCGTAGCCAGGATTGTCCTCGAAGGGGGGGGGGGGGGGGGTTCATAAATTATTTTTGGTCCGACCAAAACCAAATAATTATTTTTATTAATTGATTTGAACAATTTTTAACAAATAATTTTAATTAATCATTTTAATTAATTTTAATTAATAATTAAAATAAAATTAGTTAATAATTTGAATAAGATTTAATTAATAATTAAAATAAAATTAGTTAATAATTTGAATAAGATTTAATTAATAATTTTAATTTATTAATTTAATTAATAATTTTAATTTATTAATTTAATTAATAATTTTAATTTATTAATTTAATTAATAATTTTAATTTATTAATTTAATTAATAATTTTAATTTATTAATTTAATTAATAATTTTAATTTATTAATTTAATTAATAATTTTAATTTATTAATTTAATTAATAATTTTAATTTATTAATTTAATTAATAATTTTAATTTATTAATTTAATTAATAATTTTAATTTATTAATTTAATTAATAATTTTAATTTATTAATTTAATTAATAATTTTAATTTATTAATTTAATTAATAATTTTAATTTATTAATTTAATTAATAATTTTAATTTATTAATTTAATTAATAATTTTAATTTATTAATTTAATTAATAATTTTAATTTATTAATTTAATTAATAATTTTAATTTATTAATTTAATTAATAATTTTAATTTATTAATTTAATTAATAATTTTAATTTAGTAATTTTAATTAGTCATAATAATTTTTAAGAAGTATTGTAATTTTAAATTAGTAAATTTAATTTATAATATTTTTTAATTTAAGCAGTAGTTTTAAATTAAAATTTTAATTAATCATAATGTTAAGTAGTAATTTTAAGTTAGTAAATTTAATTTATTGTATTTTTAACCGACTGCCCAGCGCGCCCACCAAAACTCCAAAAAAAACTCCAAAATAAAACCGTCAGAAACTTTAAATTAAAACCACCAACGCGCGCCAAGTCGAGAGGTTATAGATTCGACCTTTATGTATTTTTTTTTTATGTATGTGCGCGCGGGATTTCGAAGGGGAGCAATTTGAAAAAAATATCCGGTTATCCGGTATTTAAGTATCCGGATTTCTCAATTAACCGGACCGTTTAAAAAAAAATTTCGTCCGAGTTCGAAAATTCTTTTTTTGTTGAATAGAGAAAAATCCACTTAGGCAAAATCTTCAAAATAATAATAGGTTACCCGGCTGTTATATATCCGAAAATGTCGATTAACCGGATTTTTTTAAACAATTTATCCGATTTCAAAATATTTTCATTGTTTAACGGAAGTTGTACAACAATGACATTTCGTTTAACATGCATTTATTGGCTTTGTTAGGGATTGTTTTAAAATATACATTGTTGAGCACAAGTTGCTACTAGAATTTTTTGGTGAATAGGGGGCGAATTAAAAACTAAAAAGAGAAAAATAAAATAATCTTTCTAAAAAATAGGAAAACCGACTTTAAGAAAAATGCGCTAAAAAGTAAAAAATATTTTTTAATTTTACGAATGAGTTGAAAAAATTGAATTATTGAATATCAATTTTATACGTAGTACAACTTTTAGAAGTTGGTGCCAATTTACAAAATCATACCTAAATTTTGGCGCCGATTTCAAAAAGTTGTACTACGTATAAAATTGATATTCAATAATTCAATTTTTTCAACTCATTCGTGAAATTAAAAATTATTTTTTACTTTTTAGCGCATTTTTCTTAAAGTCGGTTTTCCTTTTTTTTTAGAAAGATTATTTTATTTAATTTAAGCAGTTGTTTTAAATTAAAATTCTAATATTTTTTATTAAATATATGTATGTATAAATTATAAATAAGATGTAAATTAAAAGCTTAATTTTCGCAGGTTAATCTTCAGTCATTATTAAATTACTAACAAACCTGGCTGACATTTTACTGGGATTTTAGTCTGTAGCTAGATATTGATGGGGGGGGTCCGGATTGAAGCAATTTTAAATTAGTAATTTTAATTAATAATAATAATTTTTAAGTAATTTTAAATTTGTAAATAATTTTTTATTATATAATTAAAAATAACAGAATAATAATCATTATTTTCCAGCTAATTTTATCATGCACGACTGTGGCGTGACATGAGGTAGGAGGTTTCATTGGTTGCGTGACGCAGCAAAACGGCGCATTGCGGCAAAATCCATTGTTCGTAAAAAGAATCAAATAACTGAATAAAAATAATATTATTATTTAAAAAAATTAATTTGTAGAATCTGTGAAGCTAGACAATGGGAAAACGTTTGCCTAATCATCAGTACGAGATTTTGCGCCGTAGAAAAAAAAATCCAGAAAAAGGTTATGAACACAGATTTAAACGAGAATCTGTTGACCCCACCCTTCTTAAATAGAGCCAACTTTTCCAGTATGTGCCCTTCGTATTATTAATAGTTGAATATAACTTTTTAATAATCCCCATAAATTTTTTCAAACGAATGTGCATCATCTTGGGAATGATCAAAACCCAAATTTAAAAAAAAAAAGCGGAAAAAACCGCGTTTCCGCGTGAAAAGTAACACGTCTGAGTGGCAGAAAACTAATTTGTAAATGTAATTGAATAAAACATTAGTTAGTTGTGGGTATTTTCAAAGATAATCTTAATAAGCAAAAAATATTTGAATAAGAAAAGGAGTGCATACTTTAAACATATAATTTTTTTTTTTTGCACGATGCTCCTTTCTTTTGTTTATGTTTTGACGACACACCGTGAAAATGGTAATTCAGATATGCTTAGCAAGCACATGCAGTACTGGAGTGATTTTCAAAATCAAATGGCAAATGAGAGACATATCCAACTTCTCAGAAAACTGATTTTTGAGAAGGGGAAAAAATTCCACCGGCATGTGAGGGAGCGAAGAGGATCACAATTAGGGGCCTTATTTTTTTTACATGAGTCATTTACAATCTTTTCTTAAAGCACGTAGGGTATGAATGGTTTTTTTCAGGGAAAATATTTCAAAGCAAGCAATTTCTGAATTGATGCATTGTGAATTCCGGCTAAACTGCCGCCCCATTTCAAGTTTTAAGAAGAGTAACCCTTTACATGTACAAACAACCAAGACAATCATACAGACCTACTACCCAATCGTCCCCCCCCCCCCTCCCACCACCACAAAAAGTTGAATTTTCTGTCTTCAAGGTAGTTTGTGACCACTGTTCTGTGGGGTAAACCAGGAAATGCGACATGTGTTTTCTCAATTGAAGACGGAGAAAAAAAATCTTCGTTTTTGCTTTTTTTAAATTATTATTTTTAAAAAAAAATTTGATGTGGCCATGGGAGGGGGGGGGGGGGGGGGGTCTAACCCAAAGCTGGCTACGCCACTGTGGAAGCGGGTTTGAGTTGGAAGGATGATTAGATTCTTTGATTAATCCACGAGATTTTAACCCTGAGGCAGAGACGTTTAAAATAATTTTTTGACACAAGCAAGCATGATTTTGGCGCCCAAATATATTTTTTTAATGCAAAGTAATTAATTTAATTGTAATATATAGTTTATTTATACTTAGTAAATAGTAGAGAATTGTATATATAGTTTATGAAGTAATAGTTATAAACCATGAAAAATATCCAATGTTGACAATAAATTTCCAACCCAAAAACATATATATTCAATTTTTCCATAAAATTTAGCGCCCTCCTTAGTCCGACGCCCCAAACAGCCGCTTCATTTGCTGCAATCCCCCCCCCCCCCCCCTTCTTATTCTCCCATCTTAATGTTCAAGCTCGAGCGCTCTAGCAATGTTTGGTTTGGTTAATAGTAGTAGTAGTAGTAGTTGGCAGTAGAGCTGTTCAGTGGGCTGTTGGCGACTAATCCTCAAAGAGCCAGTCCCATATAACTCTGTTTATATATTACTTAATTTCATGAATAACATTTTTTTAAACAATGTTTTTAAAAAAAAAAAACGTGTTTCAGCCTGGGTTAAAGAAATAATTTAAAAGAATATGAAAGAAATAATAAACTAGCAATCCGATATGACAATGTCGAAGCACGACCAGAAGGGTTCATACATGAATAGTCATTTCAGCAGAATAGAAATAGGGATTGTTTACCAACAGAAACTTCGCCAATGTAGAAGATAATTCCACCTGACTCCAATTCGGAATCGAACCTGGGACCTTCTGCTTCAACTTTTTTTTCAACCTATATAATCGTGAAAGACATGTTGGAAAAAAAAACAATACAGTTTTTATCCTGTTCTACAAAATCAGCAAATCAAGCATTAACAATCCTGTGGACAGCAACCACTACATCAATCTATCATGCAGTCAGGCACGTAGGTGTAGATTTTTCATGGGAGGGGTTCAGTGACTGAGCAGCGGATTTCTTTAGGTTGCTTATCCCCCTTCCCCCTAAACAAAAGTTGAGGAGAATCCTCCCTCAAAATCAACACCCCCCCCCCCACTTTTTTTTAAAAAACTTATTAATTTTTTTGTAAGTAAACAACAGAAATACGTTGAAAGATAAATATCGTAACAGCAACAGTTATCATTTCTTTTTCATGAAATCGTTACCAATATCAGTCATTACCTATTTTTAAAATTAGTAAATACCACTCCCTAATTATAAGATAAATTTAGAGAAAAAATTTAGGTTTTGAGAATCATTGTTTAGAATAATATATGGTTTTGGAGCATCTTGTGTATACGGCCCCGTTTGACGATCTTTTCCCTTTGTCGCCGAAATTCAAATGCTAGAAAATGAACCCGATGATGTCCTGTTAAGCTTCGTTTGAGGTAAAAATTGCCTCAAAACATGCTTGTGAAGTTTTTTGAAAACTGTGTTCCGCCGGGGCAGGACCAACGGAAAATATCAACTTTACAGAAATACAATACGAGAAATTAAAATGTTTCTAGTCTTTTAAAGTATTTTTACAGTAATTAAATTTTTAATTTTTTTCTTCTTGACTTTCAATGGGAGGGGTTTGAACCCCCTGAACCACCCCCTTACCTGCACGCAGTGATCTCTCTCTCCTACAAAATATTCGCAATCAGAACGTCTTTACATAAATTCCAGCTCCCCTCCCTCCCTACGCGGTAGCGATGACCATCAAGGTTTGAAGAAGATAGGCCGGCGTGCGTCAGTCACGTCTTTACAATAGGATAAATGGCCACCTTGTATTTCTCCAGTGGTATATTTTGTTTGACTAATGACTTTCTAAATTGACAATCGCCCCTTATTCCACCGATAAAATTCAAATTTATTTCAAAGGGGGGTACAATCGGAAAAAATTTCATAAAACTATTAATTAATGGGAATTATAGCAACAACAAAAAAAAATCGAAATTAATGCTGATTAGGTAATTATGTGTGCACATTGTTGACTTAATTAAATAATTAATTATACATATTATGTACGTAATTAAATAATTAATGATATTATGCAGTGATCTGTCTCTCCTCTGAAATAATCCCAATATCACAACGCCTTTACATAAATGCCCGCCCATCCTTCTCTCCCAACGAGGTAGCGATAACCATCAAGGTTTGAAGTAGATAAGCCGGCGTGCGTCAGTTACGTCTTTAGGATCCCTTTTATTTTTCTGGTGGGTCCCCTTTATTTGACTAATGAATTTCTAAATGGACAATTCCGTATGTCATCGGTAATGGTAGCCATACACAAAAGCAAATTCTCGGTAAAGTTCAAATTTATTTATTAATAAAACCAATATTTAGTGAAAGTGTTAAGAGTTTTACGAAATTAATGCTAATTAAGTAATTAGTTATGCATATTGTTGACTTAATTGAATAATTAATGACCTGGTATTTATGAAAAGAAAAAGTGTTTACTACATTTATTTCGGTAGGGGCTCGAATCACGTGCATATGACTCCCCCCTCCCCATGAGTACGTCTTTGTACCGTGCAACCCCTCCAATATATATATTTCTGGATCCGCCTATGTTTATACCCTACTGATAAGATCGTTACTTAACCCGGAATTTTTTCGGAGGTAAATTCTCATTTATTCTGACACAAAAATCCAAGAAACCCATTTCATTTTATGCTGAACGCGTACCACCTGCATATAGCACAGCATGTAGCACGCCAGTATCAACTTGCCGGGTTAGTTTTCTTATCGTTGACTCCAATGAGTCTTGTTTCTCTCAATTACTTGAAGAAAAAAAATTGTCTTAGAAAATAATTGTACGGTTATTATATTACGAATCGTTCCTATACTTTTCAGAGATATCGCACGACATTTACGACAATTTGTAAATAAAAGCGTGTCAGCACATTTGCTTAGAACACTGTTAAAAATAGGTATTCAAAAATAAGTAAAATATACTCATTTTTGAGTACATTCGATGCTTATAATAGCTCGGAATACATAAGTTACATTTTTGAAAAAGACATGTACTAAAAAAATGAATAAAAAGAGCAGTATGTAGGCTGCCTTCATAAATCAATTCCAATAAATATGAACAATTACAGCCAATACTTAACGGGAATCGAACCCATAAGCCACCACAGTGCGGTGGGAGCGGTTTTTATTAAACAAAATTTCAAAGTCGAGAACGTTTGCCATTTTAAAAAAAAAATAAAATAATAGTTAAAATATAGATTTAAATGTTCTAGTTTTATTTACGAGTCGTCCTATAAGGCCGCATGCAGAAAAAGTCTGCTTCTAAATAATGCACGACTGTCAAAACTAAATTCTAAATTAATGGCCGCTGTTCTTCCATAGTTAAAATGAGAACGAGCTCGTTAATGCTTTATTTTTGTCTTCCTCTCTCTTATAGTTAACTGGAAGAGGGAAGAAAAGAACGAACTGTTATTTCTTACCTGTTTATTTTATCTGAACAAGAATAATATTTTCTTGAATTCAGTTTGGTTTGGTTTGATTAATTAACGTCGCACTAGAGCTGCACAGTGGAGCTATTGGCGACGGTTCGGGGACTATCTCGGAGGAAAGACCCGGGAACGATGCCTCGTGTTTTTGAACCATGGTCAGATAACGAGGACAACACCTGAGCTGGCATCCGACGAAACCTCAATAGGCGTAAGGACATTGGACCCCGATCAGATTTATTGTACACCAGTCCCGTATACACGCCGGTATAATTTGTTAGATGTTCTGGACTACTTTCTGGTATTTTTGTATTTTGCTGTCTACCCTCCGATCGCAAGCTCACTACTTTTTTTACTTTTCTTTGTCAAGTCCATCGCACGGATTCGAACCAGCAAACCTCTGATTACTAACTGAACGCCTTTATCCACTGGGCCACTGGAGGCCGTTCTTGAATTCGGAAAAAAAAAAAAATTACTAACAAGTGATTTTCAAAGCTGTCCTCTTTCTTTATCTAACCCATTACAGATACATTCCAATATTTTATATTATACTTTGGTCACCATTGAACAAGAACCACTAAATCAATCTGCCATGTAATGATCTCTTTCTCTCCTCTGAAATAATCCCAATATCACAACGCCTTTACATAAATGCCAGCCCACCCTTTTCTCCCAACACGGTAGCGATGACCATCAAGGTTTAAAGCAGATAGGCCGGCGTGCGTCAGTCACGTCTTTACAATAGGATAAATGACCATCTTGTAATGTTCTGGTGGTCCCCTTTGTTTGACTAATGACTTTCCACATTGACAATTCCGTATGTCATCGGTAATGTTAGCCATACACAAAGGCAAATCCTCGATAAAGTTCAAATTTATTTCAAAGGGGGTACAGGCGGAAAAATTGTAATAAAACTATTAATTATTTAAAATATTTAGAGTTTTACGAAATTAATGCTAATTAGGTAATTAATTATGCATATTGTTAACTTAATTAGTTAATGACCAGATATTTATGAAAAGAAAAGGGTTTTATTTAAGTGTTATGCATTTATTTCGGAAGGGGTCAGAATTGCGTGCCCTTGTGTACGTCTTTGCCCCCCCCCCCCCCCCCGAATTTTTTTTCTGTATCCGCCAATGTTATTCACAATTGCGATTGTGTACATAACCGCCTACAAACGCTGTTAAGACAGGTATTCAAAAATAAGTCAAATTTACTCATATTTGAGTACATTCGATGCTTATCATGGCTCCGATTACATAAGTTTCAGTTTTGAAAAAGAAATGTACTTAAAAATGAGTACAATGGATAAAAATGAATAAAAAGAGCAGATGCTTGCCTACATAGGTTGTCTTCATGCCTTATCCGTTGTACTACCAGGGCCACGTGAAGAAGTTATAAACAGAAGAAATGTTAAAAAAAGTGTGCCAAAGTAAGATAATTGAGTTGTAATAACTCTGTTACCATTCAAGCAATCGACATAAAATAATGTGGAAAACCAGCTTCTGAACAACTTTTTTTTTTAAGTTTGTCAGGTCGCTTTGTTAAGATGGCTTGAACAGAAGCTGAGATTAGCAATATTAAATCACACTGTTCATTTTTGAGAAAGTACGGTTACTTAAATTTGGGTATATTAATTACTATACAATTGTACCAAAGATTGTATGTTCAGGTACTCATTTTTAAGTACCTTTTTTTTACTGTGAAGAAACACACTTGTGTAATGACTTTCAGATCAGGTCAAACTCACACACAATCGAATAAAAAGAACAGTTTAAAAAAAATAACAGCCACAGAAAACAACCATTACGTTAAAAGAGCGCAAATATTATATCCCTATTCTCTTCTTCCATCGACCGAGTCAGATGCCCTGAAAATAAAATCGATGCCATTTCGCAGTATGGAATAATAATAATAATAAAAAAAATCTTCTGCGGTTTTCGGAATGAAATGTGCCATTGACGATATCACATGCCGAATTCCCAATCTATAAAAAGACACGGAAGTCATATACTGGCATCACCAGGAGTAATAAAGACCGCGAAAAATCTCCATGCACATATTTAAATAATTGTTTTTGTCTTTCGATAAGAAGTGAAGTTATTTATGGAGCAAAAGATATTTGTTGTTTTCGAACAACAAATGTAATTAAAAAGTGCATCTGGAAATATAATTTATTCTCTTGGAAAATGTAAAGAAGAAAATAACGGGATCACGCAGATTCATAAAATAAATTCCATTTTTTTTTTTTTTAGATGTGGCTATTTTGGGGACGACGAACAGTAAATTATTGAAATAGGAATTTGTCGCCAACAAAAAACTAGCCAAAAGAAGGAAGTTAGGCATGTGGTTTAATCGGACGACGCGAGCCTCTTACACGCACCGTACTTTTTTTTCTTTATTTGAAGATTGTACACGTATTGGCGATTTATTTCTTATATAGTCTCGAAACGGATAACCTGAAAAAATCTCCATGCACAGATATATATATATATGTGTGTGTGTGTGTGTGTGTGTGTGTGTGTGTGTGTGTGTGTGTGTGTGTGTGTGTGTGTGTGTGTGTGTGTGTGTGTGTGTGTGTGTGTGGTGTGTGTATGTGTGTGTGTGTGTGGGTGTGCAGGTACTCATTTTTAAGTACCTTTTTTTAACAGTGTATGTATGCACTAAAAAAGAAAATATAATATATATACAAATATATTCAGCAAAATAAATTGGTTGTTTATAACATTAAAAGTTTTATTATATTAGGTAAAACGGTAAACGGTCCTCTAAAGAATTAATCCAGTTTTATTTATAGAAAATAAAGGGCAGGTAAATTTAAATATTTAAGATTGATATTCGTACAATTAAAATCTCAGGTGACAATGTTTCGGCATTTTAACCCCCTCCCCCTTAAAAAAAACATTGAAATTATGGCTAAAAAAGTTATGATATAAAAAAAACAATAAACCAATTGCACTAGGGGGATCAACCCTGCACACCCTATCGATAGCCTTCTCCCGGAAAACAGCTGCGCTTTCTTTTCTTTGCTCTTTAAAAATTTCTTTTTAAAATTTTATATACACATAAATTTTTAACCGAGCTAAGAAAAAAAAGCGCAGTTGTATTCCGGGAGAAGGCTAGCGATAGGGTGCGCAGGGGTGATCCCCCTAGTGTTTTTTTTATATTATAACCATAATTTCAAAGTTTTTTTTTGAAAAGGGGCTGGGGGCAGCTTAGCGTTTCTTACTTTTCTAAAATTTTTTAGGGGATGCCAGTCTTTTTTTTCAACCCATCTGTTGGAGAATATTAGACCAATTGACATTTAAACTTTTTAAAAATTACTATTTGTTTTCCCATGTCATTAGTTAAATCCGATAGTTCAGGGAAAAATTAATCACACGCGCCGTATTAAAAAGCTCGAGTGAGAAAATAATGCAGCAGTCACCTCTTCTAGCCCCCCCCCCCCCCCCCCCAACTCCTTCTTTCACCCTGTTGAATTAATTTGTGACTTCACTCACTTTATATAATTTAGCGAACAGTAGGATTGCTATAGGTATTACGATATTACTTTCAGAACAAATGGGGAAAATATTCAATAATGTTAATTATTTTAAATGCTTATATCTTCATTAATAATTGTCCAAGTGAAATGAAAAAATTTCCATCGAATAAAGGGAGTTTTTATCTTTCAGATGATATACTTATTATTTTGTAGAGCGTATTAATTACCGATAATTTTAACTTTAACTTTAATTAACTTTAGCCGTTCTAAAACACAATTTGCTTTGGCAACCGGACAGTGAAAGGACTTCATATTTGGTTATTAATTGCCTGGTGGCGAGAGTTTTGGCTTTTAGGATTTAATTACTTTTTTAGCTAATTAAATTTATAAATAATTAAGAATATAAAATTAAAGTAAGAAAATGACCTAGTGATACCATAAAGCTATCGTATAAGCTATTAATCAAAATAATCGGTTGAATTGAATAATGTAGTGTCTAGCAAGTCTGACAAATTTGGGTTTCATAATTTGAAAAAGTGACAAATCGACTAACTTTACGCAAATTAAAAAACTCCGTATCTCCGTTAATTTTCAATTAAAAAAAGTATTATTTATTAAATTAAAAGTTGTACTGATACGATTTTACTATACTAGTTTTAATTTTTTGGGGGGCCCAAAAATTCCAGGGCCCTAATCATATGCTTTGTCTGCCTGTGCTAAAATCAGGTCATGTACATATAAAAATTTGCTCTAGTAAGATAAAAACGCCGTACGGTTCACATTAATGATTTATTCAAATAAAAAATTTACTGTATTATCCAAAGCCCTTCCTAATATGATATAGTGTTAAATCACTAAGAAATCTGAAATATAGCATTCAAAATTTCTATAATTTTACATGAATTTATTTTGGTCTCTTTTCCATATTACACATCACTAAGGCTAAGCATATCAAAAAGAGAGGAGTAATAATAAGTGACCTTTGAATTTTTAATCTCTTAAGTTTAGCAGAAAAAACTGTTTATTGGAAACCGTCATTTAAATTTTATTAAAAAAAACATTTTTATTTTTTTTAAAATTAAATTGCACATTTTATTTCTCACTATTTCACAAAACTTTCAAAATATAAGTAAACATTAATATAAAATACTTAAGCTTTTTCAGGGGAAAAACTCCATTCAATCAAAACTGCAGCCAAAAATTCGAAATCGGCTGCATCGTTGCCATGGCAACCTCTACGTAGTAGGCAGTGGCGTAGCCAGGATTGTCCGAAGGGGGGGGGTTCATAAATTATTTTTGGTCCGATCAAGACCAAATAATTTTTTTTATTAATAATTAATTTGAACAATTTTTAACTAATAATTATAATTAATCATTTTAATTAAATTTAATTAATAATTTGAATTAATCATTTTATTTAAATTTAATTAATAATTTGAATTAATCATTTTAATTAAATTTAATTAATAATTTTAATAAAATGTAATTAATAATTTGAATAAAGTTTAATTAATAATTTTGAATTAGCAATTTTAATTAAAAATTTTAATTAGTAATTTTAATTAATCTTATTTTTAAGTAATAACTTTAAATTAGTAATTTTAATTAATCTTATTTTTAAGTAATAACTTTAAATTAGTAAATTTAATTTATGATATTTTTTTAATTTAAGCAGTAGTTTTAAATTAAAATTCTAATGAATAATTTTAATTAATTAAATATATATATATATAAATAATAAATAAGATATAAACTAAAAGCTTAATTTTCGCAGGTTAATCTTCAGTCATTTCCTAATTTAAATTACTAACAAACCTGGCTGACATTTTACAGGTATTTAAGTCTGTAGCTAGATATTAATGGTGGGTCCGGATTGAAAAAGTTTTAAATTAGTAATTTTAATAAATATAATAATTTTTAAGTAGTAATTTTAAATTTGTAAATAATTCTTTATTATATAATTAAAAATAACAGAATAATAATCATTATTTTCTGGTTAATTTTATCATGCATGACTGTGGCGTGACATGGGGGAAGGAGGTTTCATTGGTTGCGTGACGCAGCAAAACGGTGCATTGCGGCAAAATCGTAACGAAAAATGGCGTTGCTCTTAAAAATATCAAATAACTGTATAACAAATATATTATTATAAAAAAAATATTGATTTGTAGAATCTGTAAAGCGGGAAAAATTCTTGCCTAAACATCAGCACAAGATGCAGCGCCGCAGGAAAAAAATCCAGAAAAGGTTATGAACATAGATTTAAACGAGAATCTGTTGACCCCACCCTTCTTAAATAGAGCCAACTTTTCCATTATGTGCCCTTCGTATTTATAATAGTTGAATATAACTTTTTAATAATCCCCCCATCAAATTTTTCAAATGAATGTGCATCAATCTTGGGAATGATCAAAACCCAAATTTAAAAAAAGCGGAAAACTTCGTTTCCGTGTGAAAAGTAACACGTCCGAGTGACAGAAAACTAATTTGTAAATGTAATTGAATAAAAAATTAGTTAGTTTTGGGTATTTTCAACGATAATCTCAATAAACAAAAAATATTTGAATAAGAAAAGGAGTACATACTTTAAACATATCAGCTAATTTTTTGCACGATGCTCCTTCCTTTTGCCTTGAATCTTCCAATAGTTTATGTTTTGATGACAGCATACCGTGAAAATGGCAATTCATAAACTTAGCAAGCACGTGCAGTACTGTAGTGATTTTCAAATTCAAATGGCAAATGAGAGACATACAACCTCTTAGAAAACTGATTTTTGAGAAGAGAAAAAAATAAAAGAATCCATCGAAAGATTTGGAAGTTTCTATTTGAAACTGGTAAAAACTAAAAAAAAAATATATTTATAAAAAAACACAAAGGAAACGCACAGCGTCAACATTACACAATTTTGTGATTGGTTAATCACAAAACGAAACAGAATAACAAAAAAAATCCTAGACAATAGACGATAAATTTATATGGGTATAATGTTATAACCCAATATGTTATAACCCAAATATATATGTTAAGACCCAAAGTAACATATATTCGAAGCGCCATGGCGATTCGAATATTAGCTGGAAGAAATTTTACATTGTGGAAAGCAAAACCAATAGGATTATATGAAACAAAATTGATTTCGAATAAAAAGGAGAGGATTTTGATTTAGACAATCACACCTAACACAATTAAAAGAGAAGTTATTTTAATAAAAAGAACACTGTGTGACGTTCGCATGAGCAACGCCATATATTTTAAAATTCTTTAAACGATAATCTGAACGTTAAAACATATCATATAACTTTGACAATAAAGAACAACAAAATGAGCAGATGAGATCATTTTTTTAGGCGCCTGCTGAAAATCTGAAAACATTGCTCCTTATATTAAACAATTTATTATATATTTAAAATGTGGGATTCTTTTTTTTAAGGTAACGATGCCACTGTTAAAAAAATTTTTCGCTTGACGCAATAAAAAAATACAATGAAATTAATAAAACAGTTCCGCAACCGGCGTTGTGTCGGCTACAGACTACATTCGTCAACTCCATCTGTAGCCTTGGGAATATAAAGTGTGTAGTGAACTCTGAAACCAAACACACGAATTTAAGTTTAATTTTACAAGTTGGACAATTTCTAATTTTCCCTTAATAACCTTGGTGTTTTTGCTTTCATTAGTTAAAAATATTAATTTTCTTCAGACATAAATTTTCCCAACTCGGGTATTTTTAAACCTTGAAATTCCCAACTTTTAGGGTTTCCAAATTATTGGGGGGGAGTCTAACCCCCCCCCCCCCCCCCCCGACGTGCCTGCACCCAAGACAATCATACAGACCAACTACCCCATTGTCCCGTCCCCCCACAGAAAGTCAGGAGATACATGTGGGTTAGACCAGGAACTGCGACGTGTGTTTTCTCTATTAAAACCGGAGAAAAAGAAGATTTTTTTTTTTTTTTGGCACTTGCTATTTTTTAAAAAAATACTTTTGATCTGGCTATGGAGGGGGGGGGGGGGGGGGTTCTAACCCAAAGTAACCCAATGCTGGCTACGCCACTGGTAGTAGGAGATTCCTCCCCATGCTAATGCACTGCATTTGTGAGAAGGTACAATAGAAGTGAATTTTCTTGTTTTAGCTGCACATGAGATTCGATATGATGATTGGCTCGTCCGTGAAACGCTGGGATGAAAAGGTGAAACGATAACTTACGAGAATATCTCCAAACGGAAATGGTTTTTCGTGATAAATTTACTGTGTGCTGTTGTTTCAGGACATGGTCCTGCTGTTGTTCTGTTATTTAAGTTAATATTAAAATTGACCGATTCGCATGTTTAAAAGAAAGGAGGATTGTTTTATTTAAAAAAATTAAGTGTTTTCTATTTTTTTCGCATGTTATCATTTCGTAAAAATTGAAAGGAAACTTTGATTTGAGTAGTAAATAATAAAGAATTTCCGTTTATGTACGGGTTATGGAAAATAAAGGGGGGGGGGGGGAGGGATTCACATGATTTCGGCTGCACTAACATTTTCGACCACGGGCCGCTACTGTTCCAATTTAAGAAGCGGTATTTCCGTTTATTTCTCGGGTTTTTCGGTTGTTAATGTTCATTTTGTAGCTCTTGCGTAACATAGCTGTGACATGTTACTAAACAAAACCATTCTTTTGATAATTGTTGCAGCTCTAATCTTCTCATGATTAAACCAAGCGATAAACTATTGGCCTACCAATTTTTCACCTTTCACACCTAAAAAAAATATTTCTAATGTCATACATGAAGGACGTCACTTCTGAACAAAACTATATATTTTCCGTATTCAGTTCAGTTTCTTTTAAACTTTTAGATGTGAAATGAATTGAAGAGTGTTATTGATAAATGAAAAAGGTTAAGTTGTGTTTATTAAAATGTTTATTGTAAGCAATTTAACGAATAAAATTAACTTTCTTATTCAAACTTAGCGTTAGTTTGTATCTAAATGTCCTTTTAAGTTTTATTATCATTCATTTTTGCAATGTTTATTATTTCTTATACATTTTTGCAAATGTAATGAATGCATTTGTACAATCGACATTGATAAAAATTCGTTTATAGTTTTTCAACTTACTCTTCATGACTTAATATATTAGTATAGTTTACTTTATGATCTTTTCTTATTTAATATGTTTTGTGTAACCGGCGATTCTTCTATTTCTTCTGTTCAGATCTAGTTTGTATGGACGAGAACCCAACCAAAGTCAAAGTCCTGCACTATTTGCGGCTTTTGAACAGATACAAGTGGTGCATCATCTTCCCGGCCGTGAGCTCCACTCTCATCTACAAAGACTACTCCCGCACCCAGCGATACAAAGCTCAAAAGGCAAAGTTGGCTCTATCTTAAGCAGAAGGTGCGAGTACTTTTGGTTTTCTTTTAAGATACCTATTCTGTGTGATTTTCTTGTTTTGTGACGACTTTAAGAGGCAGTGGCGGCTCGTTAGATACAGCAAGTATAGCCGGCTGCACCTAAATTTATTAGTGTATTTTAAAACTAAAATTTACATTTAACTAATTTCCTTAAATGAATATTTGAATTGGAAATGAAGACGAAATTTCTACGGAAAGTAAAAAAAATCTCTGATAAATAGCAAACCTGTTGTCGTAATACACAATTTAGGAATGGAAAAAGGTGGACTGGGTGGAAATTTCCAAGAATCTCTCCAAATGGAAATAGTTTTCCTGATAAGTTTACACGTGTGTTGGGGTTTCATTACTTAAATTAATATGAAAATTGACAGATTCACAAGTTTAAAAGAAAGGAGGGTAAAGGTTTACTGTACGGTCACCCTTGGCGACTTTTTCAAAATCTCGCCAAAAGTCGCCATTTTGGCGACTGTTGTCCAATAGGGTTGCTGCAATTCTTTGTCGTTTCGGAGAGGGGTTGCCATTTAAAAAAAATTATCGCCAAATGCGGAAAAATCGCGCCAAGGGTGACCGTACAGTAAACCTGACCCGAAAGGAGGATTGATTTCATTTTTAAAAAATAAGTAAACGTTTTCAATTTTTTTTTTGCATGTTATCATTTCGTAAAAATTGATGGGAAACTTTGATTTTAATAATAAATATTAAAGAATTTTCATGTATGGTTGTGGAAAATAGGGGAGTTTCACATGATTTCGGCTGCACTAACATTTTTGACCATGCGCCGCCACTGTTAAGACAATTTTTAATAATTTTTTTTTTTTTAATTCTGTTGGACCAACTTTTGATGGGAGCTCTAGTTACATACAAGTTGTTCCTAATTAATATATATTCAGAGTTACCAAGTAGTTTTGGAAACGTGTTAAAGTTGACTAAACGTGTTAAAAACAACATTTTGTTCCAAATTCTCAGTATTGTCAGGTACTCATTTCATTAATTATTGACACACTTCAATATGCATTTTTTTTTAAATTTTACTATCTGAATATTAGTTATTTATCATAAAAAGATATTTTGTTTCCTACTGGATATATTTTGAAGATTCTGTGATGCTTATTGGTAAGAATCTTTAAAAATAGTCTTTTTTTACCTTAAAAGTTATATAATTTTTTGCTTTTAACCTTTAAAAGGCAGGTGTTGAATTTTAACATGGGATTCTATCCAAAAAATCGGTTGCCTACCTTGTAAAGGTTTATGAGAGCATAGATATGGCCATATGTTTCCAAATTCTATTCATGCTTCAGTCAATCGTGGTGACTAAACGTACAGTAGAACCTCATTATAAAAAATGTCGCTGACAACGGACAGCCAAAAAAAATTAATAATAATAAAAGAATGCTTATTTTATTCAGCGAGTTTTACGTTTCCATCACGAGATCAAACTGTATAAGTGCAGATTTTAAAGCAGTTGAACCATTTTTTAAAAATGATGATTACAAATTAGGGTTATTAGTTGAGCTAAATTTATAATTTTGGCAAGACTGATTTGTTTCAGAGAAATCTACCTGACAATACACAAACTTCAAAAGCCGAAAAAATTATGCCTGGTAGAAAAATAAGGAAAGAGTGTCGGTCAATAATTATAAACACCAGGAAAGTCTAATAACTGCTTCTGTTGCATAGAACTTGATACTAAATTCTAAAATTTGTCGGTGCAAATCAAAAAGATACTTTGAAGACTTTGTTCGTTACCAAGGGTAAAAACTTGCCAAATGTCCTAAAATGTATCTTCCCTTTCATTGATGTACTGCCCCCCCCCCCCCCTTGTTGCATAACACCCATTTTAGAGTTATTTGTTTAAACCAAATTTTTATTAAAATGGCCTTTAGTCCGTAATAAAGAGGCTCTACTGTTTTTATATATAAGTATCACAGAAGTTTACAATTAATACCTACATTTTTCAGGAGTTAAGAACTTGCTCTTTGTCAGACAGAATTGTTTGGGCAGAAACATAGGTATTTTGAGAAAGGTTTCACTATTACATTGTGATTTAAGTAACATATTAAAAATTACATTGTTAAAATAACTTTTTCATTGCGTACAATATATATATATATATATATTAAATAAAACAAAAAAATCTTTATTGCTGCTTATATTTAATCATTCATGAAGAGTTGAGTTTCTAGCATTTGATTCTTCATTTGGCCAGTCTACTTTTGAACATGAAATTAGGGTTAAATTAAATCATAAATTATTAAAATCTTTGTTTCATTAAATAATGCGCATATTATTTCAATATGAAATATCAGTTGCAAGAATGTCATTAAGATCAGAATTTAAAAGCTTCCTTTGATGCTTTTGCATGTCAGTGCATCGTTGGGTAACTGCATGTTAATCTTACATTCAAATTACTTTACAGAATTGCACTACTTTTGAAGGTTAAAATCGTACTTTAACAATATGCATGTAAAGCCTGTGTTAACAGAAACCAAAATAACTTGTCTCTTATTCTTGCAGATAAACTTTCACAAGATGAAGAATTTTTTAAAAATGGGGTTTCTTATCGTCCCAATGGCTGCAGGGTATTTTGGTAAATGGCTTGACGATCTGGAGACGATAAGGATGAGTGAGTTCGCCGACAAAAGCAAGTTGTTTGGGCGAGAGCGTGTCGAAGGAGACTACTCGCCTTGGGATAAATACCTAAAATAGGTATTTCTACGCTAAAAGTTTAAGTTGTAGTTTGAATTGTAAATAAAATAACTTGGAAATATTTCTGTAGTTCATTGATCATATAATTATTAAATACAGTATTTGTTTAGTTTGTATGGGTTTCATTTGCTTTATGTAAGTGGTCATTATGAACCTTTTTGGTTTAGACCAGTGGTCGGCGAACCGCAGCTTGCGAGCCACATGCTGCTCTTTGGCCTCTTGAATGTGGCTCTTCCACAAAATACCATGTGCGGGTACAGTCTTACAGCAATGATGTTCAAACTTGACTTACCCAAACTTTCCAAAGAGATGCAAGGCCATTGTTCACATTTGTATGTCAGTCATTGTTATGATTTAATTTTATGAATAACTTATAATTTAATTTTATCAATAAATAATATCGTTATCAAGTTTTATTCAACATACTTATAGTTTAACCGAGACTCATATAGTCAAGACGTTCGTAGAACGTAGTTCATTGAAGTTCATTGACGTTCATTGAAGACGTTCGTAGCAAAGGCTAGCTTAGGAATACCGTAATTAAGTTAATAACAATGTACCTACCTATATAGTTCAAATTAAAAAAAAATTGGCTCTCGAAAGAGATGTTTATATATATTTCTCTTGCGCGGTGATTGAAAAACTTTTTCTGTACGCGGAATGGCAACAGTTAGTTTGTTTACGAAATTGGCGGAGCCTCCTAGTTTCAAATATTGTACTGTTGATATTTGCCAATGTAGACTAATTAATTATCTGACCACTGGTTTAGGCAAACATATAAATTAAAATCTTGTAATTTAATGCTTTTATAATTGATTAGTGCGTACAAAAGACATAGTTTTAGTTGTGAAACATACTTTAAGCCATTGTTTTCAAGGTAAAAACTTTATATTTTAGTTTTATTTGTAGTTGCGTTCAAATTTGTTGTTACGGTATATTTTATGTTGAGATTTAAATCACATTATTTATTTTTAAATATAAATTTTAGTATTCTAAATTTTTTTTTGATTAAATATATTTAAATTATTTTTTCATTTGAGAAAAATTGGCTCTTGTGCCATAAAACACCAATTTATTTTCACATCTGCATTTATTTTATCATCTTGCATCCTCAATTAAAAAATACAAAACTAATTAGTGGATAAAAGATAAAATAGCTTCGGTGAAAGGGAGTTTATCAAAAAATAACTCAATTTTGTGTGTGAAATTTCATTTTTATCGATTTTTAGTTTGAAGCACTTGTATTTGTCTAGATAGTTTTAAAATATGTGTAACTTATCTTGGAAACCTTCCAGAAATTTTCAATGAAAAATATTACAAAATAGTATTTGTTTGTTTAAAGATTTACACATTTTTTTTACATTTAAAGCCACCCATTACTAATTATGCAAGATTTTAGTTTGTAACGTTCAATAAAAATATTAAATGTTGCAAGTAACAATTATAATAAAATTGTTGTAATTAACAATTAAATGTCATTAGTTACAAATAACAATTACAATAAATTAAATACATAAATAATGTTTTACGGCAGAAATAATTTGAAGACTTTCACTCTGATTTTATAATCTTTATTGAAACATATTAGATTAGATGCATTATATTTCTAATAAAATTTTCAATAATATATGCTATAAAATATTTACAAACAATATGTACACAAATAATGCATATGAATGCTTAGAATCTATTCACTTTGATCGAAGAAGTGTCCTATTGGTAACTTAAATTTTATTTGCCATTTTTCTTTATAAATAAAAATTATAAAATCTTGTAACTTATATGAAATAAAATTTGTGTGTTTACAAGAAATTTCAGTTGATTTTCTGGACTTTGTTTACAAAAAGGACTTTAAGGCTGAAAAAGGATTCTTTCCTAAATTCAATATTTTTTAAAACTGGTCTTAAACTAAAAATAGAATTGCCACACACCCGGAATTGTCAGGTAAAATGCAAATTACCTAAAAGCCGGGAAAAATTAACAAAATATCAAAC
Organism: Troglohyphantes excavatus; assembly: GCA_963932185.1. Taxonomy (NCBI): domain Eukaryota; kingdom Metazoa; phylum Arthropoda; class Arachnida; order Araneae; family Linyphiidae; genus Troglohyphantes; species Troglohyphantes excavatus. The sequence goes on from OZ010670.1 coordinate 67,997,021, forward strand.
TTTCTGGAAACCAAGGATTTTTTTATATATTTTGTTGTATGTGCCCCATTATATATGTCATCATTGATGTATTAATAATACAAATTGGTATATTTCTTGATTATATTTTACATGGTTACTATTTAAAGCCACTTTATTTTTACAGGTTTCAATATTAATCTGTGAAAAAGACAAGATTTTTTTATCTTAATATTAAGTGGCAACACTTTAAAAAAAGTCAATTTTAATAAATTTTAAATTGATCAATAACTATCAATGCTAGCATAAATTTACAAATGAAAATTTTTGCATAATAAAACCATTTTGAATGTTTCACTGAGCTAAAATATAATATTACTATAAGCACTGGAGCGAGAACTCCCATTGAGCAACAATGTATTTTACTGTGCCGAGCCGATGCATGTAATTTGGAAGAAAGGTTGAGAAAACATTTGTCCTTGGTATGTGACATCACAGAAATGTTTAAAACTTTTTTTTCAGTGCCTTTTGTCTTCTTTTTTTTGTAAGTAATTAAGTTATGTAAAAACATTAAATGTGTAACATTTAACGAATTTTTGAAAGGCAGAAATGCGTTTTTTAATCTGGCAAACCTTTGCGAAAGGACTATTTTTTCACCTTCGCTCAAAAAGAAGTATAGTAGTCGGCAACGCTTAGTCCTCGCTCCAGTGTTTATAGTTATGCTATTCTAGCTCAGTAGAATGTTTAGATAATATTAACCTCAATCAGGGACGTCGCACCGGGGGGGTTTGGGGGGGCGTCCGACCCCCCCAATAATTTGAAAACCCTAAAAGTTGGGAATTTCAAGGTTTGAAAATACCCGAGTTGGGAAAATTTATGTCTGAAGAAAATTAATATTTTTAACGAATGAAAGCGAAAACAACAAGGTTATCAAGGGAAAATTAGAAATTGTCCAATAAATTCTTTATCTAAATTGAGAAGCAATGTTTTCAGACAGACAGCCGTTATCCATTGGCACCCAAATAAATGCTCGTATCTGCATATTCTGTTTTATTTTTGGAAACACAAACAATACTTAAATACCTATTTACATTAAAATGTAGTATTGCGTAACTTATGGACGCCAAATGTCTGATCATTTTTAACATTTCGGTTTTCTTTATTATGTGCGGGTTTGTTTCCGGTCGTCAGGCAGTCGCGTCGGGAGTGTTTGGGAAGGGGGGGGGGGGGGGGTCATATCTTTAAGTTGGGAATTTCATATCTATAAGTTGGGAATTGCATATCTTTAAGTTGGGAAAATTCTTGTTTCAGCCCCCCCCCCAAAAAAAAATTTGTGCGACGGCCCCGACCTCAATGTTTATTTTTTGTTTGCTTTTTTTCATTGTAGGAAATATTAAATTAGTATTTGAAAATTAAATCTTGATTTTGACATTGACCTTTCTTAGATGAGAGTGAATATAACTTAGCAAGGTTTTGGATAATTATACTTCCATATTAAGATTGGAAGGAATAGATAGCTTCCATTCTTGCTTGAGTTTAGGATATTCCGTTCTTGTATGCCACACTAACACCTACAAAATAAAGACAAACTATATTTAACTATTTATAATGGGACACCATTTTACAATAAAATTTATAATTTTCATAATTATTTAATAATAAAATTTATATTATTTATATATAAAGAATAAAATTTATATTACTACATAAAACTTACTACTTGATTTGCAAAAACTGTACATGAATTCTCAACATTAGTTTGTTAAAATAGTTTCATTTATTGAATAAAATGTTTCTTTAATAATACGGAAAGGTTTAGCTTTTTGTTACCCTATAAGAATTACAGTAATAAAAGTACCCCCCCCCCCCCCCAATAATAAAATGTAAAATATATTTAAGAAATATTGAAATTGAAATGATGAACAGAGTTCTTAGACATGTACACACAAAAAAAAGATTTTTTCAGGTAAAAAAAAACATGTTTTCTGTCCAGGTAAAGGCCCAGTTTTACACTTTTGAGGAGCCTCCAAATCACAAATTTTATATAAATACTTTTCAACTGTAACATAGTTTGCTATTAAATTTACTTTTAAAAAATGCATTACAAACTAAAAAACTTTGCTACTTCTGTTAAATTTGTTCGAATATTGGAAAAATCAAATTGGGCTTTCCTTGTTTTCAATGTCGTAATTGGGCCCTGTATTTAACTTTCAGAATTTTATTTAGATAATCCTGTTCTAAAGGTAATGGATAAGTGTGAAGTCCTATTTTTGGTCTGTGAACAAAATATCCCATGAATGAATAATCAAATATGTTATACAAATTACTCTACAATGTTCTTGAGATTTTTCATCAAAGTTAGCGTTAAAATCAAATATCTGCAAAAGTCAATTGATCGATTTAAAACTATTGAAATGATGATCAAATCGATTCAGTAGTTTTAGAGAAAATTGCTGCTGTGTTATTAAAATGAAGCAAACCCTCCTGGCTCTTCAGAAACCTAATTTCACCTCACTTCTGGTCTGGGACTGTTATTCTAACCTATGTAAACTGGTTGTGAATAATACAGTCTCCTTATTTTGGGTTCCTGGACACTCGGGCATTCCGGGTAATGAAATGGCAGATGAATTGGCCAGACTAGGCTCTTGTTCCCCCTTTATTGGTCCTGAGCCAGCATTAGGTATCTCTAATGAAGTTATCAGAGGTACTGTCTTCTCTATTTTTAGGAATTTACAGTACGAGGACTGGCGCAGCGTATCAGACCAGAGACAAGCTAGAGAACTAAATAGTGGATATCCTAGCTCTCGTCATAAGGAGCTGTTAAAGCTCCATCGCTCTGGTATTCGTAGGGCAATTGGATTACTAACTGGACATTGTACTCTCAGAAGGCATCTAACTATTATGAGGGTTAAGGATGACCCTTTGTGTAGGGGATGTAGGAATAATGAAGAAACTGGTGTACATATTCTCTGTGAATGTGTCTTCTTCTCCGCCCATAGGTTCGAGCACTTGGGACGTCACTTACTTGAGCCTTGGGAGCTCCAGGATATTCCTGTTAGATCATTGCTGAATTTTGCTTCATCTACGGATCTCTTTTCTTAAGTGATCAAAGTTTTATTCCAGGGGAAAGTACAATAGACCTCCGGTCGCAGTTCTTGCTCCAATTTGGAGCCCCCATCCTTAAGTCATAAAATGAAGCAAAACACTTTCTGACGCATAGCTTTTGATAATAGATGTGTGATGTAGAAACACCAGTTTATTTATCATAAATTCTATTAAAAGCTATGAATTCTGTAAATACCCAAAATAGGCATTCAGAATATTATTTAATAAATACAATATACATATATACAATAAACAATAAATATATACAATTACATGTATATATACTGTGAATCCTTTCTGCAATTAAAATCAATAATAAGTTTTATGTGTAAAATGCTGTATGTGTTTTTTCCCCAAAACTTATCTCAAATATGAAAGGTTTACTTAAAAAGAACCAATTGCACGGTATTAAAAGGGCGAAAATAGAATTACAAAATGTTTTAGGGGATATTATTTTATATATGTTAGGAACCTATCAATTCGAAGATCCATTTTTCTAGAGTTTTTTATTTAAGTGTAATGAATTCTCAGCTGAAATAATGTACTAACAATTTATGATAAAACATTATAGCCTTGTAACACTGTCTTACAGAATCCTGACTACTCAATACCTTATTCGTTATAATTCCTCAAACCATTTAGGCAGCACACAAAGATAAAGAAACTGATGTATAATGACAAAAAGATCAAACACATATACCTTTTTTATGGCGCAATTATGTGAAAAAAATTAGATGTTTTTTCACTTTTGACAGTCCCAATAAATGAGTACAACAAATCAATGTCAAATGATTGTTATACTTTTTAGACTTGTTTGGCAAGTTATCAGAATGGCAAAAGACCAAAGTGCCCTGCCAACAACCTTTTATAAGTTGTCTACTTTTAGAGAATACCAACAGGCAACATAAGTAATAATCTAAACATTAAACTTTTTAATAAATATATATTTTACATAACTTGTTTTAATATGTTTGGGTGATTTTATAACACTGGATTAGAAGTAGACGTTGAAATAAGAACGACTCATTAAAATCATAAAAAGGTGTGTAACATGAAGAAACTGTGTTATTCTCTTCAAACAACCATGCACAACAAGCATTTAATTCAACTTCAAAGCTACAATCTTCAACTGCAAGTGTTTTCTCAGAAAATTCTGCATGAACTTGACTGAAACTCTGTATTTTTTTTTTTAGTATTGGTGTGTAATGTGGTGTGGGTGTAGAATTTTTACAACAAAATTATTTTATTTTTAAAAAAATGTGAAAATCCAAAAAAAAGTACAGATTTATTTTTAAGCAGAAATTAGTTGAACATTATAAAATCTTTTATTTTCTATCACATGTTCTTTTTATTTAATTGATTACATACATAGTATTAGGTCCATTTATAAAAGTTTGATTTTTATGTTATTTTTAAAGTATGGAATAAAAGGAAGTTTATTAGAAAATAATGGAATTTTTTTTAATAAAATTTAAAGAAAATAAAAAGTAATTCCAAAACTTTCATGCAAAATTTCATTAATGCAAGAATGCTTAAATTAAGCTTTTGGATTTTATCTGAATTGATTTTGAATTACAAAATTCCGCTTTAATGGACAGTTTAGTTACCATTATAATTACATTTATAACAGTAGTCTAATATCTTTTTTTGCTTTAAGTATACCACAATACATTTTTTAATAATTGGGAAATCTTAACTATATATATAATTAGCTATATTACATAGTTAACACTGTTTAATTTTGTATCTGCATAAACTGTTTAACTTTAAAAGCCTTGTATAAATTGTGCACAAATAATTATATGTTCAATTTCTACCTAACTTTTCCTTACAATTATCAATTCATATTTCATACCTTTGTGCAGTTATCGGCCTTTGGCTCCAATTGGTCGATACTGACTATGTCCCTCAAAAGCTTCGTCTCTTGATACCCACGAGGCACAGAAAGACTGAACGCTGCTTCTGGGTGCAGTAGAAGGAGGGTGACGTTCACCGCAAACCCGGCCATGTCGATGGGAAAGGGTCGGTCGGGTTGCCAAACTGTGTTCCACCCGACCACCCGCCCGTCTTTCACGTGCGGTCTTTCCACCATCAGACCACCCACCAGTCCAACTGGCCAGACAGAGACGGTTCTAGTGTACCGCATCTGCGTTTAAAGGAAGGTTGTTACAAAACTATCACACAAAGCAGTCATATTACCTATAAAAAAAGTCCCACTCTTTTGCTTAGAAAAAATTCAAGTAATTTTCAATGACTTAATATTGAATTATTAGCAGTGCTGGACAAATCTTTTTTCAAAATATATTAAATATTTAAAATCATACATATTGAAGAACATTAACTTTAATAAAAAAAATATTCATACATGCGTGTGTATTATAAAACTTTTTAAAACTTTGACACAGGCGAAGCGTCAAAGGAATTCTACTATCTACCTCCGACCCAGCTCTTAATGTGTAATATTTTATAAAAACTAAAAATATTAATTAGTTTACGTGCTAATTACAAATATGCATAAAATATTTTAAATTGTAAAATTTGATTAAATTAAAAAATATTTATATTTTTACTCCAAGAAAAATGACTGCCCAAATAGAACTTTAAAATATTTTATTGAAAAGCAGTTATGTCACTCTTCTTGCAAATGAGTCACAATGCAATATTTAAAAGACTTTTTTTCATTTATTTTTTATTTCAATAAGTATAGTGTTAAACTTATAACCTGATTTTTTTTAAGTCTTCCTAAATTTTAGGAAGATAGTCCTTAGGCAAGGGGAGTTTTGAGATTTCACAGAGTTCAGTGACTGGAAAAAAATCCATTACTTTACAAGATTTTCGTGCATTTTTCGACAATTTTCAAGTACGTTTCCAGGACTTTGTGTTTGCGAAATTAAATTCCAGTACTTTTCAAGCACCGTGGGAACCCTGCTATACTGTAAACATGGTTGTAAGAAAAGTTAGTGGAAACATTTAAGGGTAAGGTTCACAGTAGCAGGGCAAATTCCAAATTCTTTTTAAAAAAATTAAATTTATTATAATTAGAGAGCACAAAGATTTTAACCCACGACCGTTTTGGAAGTCCTTATGAGCATGTCTCAGTATGGTTGGTGAACATGCGTGAAACCCACCAAACATATTTAAGACTGGATATTTGCTACGGAGCACTTTTCTGTTTGCGTAATAAGACCACTTCTGAGGATGGGGTAGGACGTTCACGTTAATTTGTTCAGTGATTGTATAGTTTATTTAATCATGATGTAAATTTCAACTGATATGGTTTAAGTTGGCAAATAATAAACCTTAAGTTAGCAAAAATAGTCTGTCTGTTCACTACAACTATCACACAAAGCAATCATATTATCAATATATACTGTAAACTTGGTTGAAAAATCAAGTTAGTGGAAACCTTTATAAGTCACAGTGGCAGGGCATATGCAGAATTCTTTTATAATTTTTAAATTTGTTTTAAATTTCAAATAGTGGGGTATAGTAGTTAAAAATGAAAAAGTATATTCTTAATTGATCATTGACAGAAATATTACTCAATAATATTTAGATAAAAGTTATACAAGTCTTGTATTTAATACACACTTCTTCAAAGATGTCCAAATCGTAGGTGTTGTCATCATCAGCAAAGTAAACGACTCCCTTTTCACGAGGACTGACATGACTTCGTATCCAGTGGAGGCCCGAGTTTCTTTGAAGCACTCCTTTTGGCTTCAGCCAACTGGGATCATCTTTGGACATCTTCATCGGCAGAGGGGTGGGGATGTTCAAATGCGTGAATGATAGCTGCGACTTTGATAAAAAGTTTGTTACCAGATCGGTTTTGTTTACAGCATCTTCTATTACAATCCAGTGTATGTTGGGCACCTATTAAATTGATCTTTTAATAATTTGAATTGATGTTTCAAATATAAATTAGAAATTTGTGCACTTAAATAATTACAATAATTCTTTTAAACACATTTTTTTTAAATAAACCAGTGACATTTATGAGATGAAAGTATGATTTGTCGCTGCTCCGAAATATTATATTTCTTGCCTTGTTAAGATTTGTCATGTGCAAGAGGCATAAAAGGGGTCTCTATTACAGAAATAATATATATAATGATATTTTCATTCCACCAATAAAATAGCTAAAAAAAGTAAATTCAAGAGGCATTAATATGTAAGTGAAAAAATAGACACCTATATGACTTCCTTAGAAGAATTCTTTGTTTTGCTTATATAGAAGGTTTCTATAAAAACTCCGCATACTACGGTCAAAACAAATGTTACTCAGCGACACATGATGCTTGCTTTCACATCTTGTGAAACGGGTTTGTTTTGCTTTTGTAAGTACTTTAAAATGATAGATGAAAATTTTGATTATTATTAAAGAAATTTGAAACCATTTTGCATTTTTCCAAGACAATTTAATAAGATTATTGAGATATGCACATGAAAAATTATAGAAATGTGTATAACTTATATGTAATTTCCAAAATATTAGAGTTGTAAGGAAAGAATAAAAGAAAATCCAGGTTCGATTTTTCATCATCACTATTTATTATTACTTTTATTAACTTGAGAATAACGAATTCTGATTTAAAAGCCTAATAAATAAATATTCTTATACAAGCATACACAAATTTATCTCTATATAAACTGGATTTTATTTTGCCTGAAATGAACGTTAAAAGCGTATGATATTTAATTTACTTGCAAATTAAAAACCTAAAGTATGTAATGCCTGACTTATATGAGAAAAGTAAGTAATATTTTTATAAATTCTTGACAAAAGTAGCAAAATACCTATTTAAAATATACTAAATTTAATTTATACAGGCGTGCATCTTATAAAATGCAGTAGGGATAATTTTTTTTTAATTCAAGCTTTGTCTAATACAAATTAAACAGTAAAAATATAACAGTTCATAATTAAATACAAAGACATTGTTTAATTCTGATTTAAAAGTGTAATAAAGATATTAAAAAAGTTTATTCGATTCCATTTTCAAGAACTTTCTGCTATTTTAATACACACACAAAAAAAATCAGATGTTAAAGTCTTTCTACACTCACTAAGATACAGAGTACAAAAATATTAGATATCAGGTTTAGCTCTAATCAACCTATTGCTTTAAAAATATTTTGTTGATTTTCCAAGTAAATTTTAATTTTTAGCATGTCTAAACATTTGGAATGGGATGAGAGTCATTTTTTTTTTTTTTATATTTAATGCTGATCCACCTGGTTTACAAAAACCCTATTTCGAAAAGAAACAAGCGAGACGAGTAACATCGACCCGGAGATGGAAGATATCTTGACTATAGTGTCAAGAAGACAGAGCAAAGAAATGGACATATCCTTGCAGTAAATGAAGTGTGACAGCAGACTGATTTGACTATAGTGTGCACCCAGTTGTTGTTCACCATTCATCATAATAATAATACAAACTTATGGCTGTCTGAAAAAGTTATTGAATTGTCATTAACTACATTCTTGCTATAAAGCAGTGGTTCTCAATTAGCATTAAGCCATGGAATTCTTGCTAAAACTAAAATAGAACCGGGGACCCTTTTTTAATATATGCTCATGGAAGTTCAATAGCTTTCTTAACATTTATACATTTCAATTTTGTAATTTTACACTGATTTTAGGAATTTTAATTGAAGCATAGAAATCACATGGTTTGTATCCACCAATCGCAGAGCCATCTGTAAAAGCTTGCATGTGTTTATCATGTCTGTGTAGAATGGGTCTTGGGACTCTTGTACATTTAACACTCATTTAAACATCGTAGAAGTCACTTAAGTTAGTTATTGCACTGATTTTAGAACTAATACAAATTGATATAATGTCAACCAACTACAGGCTCTAGGCCCAGCAAGGTCGGTCCTGTCAATCCATCACCCTCACGATTCCCCAATGTCGATCCAATTGTTTTTTGAAATGATGATGGGATGAGTGAAATATTTCTTTTTGATCCATAATTTGGCTGCAAGCTTGATATGTTCACTCTTAAATCAGCATGAATACCTAGTCTGTTACAATATTTCTTTTTCATTTATGAAAAAGATTTCATTAGAAAAGACTTATTCACATCTACAAATTATGCAAAAAGGGATCAAATACCTAACAGCTTTCACTGCCAGTTTTTTTGGTTAGTTTGGACAATTAATTAAAATTCAATTAGGACCTTTAAAAAATTTTCAGTGATTTTTTGTGACCCCCCTGATTCCCTAACATTGACTCGTGGATGCCAGTGCTCTACATATTGATACATAGAGGAAAATTTATGTCACAATAAAGTACATCACAGTGTTAACTTACTAATAAAAGAGTGTGAGACAGTCGGGTAAGTTCTGCTTTTTGCACTGGTCTTGCAAATGTTGGAGTTATCACAAATATCTTAGGTCTGTCTGCATACAAACTAATAGTCTTTTCTAAAACTTTGACAAGTTTTGTGCATTGTGGTTCATTTTTAGTTAAGTCAAACACACGTAAAAGAAGGTAGTTCTGCAAGATAAATATATGATAGCATGGATTACTTTTTAATTAATATATTTTCTTCAATTAACTTAAAAACTATTTTTTTAAATAGTATGTAAAAATTTTCAATATTTGAGAAATTGTACTGTAATTAGTTTTAAAATCGTATGGGTTTAAGCTATTTTTTTTCTCATTGATATTATAACCATATAAAATTAAGCAAAATTTCTCAGGATTCATAAAAAATACTTCTAATTAATATATATTTTTTATTTACTAAATTGTTTAATTGATTTTTTTTAATTATTGAATTTAGTTTCAAGTTTTTTCTTTGTCAAAATATTCTGTGTTTATAAAGGAATGATTAATTTTTTTTGATACTACATTTATACGAGGAGGAATTTTATTAAATTTTAAAATTTTGATGTGCATTTTTAATAGTAAATAAAATATTACTATTTCAAATAATACTTATTAAAAATTAATAATAGTAAATAAATTATTAATACTTTAAAAAAAATTATTTGTGAATTAAAAAAAAACAGCTTATTAGAAAACTGAAACTGTTACAGTGTTTACATATTACCTGTTCTTTTTGGCACAATGCATTCATATTTGAAGGAATGTAGTTGGATTGCAAACAAGTATTAAACACGGCTAAAGTAAATAAAGACATTTATAAGAGCATATGCAACAAATTGGACAAAATACGAAGTTTCACAGGATCCCTTGCATAGGGATGTAACTAAATGTAATTTGAGAAACCATTCTTGCAAAATAACAAAAAATTAACTTTTTTAAATGCTATTTCTATTTTTGAAGATAAGTTTTTGTAGTACAAGATTATTAACACTCAATAACAGTTTTTAAAAAACTTAAGTTATTGATGCCGTTGTATCTGTGAGACACAAGAAGTAATTTCCAAAAAATTTACACCTATATTTCAGAGGAAGGTTGTATATAACGAGGAGGTCACACTAACAAAATTATTAGTTTAATTATGGAACTTACAAAAATTACTCAAGCAAACTAGTCAGTCTTCTTCCTTTCATAGTTAAAAATATTAGAGTTCCCCTCTTTCAGGTGCGCTTGCAGTAAAAAAAAAGTCACTGTGTATGTCACAGATGCAAGGATTTTGTGTTTCTTACAATTTCTAGGATAGAATAATTTTTAAATTAGAATTCGTTTAGACTAAAACATTCCAGAAACTTACCAACTTGCATTGTAAGCCAAACTACAGTAATGGCACAAAAAACTATTCCAAAAGTTTGAAGGGGAGTCATTTTCGCCCTCATGACTGGCATTTCATCTTAGTCCTACCAACGCCATAACAACCACTATAAATATACATTCTATGTTATGAATATATGCAGATTACTTATATATGCAATTTTATAAAACTTCCTACAAAAATCTACGTGTGTACATTTCCAAAACAAAAACATCCGTCCACTTCAATTGTGTACATTTACCTATAAAACTCTTAAGTCGATTTGCTTAAAAAAAGTAGTGATTTTTACTTAAGCATACTTTTTCATTAAGTGGAAAAGTTTTAATTAAAAAAAATATAAATAAGTGGCCCCCTGTGCAGGGAGCGGCCGAATGCGATAAACACTGACTCAAGGGAACTCATTCTCAGACAGACAACCATAGTAACAGCATGCACATCTCGGGTGATCCTTAAGTAATAGCAATACCATTAACTTATCCTTTAAGTGTAAATTCTTAACTTTTATAACTGCATCATTAAATTGCATTTGTTTTCTAAATACTATGGCATACACCAAATTTTTTATTATCATTTAATTAAACCTTCTGAATCTTAAATGGAGTCTACAATAGTGTGACCGTATAAAACCAAATACCTACGGCCGCCGCAATATACATTACAAACGTCGACTAAAATACATCACACTACACAATGCACAAATTTGAGATCTACCGAATTGCAAAGTTCTAAGAGTACTGCCTCGTAATTTTGAACTATGATCAAGTGACAACTGAGCTGGTATCTAAATTTCCAAACCTCCACATCAATAGCAGTAAATTTAGCACTAACCAGCACTCTCTATACAGTGGCATTATTGGTATTCAAACACCAAAATCACTTTATGTTTAGTGGTGTGCCGACCAGGCCATACTTTAAATGAGAAAAATTATGCTTTTCTAACTTTTGAACATCATGGGTGACGACTAACTTACATTATTAAAATCAATCAGATGTAATCATCCAAAATTTGTCTTTGCAAAGGTTGTGAAAAACATATTAAATCAGATGTAATCATCCAAAATTTGTCTTTGCAAAGGTTGTGAAAAACATATTAAATCAGATGTAATCATCCAAAATTTGTCTTTGCAAAAGTAGGGAAAAACATATTAAATTTTCATATAAGATCTTTAAATTTTAAACATAGGTAATGAAACACGTGTTAAATGTTAAAGAAATTATTTAGGATAGAAAATTTTCGACACATAATCCCCATTTTTTTCTTCTAAAAAGAGCTTTGTGCAATGATTAGTTATTTCTGAACATTGGTGGTAAAATTGCAGCAATAATGCAGCTGTGCCTAGATTTAGCAAAACCTTTTAATTAATTTTTTAAGTAATTTAATCAGTTAAAATAAATTGCACATTATCAGGCAATGAAATATATGGTAATGCATCAATGATTAAATGGAAATGTGATGAATTTATTTTTAAGACATTTTTGTTACATGACACAAGTCTTAACTTTAGTAAAAGTAACGTTAAATTGATTTCTAAAATTGTAAATCACGATATATAAAAAAATTCGCCGCAACTTGATACGATTTTTATTTGAAAGCTAATAATACATATTTGTAATAAAATTTAATTTTAGAAATGTAAAATATATAGTATCAGCAATGGCATATTTTAAAATAACAAAATTCGGTAAAGGTTTACTGTACGGTCACCCTTGGCAACTTTTTCAAAATCTCGCCAAAAGTCGCCATTTTGGCGACTGTTGTCCAATAGGGTTGCTGCAATTCCTTGTCGTTGCGGAGGGGGGTTGCCATTTAAAAAAAATTATCGCCAATTGCGGAAAAATCGCGCCAAGGGTGACCGTACAGTAAACCTGACCCCAAAATTCCATTTTAAATTAAATAGAGTAAAACCTTGCTTGATAAATAGACTCCCATATCTATTTTTGTACATTTGTCAAGTTATGTGGAATATTATAAAATGCATCGCGAAAAAATAAAATTATAACCGATCTTTTGTTTACATGTGGATTTGATGAAAACAAAACAAAATTATGCGGCACGCGATGTTGCCATTAATATTTATAACTTCATATATTTGGATAAAATAATGATTTTAATTTAAAAAATATAACCTTTTTATAACTATACCGGCTAAAATATTATAGTTTTAATTAAGAAAAGTTTGTTTAAAAGTAGTTTGTAATGTTTATAGTATGCGTGGTTATTTTTGTTGCAGTTAAAGATTAAAACACTTTTACGTTTTAAAGTGAAGTGAATTATTAAAATTACAGAAAAATATAAATAAATAAATAATAAAAAGAAAGCTAATAGATAATTCAAAATTCAATAAAGCTGATTTTTTTTATTAAACTTCCAGAAATCTCATATTTTACAAGTTTAATAAAAATAGAAAAACAAAAACTTTAATTTTTTTCATGTGAAAATAAGGAACTATTAATAAAAATTAATCTAAAATGAAGAAATAAGACAAACAAAAATTCCCATCATACCACAATATAATCTTTTAAGCCAGTTTTTCTTATTCTTTTTATCTGATTTGATATATATATATATATATATATATATTATAAATTTCATGATACACATATCTTGAAATTAATATATTAATTTTAAAACACATATTAATTGCTATGGTAGTCAATTTTAACTTTCACATATTTTTTTTTAAAAATTAACTGCACAGAGTATCAGGAGAATAGAACACTCTGTTACACTTTTAAGGTAATAGACATCATAATTCCATGAAAATAACAAAGGTGGTCTTGTTTGATAAAAAAATTAGGGACAATGTGTGTATCATTTTAAGATAAAGCAAAGCACACATGGGTAGTCAGAAGGAACAATGTATCCCCTTTCTGTTCACCTGAGGTTTTTATTTGCGACCATTGTCTATTTCTGTAATCTGCTAAAATAATATTTTAGCTTTTAGGTAAAACCCTTCTGGCCATGCTTCGACACAGCCTCGCCTAACGTTTTTAAAAATGTTTATTGTTGGACAGAGGAACCTACTTCTGTTGGGATAACATAAATGTCTCAGAGTTTTGAGTAAACTGAATGTGTTGAGTGTAAGAACTGCTACTAATATGAACCAATTAAGTAATTGAAGTATTAAGTACAAGAAATGCAACTGTATTTCTCTTCTTACCGTCCAAACTAATTTAGTTTTATATTTTTCAGTGTCCAAAGATCCTATAAACAGCTTTGTTAGGTATACAATGCTTCCCACTAAATATATGAAAAGTTTTATGTTGTAACTTTTAAATCCCTAAGACAATTTCTATGCAGATTTCAGGAATATCAATTATAAGGCAACTTAAAAATGAGTATCCATGAATTTTTTTAAGAAAATCTTCAGAGAAATTTTTAAGCAATTTCTTAGAAATTGGAACAATAACATTCTTTTGAAAGTTGGTTTTACACAAATCTTATCATATGGTCTTAAGATACTACAGTAACTTGTAAGCCAAAATTTGGTTCATGTAGCATCATTCATTTGTGGAGGTATTTTGTTTACAGATACACAGCAATTTTTAAAAGTTACTTTATTGGATTTAGGGAACCTCATCAAGTGTTAAACCATACGAAACTAAGTCATTTACAAGAAGACAATACTTTCATTTATTTTATAGGTCTAACCAAAAACTCCCTATATAGGGGTGTGAGGGTGCACAGGCACACTAGCTCTGTATTGGTCAAATGTTCTCACATAGTGCATGGTGTGAAAATTATGATAATGGGGTGCCAACTGAGACGTTGATCACATCAACTAACTATACTTAAAAATTATGACGTAGTATATATTCCCAGGTCTTTCCTTCCAAATAGATCTTGATCATGTCATGGCGGTTCAATGTTACACAAGCAAATATGATTTTTTTACACCAATTTGCACAAATAAACTTTTTTGTAGATGCTTGGGTAACATGGGTCATCTTTTAGGAAGGAAGGTGGTGTATTAACCATCAACTAAAATATATATTATTGATTTCACTAAGATAGTGCTAAATTCCAAAATATAGGGCCCTGAGACAGTTGCTAATAGTCTATTATGTAGCTCTAGTGTGATATAAATTCAATCAGCTAACCAGATTTTTTTATATGCAAAAATTTGAACCCGCACAACACTTCTGATGAATTAAGATAGCAATAAACATATAGAATAAAAATTAAGAACTTCAAAAGTTGATAGTATGGGATTCCATACAAGATATTTTCCCATTAGTAACTGAAAAGACTGACTAACTGACTTTTGACTGACAAAATCTTTAACATGTAAGAGAGCATGGTATTTATTATAAGGATGTGTGTGCTTGAAGAAACATTTGCCGGACTTTCATTTTTTCATATATTTTTTTTTATCTAACTCGTTCATCAATTATTCCCATTAGCCATTCTTAGTTAAAAAATATTGTTGGCATACAATTTTTTTTTTATGCTTTATAAGCTACAGAGATGAATATTTAACAAGTTTCCCAATCGAACAACAAAATTTTATTGTAAATAATTTTAAACTTAAGAGTTTTCTTAAAGAATGATATTACAGTAGCAATTGTGCATTAATTGTAGAAGAGCAAAAAATTCATTTTGGTATGCTGCATGTATCTACTTTGAACTAAATATATTAAATGAGTGATGAGCGTCTAGTACACAAAACGTATGCCAACTCGGAATAGAAGTAGTACCAGTTAGCCAATCGAAAGTTTCGAAAACATTCCGCACTTCGTTTAAAATTTAAATATCTTATTCGTCATTAATTTTAAAGTTTGTTTGGCAGTTCTCAAAATTTCAACAAATAATAAAACTTCCCCTATTAACTAATTCCAACTCAATTGAAGGGGACATTTTGCTCAATCCGGGGAAAAGTAAGCTAAAAATGTAACCTTAATGTTAAATAAATTTCAACAGACTGCCTTGCATTTTTGTACCATCGTCAGATAATAATACACCAGCTGGTACCTAACTCGCCAAACCTCTGCATCAGGGGCAGTGGATTATTAAAGGTTTAAAGTACTCCAGTCTCCTTTTATTAGAGTCTTCCGCATATAGTGAAGTAGGATTAAAAGTTGCAAAATTTCGGGAATTATGTATTTTATTTTATAATAAAAATTAAATTAATAATTCAATAAAATAAAAACAGTTGTAAAATGAAATTTTAAATACTATCAACAATTTAGTGCTTTGTTTCTGAACCAGTATATATAATTTCAGTGTTCACTCTAGAAATAAAAAGGGGCAGGGTGCTGTTGGCGATAAAAGGGCACCCTGTTTTTGAAAAAGCACTTCTTGTTTTTAAAAGGGAACTTTAAAACAAAAATAAAGTTTGGGGTGGGCGTGTCCACCCATTGACATATCGTACACATGACCAAACAAGAAATAAGTTCCAATGTTGGTTAACGTTACGCTAGAGCTGCATATTGGGATATTGTTGACAGTTCGGGGTCTATCTCAAAGGAAAGACCCATACAAAATTCATGTATCTTTATGAATATACTTCTTAAAATAAAAAATTTAACATTTGTAAATTAATTTTTTCCTTAAAAACTAAATATGTAAGTTGCCCTAATCAGACTCCTTATATAACTGATGAAAAGGCTACTTAAATCCAAAATTTGGTAATAAAATGCCTAATCTTGTAACCTCACCCCAAACCATCTTCTCTTTTAATAAAAAGGTTGCATTTCATATTTGAGCACAGGCAATCAATATGATTGAAGGAATGCCCCATGCTGGAAATTAAAGCGAAATCATCGCGATTGCACAACATGCGCAGTTAAAAAGGTTGTTTTTCTACTGTCAATTAACTTAATTCTAGTTTACACACATACAAAATTTAATCGATGCCTTTTTTAAAGACAGACAGGGAAGCAAGGACGCTTGTGCTTGACTGAAAAGGGCATGAAGGGCGGAGTTTTTTCAAAAGAGGGCAGCATTTTTGAAAAAGGGGCACGAGGGCACTATCAAGATGAAAAAAGGGCAGGCAAAGCGGACCGCCCTTCAAAAAACGCCTAGAGTGAACACTGCAATTTACTATGTGCTAGATTGATATTGTTGGTTGGAAAACGTGACATGTGACAGAGGGTATATGGTGAATAGGGTGATGAGAGGGTCAAAAATATGGAGAAAAGGTGACATTTATGGACAGCCTTTATTCTTATGTGGTTAAAATTAATGTTTGTTTTTTGAAAAACTGGAGATTTTGACGACTATTGACGTCCAAACCGCTTAAAGAGTAAAATAAATATAATTTTTTAACAAGAATGGAGTGACTTTTAATAGCATCTATCGTGTAATTGTATAAAAAAAGTTGCTTGAAATACATCGCAATACATAACTACAAAATATAACAATAACTCATTTCAAACATTTATTTTTAAGCCTACCAAATTTATGAGAATCACATTTTACACAGCTATGCTTTACATTGAGTGCAAATCAAACTACAATTTTGCTTATGGAGAAACAGAGGAGAGGATCAATTCATCTGTCATGGATATTTTTTAAAGAAAATTCATTAAATATAATAAAGATTTAAAAATTATACATAAAAGTATTTCGCATTTCAAACGATATGGAACACGCAATTAATTAAGTAGATATCCAATATCCATACTTCACAATAAGTTTTGAATAAATAACTTGAAACACAACTTTAATTCATTGTATCTAGTATAAAATTCATAACATGAGAAACAGTCATTGAAAATAAACAATTATAGTGAAATTTTTACAATTTTTCATATCCACAATTTAATATTAAATCTACAATTTAAATAGTAAAATGATTTTTAAATGTACCAAAATTAAACAAATTGTGGAGAAAAAAAATTTAAATTTGAGAAAAATCAATATTTTTAGTTTTTATTATATCTGATAAAATACCGAAAAAATAAAGTATAATTTTTTTTAGGATAAATGGCAATCAAAATTTAGAAGAATAAAATTTTTAGCAGATTTGCAAGAAATACACTGGATAGAAATTGTAAGTTTTTAGAAGTATATGTTGAAAGACAAATGTATAAAATGCTATTTAAAGAGTAAAAATACACTTGCTAATTGAAATATGCAGCCAAGAGGCAAACTCCAGTATTAACAAAAAGTACAGATTTTGAAATATATACCTTGATTGCAGCTGTCTAGTTAAAATTTTGAATTTCAAAAATGAAATATTACAGTAGGCTTTAGTGGAAAAACAGTTTCTAAAAAAAATTTTCAAACATTCAACACAAACTAATTTTCTCAAATATAAAACAATCAGATAAAAAGACTGGTCTACAAGTAATAAAATACACCAAATTAGTTTTTTCACTGTATATAGCAATGAGCGTCAAATAATATGCCAAGAATTTTTTTTAAAGTTACTTGTTCTTAATTTGATACCTGTAACAGTCTTTGATTTAAAAATAATTTTTAGTTAAAATTAATATAACTGCACAATAAGCATTGGACAATACTTCAGAAAATTGGGAGATTCTCATTTATAAGGATTTTTGCAATTTTAACTTGTTATATATAAAAAATAAATGATTTGGATATTTGAAAGAATAGTTCAAATATGAAATGATGCTATTCAGTGATACCTAAGTGTTTATAATGCAGCTTAAAGAAAAGCTAATGGAGGAGTTTCACATCAAGAAAAAGGCTGCTGTACCAACCTAACATGGAGAAAATTCAAATCGCAAGTTCAGTAGGATTAGCATGGAACTTAAATTACTGTACTATAATTTTAAGTTTTTGTCATTAAATAATACCTCAATATAGAAATATTTACTTCTTATATTGAGATAGATTATACTAATTATATATGAAGCATTTTTTTATTTTGAAATAAAAGTATTTTTCTGTATTTCGTTGTAATTCTAATTTTAAGCAACTTATATACAGATAAAATATAAGCATTTCTGTATTTAAATTTATTCATATATAGAATAAAAAATATTTGGCAACAGCCAACATTATAAACAAACTTTACCATAATTACAAGCGCAACAACTAAACAAAAAAAAAAGCAGAGTTGTAGTTTTGATTTCTTCCATACAGCAGACCAGCAAATTTCCCTCTTGATACATAACGTGAAACTCCCGCATAAGGTAAGATAGAAAAGAAATTTTGTGTTTAATTTTTCCAATCACTTCCAAGAAAACTTGCCAAAGGCTTATTGTGTAGCTGAATTAACTATTTCCTATTTAATGTGTTAGATTGGCATATGTGATAAAAGATATTGCCAATATATTTTTTTAAAATTGCAACAGCTTCCTGAAAAACAAAACAAATGCTTTGATACACGAGACATCTATATTTTTATACAAACAATGTGCCAAATAAATATTAACTGTATACAAGAATAGATTACATAAGTCATAAACTTCGGAAATGCTACAATTATATCGGTCGGGAGATGACAGTTGCTTAATTTTCCAAAATTAATCATTTTACATTTTCGAAAAACACAAAACCGTAGATTTTTACATTTTATAAATTAATGTATTGGCACAAATGGGATATACTTACATCAGAAGACATTTTATATCCCAAAATTATGTCACGGTTTCTCACACATTATTGTACATAAAGTCAATTTAATTATCTTCGAGTTCTCTTCTTGTAAAGTGAACTTTTCAACCAATAGTTGAAATAGAGTATATAGTGCCATCGTCGATTAGAGGCCATAAAACAATAATCAAGATTGATTTTATCCCTATAAGGTTTGTAGCCCTATGCTTCAAGGGCATTAAGCGATTAAAATATCTTTCAGTTAAACTAAAGAACACGGCTCCATTTAAAAATTTCGTCAAGTTGGACAAATCAGCTGTAGACGTACTGCAATATTTGGTGTGAAATAATACATTTTAAAATTACCTGAAGTTAACGATTTATTCTGCTTGTAAAGAAAGGTTATCTTTAACGACATTTTAGTAAATGTCACAAGTTGAAATGGACAACATTTTTGGTTTTCCAGAACTTTCTGGTTGGGGGTTACAAAAGGCAAAAAAAGCACAAGGCTGTTGAAAGTCGATTAAACAATATTCATTTAAATTAACAAGATTCAAGTTAAAAAATAACAGGTTGGTAATCGAGTGATACCATGTTCTTTAGTCACTTTTTATTCGTTTATGGGGGCACTGTATACTAAACTTTTACCAACTATTCGAAACCTTTATACCATACAAGAAGCATGGGCACCTTTATACATGCACAGCATCAATGGAAATATAAAGGACGTTGAGAATACCTATAATAACGTAATTTATTAAACAAAGGTTGAAAAACGCAACATTTTTTTACTAATAAAAAGAATAACGTGTCTAAAATACACCAAACGGGTAGAAAAAAAACCGACAGCTTTAATGTGTCACATCGCGTACTTCCGGCTCCACTCGCGAGCCAGCTCATTGTACTTCTCGCGGTCAGTCTTGTAGATTCTGGCGATTTCTGGGACTAAGGGGTCGTCGGGGTTCGGGTCGCACAGGAGAGAACAAATGGACAGCAGGACTTTGGATATCGTCAGGGCCGGCGACCACTGCGACCGCAGAATGTCCAGACAGATGCTTCCGTTGCTGTTGATGTTAGGGTGGTAGATTCTCGTCGTGAAGGCCACCTTGGGGGGCTTAAAGGGGTAGTCCGTGGGAAAGTGGATGGTCAAGAAGAACACCCCTCCCTGATAGGGGCTGTCCGGCGGGCCCATGATAGTCGCCTGCCAGTGGAAAAGATCGTCGCCGACGGGTCCGGCTGAGCATTGCGCCGGAGGGTCACGTTTCAGGTCTTCTAGCTCCTTTTTTATTCTTTTAAGAGCCATTCGGGGACCGGAAAAGGCGATAAGATGCGTCGAGGATTGGAGTGGATGTTGGTTTTGAGGGCTGCTGTCGTTTTATTTGTAAATAAGACGGTCTACCTAAACAGTGCTTGTGATTTTGAAACTAGAGATGAGGAGACCGAATCGAGATGGATGATTTTAATGAAAAATTGCGTTGCCAGGTTGCAATGCGGCGGTCATGCGAATGTGTTTTTTGAAAATATTATTCGAAATTAATTGAAAAATGATTTCAAACTGAAATAAATAAAAAATTCTTAATAAAACAAAGAATAAATTTTAATAGACAATTTTTTGAAATGATGAATTTCTTTGACAAAGAAGAATATTTAGGCACAATATTAACTCATTGTTACAAATCTTGAGAAGACAAAGAAATTGCTTTTGACAATTTTCAATCATTTTTTGGTAAAAATTAAAAATATATATATATTAAAAAAAAAACACGTGAAACTGCTGTTACGTCTCACTGTTTTGCAATGCAAGTGAAGTGATATGGTGGGGATAGCGTGCAGTTTGCAGACGACTTTTTTTTTAGAAGTTGTTGATTAAAATTTCGGTTATCGCTTCGTAATCTGACAGTCGTGTTATTAGTCTGGAAATAAAAGACACCCAATTGTTAAAACGCAATAACTCAACTTATAAAATTTGGACAAAGTCATGGATCAAGATCAGAATGTCAGGTATGATTTTTTTTTACTAAACAGTGTGCTTTTAGTCAGGCGTACATAAAAAAAAATGCTTAAGATACTTAGATGATTATTCAATTTCTATTATAAAACCATGTGAAATCATTTCCTAAACTAATACATTTTATTGACTACAGCTTGTTTGAGTTATCTGGTTATAAATTGGATGGTTTTTTTATATTTGATTTAATGTCATGATTTTTAGACAGTTAAATGACATAAGTTGGAAAATTTCTTTACCCCTGCATATTATCGAAAACCTTTAGGTTTATAACAGTTTACTTAATCAAATTCTTCATGATATAGGTTTAAGAAAGGGTATGTGGTAGTGTTCAACTCCAAAACCTTAGGCTTAATCAATTGCTTTGTGAAGATATTGTTTGATATTGCATTCGAAAATGAAAATTGGTAAAATTTTAAATATGAAATACGGGTACAGAATGCTCAGTGCCAGAATTCTGTTTTCTGGCAGATAATTTTCCAGAACTCTGGGGGTGGACCAAATCCTAATTTTTTTTAATGCAAATTTAGATTTCTTACTATTACCTAACATCAATGTTACATTACAACCACAGAATTGAGTAAAATC
Organism: Troglohyphantes excavatus; assembly: GCA_963932185.1. Classification (NCBI taxonomy): domain Eukaryota; kingdom Metazoa; phylum Arthropoda; class Arachnida; order Araneae; family Linyphiidae; genus Troglohyphantes; species Troglohyphantes excavatus. Next base: position 68,018,894 of record OZ010670.1, read on the forward strand.
GTCTGTTTCGATGGTAGGGAACAGAATTCTAGCCATTGCCAGATGTACTGTACCATTTTATAGTACATCTGTATCAGAACATCAGTAATTTTAAATGCTGTGTAAAATTCTATTTAAATGTTGCGTTAATAAAATTTTTAATGTTGTGCAATATTACAGACTAATTTTATGATTTTTTAATGAATTAAGGTGAATGAATTTATGATAAATAAAATAATTGCTTGGTACAAAGTCAGATTGACATTGCTTGGATAGACCGTATACTGGACAGTTACACAGGGTTCCCACACACTTGAAAAACCTGGAATATTCAGGAAAAATAAAAATGGCCGGGAAACGTCAGGGAAAATTAAAATGGCCTGAAACGTCAGGGAAAATTTAAAATGGCCTGAAATGTCAGGGAAAATTAAAATGGCCTGAAACGTCAGGTAAAATTAAAATGGCCTGAAACCTCAAGGAAAATTAAAATGGCCTGAAAAGTCAGGAAAAATAAACAATTTTGAAAATTTTCTGGAAGAGTAAGGGAAATTTTCTAAAAATGTTAGCTATAAGTGCCAATATTTTTTTTTTATAGTCATGGAATGTAAATCGTAAAAACAAAAATACTAAATTTTTGATTTTGCATACTTTGCTAGGTTATTATTTATAAGCACCTTATTTTTCCAAGCTTCAAGATTAATATGTGAAAAAAAAAATTGGGTTTGGAATTTTTTGAAAATCTTCTGGGAAAGTCAAGGAATTTTGATCTAAATATTAAGTAGGTTTACCCTGGTTACATGATTTGACTATATATTTTGAATACTGTTATTGCCTGACTGAATTATTAAGAAGTAGCTAGTGCTACTGCCTTTTTTTTATATTTGATACATTTATGCATTGAATGCTGAATACTTAGTGACTTCTTTCTATTTTTTTTTATTTCTTTTAAATCAGTCCTACTTTTGAACTTGGACCGCACACTCTCAGCGTTTCAATGGAGCTTCACACTCGAAATCGTCGACGTGTCTGTGATGCCTTAAAGGACCACTCGTCTGAACTGGAGCACAGCATCATTGTTTTGCAAGGCGGTGAATCAAGTACTGAGCACTGTACCGACAGAGAGCGTGTATTTCGACAAGTAAAGATATATACATTAATTTGAAAAGTTGTTTTTATTCCAAGATACTTCTATTCCAATATTTTATAACTTAAAAAAAATTAAATTATTTTAATAGATTGTTTTTGGTAAAAATTTACTGTACGGTCACCTTTGGCGACTTTTTCAAAATATCGCCAAAAGTCGCCATTTTGGGCGATTGTTGTCCAATAGGGTTGCTTTAATTTCTTTTCGGGCAGAGGGGCCTGCCATTTAAAAAAATTTATTGTTAAATGTGGAAAAAATCGCGCCAAGGGTGACCGTACAGTAAATCTGACACGATTTTTTAAAAATGCCACAATGCTTTTCATTTGGATTTTTTTCAACAGAGTATTTTTATGAATTTAAAATTTATGTGCATTGCTGGGATCAGGCCCGTCGCACCGGGATGGGGGGGGGGGGGCGTAAGGTTTCCAGATTAGTGACTCCCCCAATAATCTGGAAACCTTAAAAGTTGGGAATTTCAACTTTTAAAAATCCCCAAGTTGGGAAAATATATGCCTGAAGAAAATTAAAATTATTAGCAAATGAGAGCTAAGGAAGATTAGAAATTGCCGAACTTGTAAGATTACATTTAAATTAGACCTCAGAAGGAATACTGCATAGGAACGTACATGCAACAAATCAATGCTTTTGAGAGAGCTGTTTAATATTACCTAATATATTTTTAAAAAATATAAAAAATGTCGATAAGTTAGAATTGGGATAATTAACCTGTTGAGTTTGGAATTTCAAATAGTTAACTTTGAAATTTCGAATCGTTATGTCGGGAAATTTCTTATACAAATATTGACAACCAACAACAGGCTCAAGGCCCAACAAGGTTGGTCCATCTAGTACCTCTTAACTACCCCCCAATGCATATCTAACTTCTTCTTAAAATCCGTTACTCCTTTACAATTAACAATATTCACTAGCAAGTTGTTCCATTTGTCTATTACCCTATTATAGAAATAGTGTTTTCTCCCTTCCCGATTAAAATGAGATTTGTTTAACTTAAACCCATGACCTCTCACTCTATCACTCATGTTAAAATCTAAACCCTCCACATCTCCTTGTTTAATAAATTTGAATAGTCCTCATTTACTAATACACCCAGATCATTTACAATCTCGCTATTTTTGATTTCTGCACCCTGTAAAACATATGCAGCCATACTATTTTTGATACCCATGTGCAACACTTGACATTTACTGATATTAAAAGACATAGCCCATTTAACAGCCCATTCTGATATTTTTGTTAAATCACCTTGTAATTGCTCTATTTGTTCCCCAGAATTCACAGTCCCCATAATTTTTAAATCATCTGCAAAGATGCTGACCTTGCTCCCAACTAATATCATCAATAAAAATAATAAATAAAAGTGGACCTAACACAGAACCCTGTGGCACTCCACTTTTAACTTCTGCCCACTGAGAGTAAGTACCTTTAATTTGTACCTGCTGACTCCGTCAACTCCCTCAAAATATATTTTTTGTGATGTCACTGCTGGGGATACTGGAGATCCATGGACAACTATGGATGTCCTAACCACTTAGAGCAGTGGTTCTCAACCTTTTTTCTCTCGCATACCCCTTGAAAAAACTTTCATTTATGAGTACCCCTTTCTCTCATAGTCCTTTTCACTCATCCACCTACACAAAAAAAGCTTATTGTTATGCAGTAATGTTCTTAAGTTTATCAAATTTATGACACTAACAAACTTAGTACCAATTATCATATGACTTAGTAAATTTCCATTTGAAATTTTTTTTTCCAACAGAGTATTTTTATGAATTTAAAATTTACGTACATTGCTGAGAAAACTGGAGATCCATGGACAGCTATGGATGTCCTAATTGTTTTGGGAATTAAGAGAACCATGTTATTTGTCTTAGTACTATTTTTTTATCAGTTTATTTTTTATCTTTTTTTTTACATACAAATTATACACAAAAAAGTAGTAAGCTGTTTGGTTAAAAAATTAAAAACACATCAAACAAACTTTTCTGCCAATGATGATTAGACAAAGGTATAACCTTAATATAACTTTTTATATAATTTAATTGACAAATTATAATGTTGGAAAATTAAAAGTAATGTGTAAGTATAAAATACAAAAGTCACATCTACGTTTACTCTTTTTTATAAAATGTTGGCAGTCTCTATAGTCTTGTACACTAAGTGGCTGCTTGGGCACTGTGTCCTCCTTTATAATATTTAATTGGATACTAACCGGTTGTTATAATTTCAAAAAGCGTTCCTAGCAGAGTAATATATTTAATTGTAAAAACCTACTTTATATTAATACTACATTAAAAGAAATAAACTGATACTTAGTAAAAGTTCAAGCTAAAACATTTATTCAAAAATAAATTATAAAATCAGCAGTATTTTATGTTTATTTTTATTTTAAATATGTGCTAACTGGTTGACAAATTTTTCTTGACGGTTAACACGAATAATTTCGGCAGCCACGTCGACTTTGTGTTAACGAGGTTTGACTGTATGAATTAATTGTTCTTCCTACCATTCTGATTAAGTTTTCGCAATGTGTCAATTTTTTTTAATTCATATTTCTTCTATAGCCTTTGAGTTGTTTCTGTTTGATATTTTGTATAAAAGAATCTAATTTATATTTTAACAGGAATCTTACTTCCATTGGGTGTTTGGAATTTTAGAACCGGATTGTTTCGGGGCCATTGAAGTGTCTAATAGTCGCTCCCACTTGTTTGTCCCTAAGCTTCCCCATGAGTATGCTGTTTGGATGGGGAGGTATGCTCATTTTAGACGCATATTCATATGTTCTTTGTAAATGTATGATAGATTTTCACAGGAAAATTGACCTCTTAATACCCAGTTTAACTTGCAGGATAATCATAATTTTTTTTAAAAATCTCTATGTACTACTACAGGGTGGTAACATAACCTGGAAATCGGGGAATTATCATGGAAATTTTTAATTCTGGAAATATCAGGGAAGAGTCGGGGAATTTTTCAAAATTTCACAAAAAAATCAGGGAAATTTTCAAATTTGGATAATTAAAACAACAATTGTCGTCTATTGTGTCCGTCTTGTGTCTATTCTGGGTAATTTAGTTGTCAATATTTCCTTTTAGTTCTAAAAATGAATTTAAAAAAAGCATGGTTATGCTCATTTTAATATTTTCAGTTTTGTTTTTGTAAAAGCGTGAATCACTGCTTGAGGGAGTTTTAAAAGCAAAGCAAAGTGCATTGGATCTTCAATTGTGGGCAACATGTGAGGGGCTAATAAATATGTTATTTATTGGGGATTGGAATAGGAAATATAAAACATTTAAAATTATCTACAAAAGAAATTATTTAAAAAAAACTTGCTTTTTTTGCATAATCTGTTTCCAGAGAACATGTTTATTATGTCTGTCGTAATTGCGTAATTTGGGTTTTATCCATTAATTATTATTTTAACTGTCAATAAGCATTACTTATAATTTTTCATTTACAATGCAATATATTTATTGGATCATTGTAGTGTGGATATTTTGTTTCTAAGCAAAGCATGTATTGCAACATTTCTTAATGTAATTGTAAAATCAGGGAAATTTTTGTGACACCATCCTGGAAATCAGGGAACTTTTTTCCAGAATGCTGTTGCCACCCTATACTTTGGAAATCTCTCAGATTTCATATACATGTAATGAATCTGGGGAGCCGGTAAATTTGGCGGAATCGTGCGAAGGGTCGACCATACATTGTATAACACACATATATTTTCTGTCCTGCATGGAATTATGTTGTTTATTTGACCTTTCTTTACTACAAGTATAATTTAAGCTAAAACTCATTTTAAGTAAAAAAATAATTATTACTTATTTGTTTCGTGAACACTAGTTCGACACACATTGCTCTTTACAAGCAAAGCATTTGAGTGCGAGGTGGTATAATCAACTGCTCAAAGTTTTGCCTGTAAGCACCATAATCGATTGCTTGAAGAGGGTACCAGCTGCTATCCTGGGTTGTCAGAGGCCGGAGACCACAATTTCCCGGAGCTTTAAATCGACGTTAGGAGTCTGTGACATTAGCACAGGGTACGTGTGTGGGCTTAAAACTGTTGGCGAGATGTCACATATGACACAATTCCAACAAAAAGAAAAGCATGGCCTCGGCACCAATTATCAGAATCGCATCACAAACATAGATGAATCTCAACATAAAATAATCAGGACAAGGAGTTTCGTAAGTTAGGAATTAAATATAAATCCATGCAAGACTGAAGATATCTTCCCTTTACTTGCATTATGACCCTCTCATGATTACTTAATAACCCTCTTACAATTCCGCCAAATTTACCTACATCCAATGAATTTTCATAATAACTATCCTTGTAAATATCTAACTTTAATTTTGATACTGCCTCTTTATATAAGACTCATTTTCCCACCTACCTGAACCATTCGCTATTCGATTCACTGTTATAATCCATGAAGCTAGTTCACAGAGTTGTTTTGAGAACAGAAATAATTTGTATAGTTATAACTTGTTTTGTGCTGAAACTGATTTTAACAAGTCTCATCAAAATTAGATAATTTTAAAGGCATGAGAAATCAAACACAAACCCTTTCATAATTTTATTTGAATAAAGGAAACTTTTTAAAAAAAATTATATTTTAGTATATATTTAACACTAACATAAAAAAAATATATTTATGACGTTGAATTTCTGTAGGTTGCATACCTTGGAATATTTCAAGGAACGATATGCCGTAGACGAAGTGCATTATGTGACTGACGTAAGTTAAGAAAAATTAGTCGTTACCTAAATTTCCCCTTTTTATTCAAAATAAGTGATTTCCCTAATAACTCATTTTTATATCTTTCAGATAGCTAGTGTTTTGGCTTCTTTACAACCAGAATTTCTTCTAACATTGGTGAGATTCCTTAACTATTAATCAAAATACTGGTTAATTAAACATTGTATTTTTAAAAATCGTATTGAATAAATATTTCTTCCTCTACATTTGATATAATTTTAATGTGATAATATATATCGTTTGATAATTCACAATATACGATTTTGAAGTGATTTTCCATTATACCAATTTTATTAAATTTAATAATTAAGTTTACTAATTATATTTTAAATTATTAATTCACTTATATTTTTTTAATAAAGTTAATAAAGGTCAAAACAATTTATTTGACTGTTTAAAGAGATTATTAATCCATTTTATTTTTAGCATGGTACAAATTCTGATAGTGGCAACGATAGCAAAGAAGCAGTCTTTGATGGAATTGGAAAGTATGTTTTTTCTTCAAATTTATTTTCATAAATAATAAGATTTCATCTAAAAATATTGAAAAAATTTATTATAGGACATTTGTCGATTTTTTTTTTCTTGACGCCAAAAAAAATCTCAAACGGTTTTTCGATTTGCACAGCAAATTCGGCATTGCATAAGCTTTGACTGCCATGCTATGAGTCTGGGTTCTGATCCTGGCTAAGACATGAGTGCAGAAAATGCCATGTAATTGAATTATAAATCTGTTTGGCATTGCATAAAAATATTAAACCTTTTATATTCTTTAATGTAATATACTCAATTACCATTGTTCACTGCCTTAACAAAAAAAGAAATGGGTTTAATTGTATTAATAACATGTATTTAAAGGTTAAATGTTCTGTGAAAAATATTAATATCTCCTTATACTAATTTAATTATATATTTTAATAATTTATTATACTTTTTATTAATTCATTATATTAATTACTATACTTTTTAATTAATTTATTATATTAATTATAATTAATATAATAAAATAATATTTTATTAATATTAATTATATTTTTTATTAATTTATTTTATTAATATTAATTTATTTTATTAATATTATATTTTTTATTAATTTATTTTATTAATATTAATTATATTTTTTATTAATTTATTATATTATTATAATTATATTTTTTATTAATTTATTTTATTAATATTAATTATTAATTTATTATATTAATATAATTATATTTTTTATTAATTTATTATATTAATATAATCATATTTTTTATTAATTTATTATATCATTAATTAAATATATTTTTAGTAATTGTGGATCAGGTCTTTTTTGTTTTAGTTAAGCATATTTTTTTTAATTGATAGGTTCAGAGTAAACAACAAGGCATTGCACCCTATTATAACTGAATGGTAAGCTCTTTTATTTATTTCTAAACGATATTTTTATTATTATTTTCTTTAATATATTGTGCTGGTAAAAGAGGTGCTTTGTATACAAATAAATTGAATAATTTAATCATTATTCATTATAATATTATATGAGAACTTGATTTCATTTACTATTTATTAACAACGTTTAGTACTGACTAACAAAACTATAATTAGTGTCATACCTGTAAAGATGACATCAAATGGAGCCCACATTCTTAAAATTTTTATTTAAAGTGTGCTTCATACGTTTTAAAGAAAAAACACCATCTCTCTTATTAAAATAATGGAAACATCTATAAATTGAGGTAAATTTAATTATATATTAGAATACAATACTTAAATTATTATTGAAATGACTATCATCATTAAACATGTCATCATTAACAGTGTTTTGTTATTCGTTGGTATTAATATTTTATAAGAATGTTAAATTGCCTTTGATTGTAATTTTTTTTTATTACAGTTTAAAAAATATATTATTATAGGTACATCAATTATATTATTCGAATTATGAAGATAAATTTTTGTAAATATATCGAGGTCTAAGAGGAAAAGACATTGTTTCTTCCATTCATAGTATTTTCTCAAAAGAAAAGTTTTGTGTCTCATAAACATACACAGCTTGAGATCTTTTAAATTTTATTTTTGAATGTTTGTCATTATACTTTCTACTTTGGTAACTTGATACAGTGAAAGTATAACTCTGTTGCTAAAATAAGGCATTACAATATCAATTTTAGCGAAAAGTGGATTGTATTATTCTCCCTCTGGAATCAACATCTTTATATATAATTCTGTTATGCAGTGATTGAAAAACACTGTTTTTCTCTACCCGGAATGGCAACAGTTAGTTTGTATACAAAATTCTATTGCGCCCGCATTGGGCGTAACCTCCTAGTATATAATTAATTGAGTATTTATATTTGAATGTTTCAAAATGAAAAAAAAAAAAATTAGAAATATTTATGGCCCAATTCTAGCTTTCATTGAAATTATTTGTTTCTATGAATATCATTTCAATACGTGCAAATTATATTTTTTATTAAATGAAAGTTTTTTAAGGCAATTTGGTTTTTAGAACAAAACTTGATCCAGTATTTTTGTTTTTCAGTCGAGTGTTTAAAACTCCCCTAGAGCTTGAAGTTATGCGTTACGTTAACAGGATTAGTAGTGAAGCTCATAAAGAGGTATTTTATTGGACTGTATTTTAATAATTTTTTTGTTTGATTTATATATAATTTAAAATAAATATATCTAAATAGAGATGTTTATTTTTGTAAAATTTTATTTTAACTGCATTTTTATTATATATATATATGTGGTAGAGCACTAGTGCGCTAAACAAATAGTCCCTTGTTCGACTCTCGGCTGGATGAACTTATCACTCATTGATTTATGTATATATAATTAATATAATAATATATATGCATAAATAAATAATTTAAACTGTTAATACGTAACTAGCTTTTATTTTGAGTTTTAAATAAGTAGCAAAATTATGTTGATATAAATGTGAAAATGTATATATTATATATAAATGTTTTCTTTAGTTTAAAATATGGGGTCCGTAGCCCGTAGTATCTGTCATCGGCTAACAACCAGAGGGTTGCGAGTTCGAATACGGCTGATACCAAGATACCTTACAGAATGTTAAAGTGCAGTGAACTTGTGATCGGAGGGTTGCCATATTCGCTGTGAAGTAACAATATGTTGTCCAAACTTTTCCTCTAATTTCAACGGCGTGTGTAGGACTGGTGCACTTTAAATCTAATCGAGATTCAATGTTCTGACGCCTATTAAGGTTGCATTGGGTGCCAGCTCAGGTGTTGTCCTTGCAGTGGCGGCTCGCCCACTACAGCAAGTACAGCCAGGCTGCACCTAAATTCATCAAATACTAAAATCAGATATTTTACTAATTTTCTTAAATGAAGATTAGAGTTAAAAATAATATTTTTACGGTAGTAAACAAAATCTCCGATAAATAGCAAACCTTTTTGCCGTAATGCACAATTCAGAAGGAAAAAAACTTCAGTCAATTAAAATTGCAGCCAAAAAGCGAAGTCAGAAATCGGCTGCATCGTTGCCATGACAACCTTACGTGGTATGACTTCCCCTTCACGCTAAAATGAGGCTGTGACGTCACAAACGCAGCTCAAAAGGATTTTTTCAACTCGAGCTGTAGTTGGGAATTCTGTGAATTGATTGGCTCGTATGTGAATCGGCGGGACATGTCGGGGAAAGTGGGGGGGGGGGGTCACATGATTTCGGCTGCAGTAACATTTTCGACCACGGGCCGCCACTGTGTCCTTGGCATCTAACCACGGTTCAAAAATACATGGCATTGTTCCTAGGGTTTTCTTCGATTTTGGCCCTGAACAGTCGCCAATAACCAAGTGTGTAGCTGTAGTACGACATTAATTAACCAAACCAAATTTAAGTTTAATTTTTTTTTATTCTATATTTTTTAATTTTTTTAATTTTTAAGAATAGGCTTTTTGTTCATTTTAAATTTATATTGCCAGCCGCGTAGAAGTTTTTTTAATTAATCCATATAAATATTTGTAACAAAAATTTAATATAATATTTTGAGGATTTATCATTTATTTATTTTAAACTATAGGTAATGCGCCGTGTTCGTCTAGGTATGAAAGAATATCAACTTGAAAGGTAAAGGCTTTTAGAACCTTTATTAATAATATTTGTTGCAATTGTATAAAAGCTAATAATACTTAAATTATTTTTCAAAAAATACGATGTCTTAAATTAAGAGTTAATTATAAATAAAATTATAATTCAGTCCATTAATTTGTTTTTAGTCATTTTTTTACAGTAAGCAAAGGGGAAAATACCCTCAACAAGATAATCTTGTAGCTTTCAGACATGTATACAATTCCGCTGAAACGTAGATTTCCACCTTTTCTGTCTATAATTTTATTAGCCCTGGGATTGATGCAAATTTTTATTAAAATTTTTGTATGTCTATATATGGGGTCATGCCTCTGGGATGCATGAGAATTTTTTTGAAAATATTGTCCACAAAGGAAAGAAAATATGAAATTGCATGAAGATGGTGTTCGAATGCAGCCCAGAAACAAACCAGTTTGTAAGAGGGGAAGAGTTCTGGGAAAGTGTAAATGTTTCTTTCAGGGGTGCTACTTTTCCGAGTCTAACCCGAAATTCTAAGTTTTTTTTATTGCAGAATTCCAGATTTCATTTTGATTACAAATTTTCAATTTTAAGAACATTTTCTAAAGTTTAAATATTTGTATAAATATAATATACGTACGGCGCACTTTTGATCGTTATAATCCATGGTTCGCACGGTCCTTAAAAGTCCTTAAGAACTACTTAATTTTGGTGGGCCCTTAAAGTTCTTAATTTTCCTTTAGGTCCTTAATTTTTGCCAAAGTTGGAATTTCTCATTTTTTTTTATTTGCCAAATAAGATTACCAAATGATTTGTCGCCGAAATTTGTTTCTGTTCTTGGAGTTTGTTGCTGGCTGGCGCCACGCAGTGCGGATTGATGGTGGAAATTTGTTTTATTTTCTAGTTTATGGGGTTGCCAAAATCGTTTTTTTTTCTCGTTTGAAATATGAACAATATTTAGATGAGCAACAGCAACAAAAGCAATCGAGTTTTTCCCAGCTCAAACTATTTTAAACGAAAACAGGTCTGTATTGAACAGGAAGTACTAGAATTGGACAAATCAGCTAATGATTTTACAGAAAAGTCAGAAGCAATCAAAGACATTTCGCTTTTTATTAAATCCAATAACCTTAGAAAAGTTATAAGAGAAAGAAACAGTGAACTTGTTTGATTTACATAAAAAAATTGATTCAGTGAAAGAGAAATTAATGAAATTATAAAAAAAAATACTGTTTCAAATTTTTATTTTCTTTTATCAATAAGTTAATTGTACAATGTTAATTATTTTGTATGTTAAATTGTGTAAATAAAGTTATACAACTCTTTTTCGAGGAAAATCTTAAATATTTTGCAATTTTTTTTTTTTAGAAAGAGGTCCTTAATTTTTACTTTTAAAAATGTGTATGAACCATGTAATCCAGTGTCCAGCAATGTTCAAATTGCTATATTTGTAAATTTTTTTTCAATAGATTACTAAAAATTTCAACTTTCATATTTTACTTTAAATAGTTTAAAAAAAAGGTTAAAAAATAATAAATTAACTAGATTCATTGTTCCTCATCCTCCCTTGTTTAATGTTAAAAAGTTTGATTAATTTTAAGCAATTCTATATCCCAAATATATTTAAACAATTGAGACATATTTCATAGATTACTTAAACAAATACACAAGACTTGAAATTTTGTATTTTTTTTGCAGCATATTTTGCCATTTTTGTTACTTCATGGGAGGTATGCGTCACCAGTCTTACACATGCATATGTGGAACGTATGTAATTTATCTTTTATTGTTATATCAAGTATTGTATAATAACTCTATAACTTAATACTGGCAGGCAGGCACGTAGGTATATATTTTTAATGGGGGTGGTTCAGTGACTGAGTAACTTATCCCCCCCCCCCCTTTTTTTAAACTTATTAATTTTTATTTAAGTAAACATTGACATGTAATATCGTTGACATGTAAATATCGAAACAGCTACATTTATCATTTATTTTTCGTGAAATCGTTACCAATATCAGTCATTAACTATTTTTAAAATAGTTAATATCACTCCCTAATTATGAAATAAATTTAGAGAACTAATTTAAATTTTAAGATTCCTTGTTTAAAAATATGTAAATACCGTTTTAAAATCTTTTCCCTTCGTCGCCGAAAATCAAATGCTAATGCAACACAATGACGTCATGTTACGTTTAGTTTGAGATAAAAATAACCTCAAAACATGTTTTTGTAACCTTTTGAAAACTATCTTCTGGGATAGAATCCCTGGAAAATACCAGGTTTTCACTCATGCAACTCAACAAGAAGTATTACGCTAGGAATTGAAAATGTAATAGCTTTTTAAAGTATTTTTATGATTTTACAGTTCTTTGATTTTCAATTTTTTCCCCTTGACTTTCAATGGGAGGGGTTTGAACCCCCTGAACCACCCCCTTACCTACGTGCCTGCTGTAAGGAAATTCCTAGAATGTACTTGTTCTTCCTGGAAAATTTAAATAATAGCTGCTAAGAGCTGTCTAATTTGTAGGAATTTTTATTATGATTACAGTTTTTTTTTTTTGTGAAAATACAAAATATTCTTTTTCAAAAATTCTTTTTAGAATTTAAAGAGGAAATTACCACACAAATTCAATTAAAATATGCCAGATATTTTAAAGACTAGGTCCAACTATTTTTTTTGTTTATTTTAAATATTAGATCCATTGAACATAAAAGAAAATCATAAAAGGGGAGACTTATAAAGAATTATTAATAAAAATAATTACAATTTTGCAGCCTATATTCTACTTTCTTTAGAGTTGTCTTTAAGTTTGGAGGTTTTAAGTTTTTGGTTAGAAATATTCTAAATGCTCACAGTGGTTGATATGAAATCTGCATATTGTGTTATTATAAATTTTGTAATGAATTATTAATCAAACTTCATCTTACTTGAAAAAGAAAGATTAATAATACACTTCATGAGTGTTTAGTAATACATTTCCTTATAAAATAAATATAATATATATTTCCTTTCAAATAAATATTATATTTGTTCTTAATAAATATATATTATATTTGTTCTTTATAAATATATATTCTATAATGTTCTTATAAATGTATTATATATAAGCATTTCTCCCAAAATATCACACCGCCAGTAAATAAATGGCCATTATGACGAAAGTCTTTGTAACGAGTTAAAAAAAGTATTATATGCCAACTGATCAGCTGGTTAGTTTGCATATAATACTTTTTTAGGAGTCCCTATGACTTTCATTATGTCTTATCCCCATTCAAAGAAGTCAACACTATATCAAGGGAAAATTTATAATGAAAGTTTTCTGTATTTAAATTTAAATATTTTATAGCAGAAAAATGAAAGAACATTTGAATTATTATTAGGGATGAAACGGATATCCGGTAACTATCCGGTATCCGGCCTATCCGGCTGATTTTTAACTATCCGGTAACTATCCGATATCCGGAAGTAAAGTGCCGGATATCCGATTTACCAAGCCGGATATCCGGATGTATAAAACATCTAAGATTTTTTTTTTGTGGCGGTCAATTATCTTTGCTTTAAGTATTTTCCTGAACATTCTTACCAATGTATTAACAGTGTGCAGATTCTCCCTTGAATTTTTTTCGTTTTTAACTTTAAAATTCTATGAATTTTTTTTAAATTCTTATGGTGGAGGGTCATAACATCTCACAACTAATATAAAGTTGAAATAAAAATAAATTTCTCTAAAGTTTAAGCAAACTTGAGTTTTCATGTTTGGAATGAAAGGGCATAGGGTATAAATACAATTATTTAGAAAATAAGTGAAAGTGTACAAAACATACGTCCATTGCTAGCAGCACCCTAGAATAACAGTTTATAAATAAAAAAAGTTTTTTAAATGTTTATTCAATCTTGGTATCACCTTAAAGGTAAGGAATTAGGGAATATTATAGCATAAAAAAATAATTTGTAATTTTTGACCGATTTCCGTTTTTTCTAGTTTGTATGAGAAGATATTTTCATAAAAAAGAAACTGCCGGATATCCGGCAAAATCCAGTTCGGATATCCAATATCCGGTTTGTAATGTGCGCCGGATATCCGATATCCGGTATCCGGCAAAACCACTATCCTGTTCATCCCTAATTATTATATTGCAGTTTTATTTCGAAACATAAACTCGAAAAATTTCCATGCAAAAATGTAAAATCATTGTTTTTTTTCTTTCAAGTGGCAGCAATGGAGCAATCTTACATTATGGTCATGCTGGCCAACCTAATGACAAGACTGTTGAAGATGGAGATATGTGGTGTGTAAATATCATATTAAATTTTGCACAAATTTTAAATTAAAAATTTGCAATTTATTTAAACTTATATTGTATTTTATTGCCTACACTACCATATTCATAAGATGTATCTTCATTTCTTTAAAATTGCTGTAATTACAATTTAAGGTTTGAGTTACCTTTATATTCCATATTTTTTTCCTTTATGCTCTTTTATTTATAATTTATTTTCCTTATATTTATCCTCCCGTGGAAAATGTTACTCATAACTTGAGTATGGTTTCGCTATAAAACTTAGCTACAGTATGCCATTGATCAAGATGCATAGGCGTAAACTTATATTAGGCCTAAGCTCCCCCCAATATTTAAAAAAAAACTGGGCCAGTTTTCCTAACTTCAATGCATTTTAGTAAAAATTAGTGCCATGAGCTTTCCTTCCCCCCTCCCCCCCAATAATTTTGAAAACTTCAGGCCTCTGCAGATGAATATTTTATTATAGGAAAACTCGAAATCAACAGTTTTTCAGTCGTAACTTGTGAATGACGATATGTAACATACTGTGGAAGGGAGTCCCATAGCAAGAGTACGGACCTAGCAGTGGAGGCTCTTTAGTCAGGAATGTTGATCCCCCAAATTTTAGTTAGTACACCTAACTAAACCTATCTTTTTGATGGAATTTATTTCAGTATTATTCAAAATAATTCATATCAGATTTGTATCTAACATTAAAAAAAATTTGTAAAAATTTATCTTAATGGATTTCTTTAAAATTGACATCTTTTAAGTTTGGGTGGGTTTTGATTAATTAACGTCGCACTTAACCTGGGGGAGCCGATAAATGACAATGAGGGTTTGCTCAACTTAAAACGGAAATTTTTCGGAGCCAAGAGATGATGATTAAATAACGTCACACTAGAGCTGCTGAGTGGGCAATTGGCAACGGTTTGTGGCCTATCTCGAAGGAAAGATCAGGAAACAATGCCTCGTATTTTTTAACTAGGATCAAATGAAGAGGACAACACCTGAGCTGGCACCCGCTGCAACCTCAATAGGGTCAGAACATTGGACCACAATCAGATTTATTGTGCACCAGTCGCGTTACATGACAGTATAATTTGTTGTATGTTCTGGACAGCTTTCTAGTATTTTTGTAGTGAATCTGGCAACCCTCGGATCACCAGATCACTACTTTTTTTACTTCTCTTTGTGATGTCCACCGCACAGGCTCTAACTAGCAATCCTCAGATTAGATTACCAGCTGAACCCCTTTATCTAGTGGACAACTGGAGGCCAACTATCCTTTTAAGATTAGTGGAACTCCCAGCTGATAAAATTTAAAAAAAAACACTGTTTTCTCTACTGTTTTTGAGTTAGAGAATTCCTTATCTTTCCACATTAATAACCATGCACTATAAATTCAAACACCAGATCTAAACAAAAATTGACCCAGTAGTTTCAGAGAGAGAGAGACAATGCATATTGGCCAAAAACTTTTTTTGCTGCATAGAATTTGATAAAGGGTGATCCAAAGTTGTAGAATATATTTTTAATAATTGCTCATTTTCTTTCAGCCTGTTTGATATGGGAGGGGAGTATTATTGCTACACATCCGACATTACATGCTCATTTCCAGCAAATGGTAAGTTTTCAAGGAAACAGAAGATTATTTATGAAGCTGTTTTGAAAGCAAGCAGGGCAGTCCTGGAAGCTGTAAGACCAGGTATTTATATTGAAGTTATTTAAACAAATGTATAAGCCATTTTATTAGTTATTAAATATATATTTTGATTTTTAAAAAGTCATTCATTCATTTTTATAAAAAATTACATAATATTTTGGATATTCTATATTGTTTTTGAACTATTATGTATAGGATAATTATTCGCCAGTTCGTTTAGTAAATAATGAGTGTTGCATGTTTATGCTATAATTGCCTGGGTTCCCCTAATTTTGATAGTTGAAAATTACAATTTTTTTATTTATTTATTTGATTTCCTGCCAATATTTTATTAGGCAATTTGATTTGACAAATATTTTAAATAATGTTTTGTATAACTGTTCCTACACTTCCTATGCTTAATATCAAAATAATTGTAATTTTTTTTTTTTAAAAATAGTTGTAAAATAGATTAGCATTTTACCTGGGGAACAAATAATATTATACCAATATTTGTTTGAATTATAAAAAAAAAATATGGTAATTTTTTTTATATTTAAAAAGCAAAATTGCACATGTGATTTTTTTTTAATTACTTTGAAGACAACAATGTCAAAATGTATATTTAATGTAGTCTTCAATTCATAAGTAATAAATAAAATATAGTACACAACTTAAATTCCTTTTAAATTATGAAATTCTTTTGATAGCTGTTGTAAAATTGTCGAAAGCGATGTACGCCGTATTGGCACTAAAGTCTTCATATGTATGTAAAATAGAAATAAATTAAATAGCAATGTCCATGTGTTCCAGGTGTGAACTGGGTAGATATGCACAAGCTGGCAGACCGTGTCCAGCTGGAGCAACTGGTGGCTGGGGGCCTGCTGAGGGGGGATGTGGACAGGATGATGGAGATGCATTTGGGGGCCGTCTTCATGCCCCACGGCCTTGGGCACTTCATGGGCTGTGACACGCACGATGTAGGCGGATACCCTGAGGTAAGTAAAGTTACTATAAATACTGATACATTTTAAATTGTCCAAAATATTTTTTTTTATTCAGGTGCTTTAGTTAGACACAATTCTTGTTAAGTAATAGGATAAGTTTTTATTTTGTTGGTTCGTATGTTTTAATTAACGTCCCACTAGAGAGCTGCGCAGTGGGCTATTGGCGACGGTTCAGGGCCTATCTCGAAGGAA
Organism: Troglohyphantes excavatus; assembly: GCA_963932185.1. Taxonomy (NCBI): domain Eukaryota; kingdom Metazoa; phylum Arthropoda; class Arachnida; order Araneae; family Linyphiidae; genus Troglohyphantes; species Troglohyphantes excavatus. The sequence continues at coordinate 68,035,985 of OZ010670.1, forward strand.
AGACCCGAAAACGATTCCTCGTATTTTTGAACCATGGTTAGACGACGAGGACAACTACTGAGCTGGCACCCGACGCAACCTCAATAGGAGTCAGGACATTGAACTCCGATCAGAATTATCATGCATCCCGTATATACTCCAGTATAATTTGTAGGATGTTTTAGATGACTGTATAGTATTTTTGTAGCGAAGCTGGCAACCCCACTCATTGCAAGACCACTACTTTTTTACTTTTCTTTGTCAAGTCCATCGCACGTATTCGAACCACTAATCCTCTGATTAGTAGCTGAACGCCTTTATCCTCTGAGCAACTGGGGCTCAAAATATATAGCATAAGTGGTCAGAGTCATAGCTAGGGGTTATGGGGCCTCCAGTGGCCCAGTTGATAAAGGCATTCAGCTAGTAATCGGAGGGTTGCCAGCTTCGCTACAAAAATACTAGAAAGTCGTCCCGAGCATCCAACAAATTATACTGGCATGTTTATGGAACTGGTGCACGATAAATATGATCGGGGTCCAATGTCCTGACGCCTACTGAGGTTGCTACGGGTGCCAGCTCAGGTTTTGTCCTCATCATCTGACCATGGTTCAAAGATACTAGGTATCGTTCCCTTGTCTGTTTGAGATAGGCCCCGTTTGTTTGTTTGAGATAGGCCCCGTTTGTTTGTTTGAGATAGGCCCTGAACCGTCGCCAATAGCCCACTGTACAGCTCTAGTGCGAAGTTAATTAATCAAACGAAACCTAGGGGTTATGTTTGGTGGAAAGCAGGGTTGCCCTTAGGAGTGTGCCACAGGTGCCGTCACACCTTGTTCCTCCTATATCCTTGTTCCAACCTCTTCCCCTTCGTTTTTTTTTAAAAGGTGAATAAAGTTTTAGTAAATTAAAACTTATTTACGTTCGACTGTGTCGGGAAAGGTTTTCTGATCTTGCAGTTATAGCCATTGAAAATTTTACTACACAAAGTATTAATTATTAAGACCTAATATAGAAATTTGTCAGTGTTATATTGAGAAAGGTACCCATATAGTTTGTTGAATTTCTTTTATGTAATTGAAATCTGTTGTTTAATAAAAACCTGCTCATTGAGTTTAGGTTCTTTTTTAACCAAAACAATTATCAAAAGTTCTTCTAATAAACAAAATGTAGCCTATATGTCACTTAATCAGTTAGATAACTGCATATAAGCTGCTCTAAAATTTATGGTGTAGGGGCGTAACTAGAAGATATCACATCACTTAGAAAATGTTCTAGGGAAGAAGCTTAAATCAGTACTTGATGTGATAAGGCAGTGTGACATGGGTGGAAGAAGATGTAAACAAAGGACTAAAAATTATGAATATAATAAATGAACATACTTTAAGTAATTGTATTTAAAAAAAAGTGTATTTTAAAAAAATTGTATTTTATTAAAATACAAATGCAACATTAAAAATACACAATAAAAATACATAATATCTAGACATGTTTCGGAAGAAATCTCCTTCAAAGCATTTTTTAAGGAATTTTCACTGGTGGGAAAAAATACTTGTCTATGGTCAAAGATAAGATGCTAATAGATAGATGAACCTTGATGTTAACCTTTATGCAGAGGCTCCATAACAAAAAAGTTGCACTGGCTGTGGGCTAATTCCTAAACGAGGGAGAGAGGAATTCGCTTTGGAAGGCAGGAAGGGAAAAGAGTTCTCTAAGCTTTGTGGGAGGATGACTTGCCTTACAATAAGAGGCGTGTAACTGTCTGACAGAGGGATCGTTAACAAGCCTTCCGCAGAGCGCACAGATTCAGGAAGGATCATTTAGGTGTCAAAATACTGAAAAGGCAAACCTAAGGCGATTTGTATAAACCATGAGCGAAACGTCAACTGTCTGAAAAGGTGTAATTACCTGTTATGCCGCAAACAACATACTTAAGACCACATGCATTTTAAAAATTCTTCCCCCATACCATGGTTTGAAAGTGTCCCAAGCCCACCACTAGATCTCTATACTCTATGGGACACAAGTTGTCCCAGCCCACAAGTAAACGCTAACAAACACTTTTGGCAAAAAATGCTAAAAATTGTTTGTCAATTCAAACTAAATTTATGTACTTAATTTAACAAACATGATCGATGTTGTTCCTTCTAGAAAATATTTCGGACGCGATAGAAAAAATGGGCGTCAAATCCACGTCAGTAATGGGGCTTTTCTTTGCACTGGTGGGGAAAATGCCCCACCAACTCTGTGTTAAAATATACCCTGTCTCAATTCATCAGCAGAATCAGCCTTTTCTTCTGATGAAGGGAGATGTATCTCCCGAAACATGTCTAGATTTTATGTATTTTAGGTGCATATTTTTAACATTGCATTTGTATTTTAATATTCTTAAGGCAATGTTCTATAAGACAAGCTTTTATCTTAATTGTATTGTACATGAAGCTTTGTCTTTAATATAGGATGGGCCAGCTCGACCTACAGAACCAGGTGTAAAGTCCCTGAGAACAGCTCGAACACTGCTTGAGGGGATGGTTATCACTGTTGAGCCTGGAATATATTTTATTGATCATGTGAGTACACTTAGAATTTACAAATAACAAGTATAAAGCAGAACATGAATTTTGTTTGTAGATAAAATATTTTTTCGAATTTGTAGTGCATTTGCTTACATTTTTTTTTTTAGTAAGACAACTGTGCAGGGTTGCTATGGCCCTGGAAAACAGTGAAAACTTGGAACTGTTAGGAAAAAGGAATAATTTGTTAAATGTTTTGAAAAAGTCAGAGGATTTTTTCTAAAAATTTTAGAGGAATGTGCCCTGCCAAATTAAAAGACAAGAAATTTCCCTACTTAACAATTCGAAATTCCCAACTTGAACGATTCGAAATGCCCAACTTAATGGCGTCGAGTACCAGCTCAAGTTTGGTCCTTATCATGTGACCATGATTAAAAGATACGAGGCATTATTCCCGGGTCTTTTCTTCTAGATAGGCCCCGAACCAACTCCAATAGTGCGATGTTAATTAACCAAACTTAATAATTCGAAATTCTTAACTCAAACAGTGCTAAAAGTTCCTAATTTCAACTTATCGACATTTGTCAAAGAGTTTTATGGGTACTAATATTAAACAGTTTTCTCGAAAGTATTGATATGTTCCAAGGTGTAGTGGTCGTTCCGAGATCTAATTTAAGTTTCATCTTGCAAGTTTGACAATTCCTAATATTCCCTCGCTTTCATTTGCTAATAATACTTTTCTTGAAGCATAAATTTTCCCAACTCAGGGATTTTTAAAACTCAAAATTCCCATCTTTTAAGTTTTCCTGATTGTTGGAGAATTTTTTTTTTGTCTGGGTGTGGAAGCCTAAAATTTAATTATTGCTCAGATATACTATAACTGAATGGTTTTATTAATTATATTATTTTCAATTTTTATTAAAATATTTAAGACATAACTTATTGGTACTTAACAGTGTTTTTTTCCCCTTTTGTTTGTAGTTGCTGGATGGTGCTTTGAATAATCCAGATCTGTCAGATTTTCTAGTACCAGAAGTTATTGAGGAGTATCGTAATTTTGGCGGAGTAAGTAATGCATTGTGTATATTAAAAGAACGTCTATTTTGGTAATAATTCTAATAAGAATACATTTCTGTGGCATAACAAAACTAAATTAATTTTAAAATGGTAAATGTGTTTGATTAAAAACATTCAAAACTATCAATTGAGACTTAATAATTCTGTTTCTCAGAGATATACAACACAATGTTGAAAGATAGAATGTAGTGTTGAATGTATGTCTGAGGTCACTGATCTCTAACTGTAACTTCTAGATTGGGCAAGGCAGTTTGTTGACTTGAAGGTTAAAAAACTGTACCCCACTTCCATTTCTACCTTTATATTTCGTATATTGTTCATGTTAAAATATGCTGAATTACACCTCTTATGCCACAAACAACATACTTCAGACCACATACATTTTAAGTGTTCTTCCACCCTTACCATGGTTTGAAAGTGTCCCAAGCCTACCTCTGTACCCTTTGTGAATCGCCAAAAAATTTCCAGTTGTTAAATTCGTTCGATTTTTTTTAAATTTCTGGACTACCCAAAAGATTCCAGGGGACACTTTGTGCAGAAAATACTAAAATTTATTTGTTTGTCAATTCAAACTAAATTAATTTGCTGAATTTAACAAAAATGATCGATGCTTTTCCCTTTTAGAAAATATTTTGGACACGAATAGAGCGGCCTCCATGGCCGAGTGGATAAAGGCATCAGCTGGTAATCAGAGGGTTCCTGGTTCGATCCTGTGCGACGGACTTAACTAAGAAAAGTAAAAAAGTAGTGATCTTGTAATTGGAGGATTGCCAGCTTCACTACAAAATACTAGGAATGTCGTCCAGAGCACCCACAAAAATTATCGGCGTGTATACGGGACTGGTGCACGATAAATCTGATCGGGGTCCAAAGTCCTGACGTCTATTGAAGGTGTTGGGTGGGTGCCAGTTCAAGTGTTTCCTCGTCATCTGACCATGGCTCAAAAATACGAGGCATCGTTCCCGGGTCTTTCCTTCGAGATAGGTCCCGAACAGTCGACAATAGCCCACTGTGCAGTTCTAGTGCGACGTTCCTTAACAAAACAAAACAAAACATGAATAGAAAACAATGGGCATCAAATCCACGCGAATAGTGGGGTTTTCTTAGCACTGGTATGTAAAATGCCCCACCAACTCTATGTTGAATTATGCTCTGTGGGGAACAGACTCCCCAGGGCATAGTTAAAACCCCTTCCTGAGGAGCTCCTCAACAATGTACCTATGTTGTGGAAGGAATTCGGGAACAATTGGAGAGCCTGAAGAGCTCCTTGGGAGTTTTGTGTTATATGGGATGTGACAGCTGAGGTGATGGGACTAGCTTCTAAGCCTATTGTACTTGTGTTTAATGCATCATGCGCTAACTCAGCGATAATATCCATGTTGTGGAACTCTACATAAAACTATCATAGCTAGAAACTAGAAAGTTTCATAATCGCCAACCAGAATAAAGAAACACTGCTTTCTAAAACATTCTGTAGAATGTTTAAAATAAAGTATGCATAGTTTTAAACAGCATTTACACATGAATTAAATTTTGAGGTCAAAATGTCAAGTAAAATATCTTTCCCATTTAATTTGACAATATTACAACTGCATTAATCCACTGAGCAGTGAGGATAATATCAAAATGGTAAAAGTTTTTTCTATTGCAAAATAGTTTAATTTATGTTTCTATTGAATATTTTATGATTTAAAAAATAATAAATAGAGCTTTAAAAAAAAAACACATGCTTTAGTTTTGAAAAATTATTAAAAGCAAAAAGGAGGTGTCGAAAATGCACATTTTTCTCAACTTGACATCCCATTTTAAAGATCTGAAAATTAACATAAATTAACTCGAACAAAAAAACAGAACATAGATTCCAGTGGAACAAAACATCCGCTATCGAAGATCTAAAACATTATGCCAAAAACATTTAATGACATGCTTAATGTTAAAATTAAAAAAAAATGCTGGAACTTAGTTGCCCACCCAATATTTTGAGACTTATTGTATTGCTAATTTTTTTTAGGTCCGTATTGAGGACGACATTCTTATTACTGAATCTGGTATGGAGCTTCTGACAGACGTCCCCAGAACTGTTGAAGAAATCGAATCTTTAATGGCAGAAGGACAAAAATTGGATAGCAGCTTTCCCCAGCAAATGTGCGGTTAAGAGTGCGCATGTGACATTTTTGATTTTTGCTTAAATCTTTGACCCCATGAATTACTTTTGTAATCGTCTTACTATTCCAATCTTTAAGTTTTATGTTTTAATATTTTGGATTTTTTTTAAGGTGATGTGATAATAAATATATATTTTTTGAAGGTGTCATGTGCTTTTGTATAAATGGTTGCATATATATATTTTTAATTTTTTTTTTTATTACACATGCAAATGTACACAATTTTTTTTATGCAAATCAAAACTTAGTGTACAAAAATCTAAAAATAAGAGTACATTGATGCCTTGATTAGTGCCAGTGACATTGTTAGTGATCTTGGCATTTCAATAAATAGGGATTTTAAATGGGGACATCAATTTTGGACTGCCAGTAAGAAAGCAAATAGAATGTTAGGATTTATTAAAAGAAATATATCATCTAAATCTAAGGACGTAATTTTACCACTATATAGGAGTTTGGTTAGACCTCATTTTGAATATGCAGTACAATTCTGGACACCTCATTTTAAAAAGAATATTATTGATTTATTAGAATGGGTACACCATAGCTACAAAAAATATTCAGGATACTTCGGGAATGAATTATGGAGAGAGGCTTAGAACTCTAAATATGTATACACTCAAAAAGAGAAGGATTAGAGGGGCCTTATTCAGTTATTCAAATTGGGTGATGTGGAGGGATTGGAATTAAATATTGCCAATGTGATTAGAGGTCATGAATTCAAATTATACAAATCACAGCTTAATCGGGATGTTACAAAGTATTATTTTTTTTAATAGGGTTATAGACAAATGGAATAGTTTGCCTGAGTATATTGTTAATTCTTCAGGAGTTGGTAGTTTTAAAAAGCAAATGGATCGGCATTAGGGAATCGTGAGGATGATGGATTGACAGGACCAACCTTGCTGGGCCTAGAGCCTGTAGTTGGTCGACGTTATTTGTATTTGTATAAATGTGTTAAATGCAGATCCTCAAATTGCAATCTATGTGTTACTTACTATAATTGAATAGGAGAGAAGAACACTACAAGTGCAATGGCTTCCCATTGGATTAATACTGATCTTTTTTTCCAATTCAACTATAGTACTATAGATTGATGATAGTTTTAAGCAGCTCAGTCATATAATGTTCATTTGAACTAGGGAAGAAACGGATATCTGGTAACTATAGCTATCTTGGAGTATCTTTAAGTTTAAAGAATCCATATGGGTGGTGTTGTGTAGTTTGCATATCTACATCTATATTAGAAATTGTTTTATTCTCCAGTCTAGTGAAAGGTTTTAGCACTAAAATATAACATAATTTGGAAATATTTCAAATTTACATTTTCAAATGCATCATACACTACAGCTCCGGCCATTTGACTAGGAACAGTTTATTAAAGAACTGTTACGAGAAGATCTTTTGGTAAAAAAAAAACTGCCTCATATCCGGCTAAATCCAATTCGGATATCCAGTTTATAATGTGTGCTAGATATCTGACAAAACCACTGTCCGGTTTACCCCTAATTATAACAACGCTACAAACTTTAAAATGGCTGCCCTGAAAATTTGAATTATCACTTGCCATATATGTATACTAAGGCACCAATATTAAGATATAATAAAAAGGACCCGAAATTGATTACCAGCAAAACTTGATAATTCAGCAGTTAAGGACTATCTCATCGTTTTCAAAACCAAATTTACCACAATCTTAAAATATGAAATTCACAGAAAAGTCAATTGTAACAAAAACTAGTGATTTCGTCTAGTTTAACCTAAACACCTCTTGCATATGACATACACAACACTATATACTTTAATCATGGTATTGAATCTATCTACTTAATTTTATAAAATACCTCCCAAATTATGATTTTTCTTTCAAATTATGATATATATATATATATAGCTAACTTTTTTTTTCTTCTTCAAAATGACTAAAGGAGCCAACACCTACTGATTTTACACATACACCCAGCCGCAATTCACCCAAGCCTATTCATGATCAGAAAGGTTTTCTAAAAATTTCCGACTTAAGAATTTCATGCGGAAACTGATTTTTTTATACATTAATATTGAGACCTGTTAATATGAAGTATCTTTAAATGATATTATAGAAAAGTAAAGGAAATCAAGAAGTTAGAAATTTTACATTTTCACAATGAAAAGAAATTTGCATTAATGATGCTAAAAAGAATGGACTATGATTTCTAAATGTGTGACAACTTTGATATTTTCTAATTAAAACAGTACATATAAAAATGATTTGATAAAAGTATAAAGCAATTATCACATTTTTATTGTGCATATTAATAATATATACAGCGCACTTTGTGGAACGGTATATGATCCATCTCTTTGGCATGTTCTCTTCTATATTGCCATAAATAATTATCAATCAATATTGCATTGATTATAAGAGTGTTAGGCACTTCCCCTCTGTCTTGTTTTTCCTTTATAATCTTCCATATCAGCTAAAAAATTAAAACAATAACTAGAATTATTAAATATACAGTAGAGAATATTATTAACCCTTTGCACTCCAAAAACACTTCGCGTTCTTTTTACAAAACAGTTATTCCTCTTAATGTTATTTTCCCTGTAATTTTTTTTTTTTGCTCATACAGGAAAACAAAAGCAGAATCTATTTCGGATCTGCAAGACAACAAGTTGAAAAAATATTGTGTTTTTTTAAACGCAAGATCATGTTCTCGTTTATTTTAAAGAACAGGGAACCAAAGAACGGGTCGTTCTGTTGGCGCCTCAGAGACGACAGCGGAGTTCAAAGGGTTAAATGAGCAAATATAATGACATAAATTTTTAACTACTTGTATTAAATGTCTGGCATATGAATAATTGATATAAAAATCCTACCTCAGCTTTTAAGAACAAAACTAAATGTGTTCCAGATTTCTATACACTTTATAAAGACATGTAAATGTGACTTAATACATTTTAGAGAAAAGGTCTCATGATATATGCGCTTTTTTAAAATTTATAAATTCGGGGATTTCTTTTATATTTAATTATTATGTTTATTGCCGTTTGACTGAGCAGTTAATGTTTGTAAAATTTCAATTTTTTTTATATATTAATATGAATTACGCTTACATACAACTTAATTTTACAATCCTAGAAATTGATTGATAACTTATAAATGAAATAAAAACTAATGTCGCCAGGCTTCTTTAACCATTTAAACCAAACAATTCCAGGATTTCCGTAACATGGCAACAAGGCTGAGCGTCAAACTTTCAAGCCATTTTTGTCAAATATGACAATGGTCAATTTTTTTTATCCAAGCCACAGATATAAGATTCAATTACTAGATTTCTCTAAAATCTCTATTATATTTTGTTACAATTTAAAGTACTCAAACTTTTAGAGTATAAAAAGTCCTGCATAACCTAGAATTGACTATTTTCAGAATTTTTTTATTCCACTTTTAGTACAGAGTGGCAACATCACCTGGAAATCAAGGAATTATCATGGAATTTTTTAATTCTGGAAATAACAGGGAACTTTTCAAAATTTCACAAAAAATAAGGGAAATTTTAAAATTTGGATTATTAAAATGGCAATTATGCCAAGTATTCTTGGTAATTTAGTTATCAATATTTCCTTTTAGTTCTGAAAAAGGAATTTTGAAAAAAAGAATGGCTGTGGGCATTTTCAGTTCTATTTTTGTAGAAACGTGAACCACTGCAAGAGGGCATAGCAAACACAAACGTTGGTTATTGAATCGTAAACAACATGTGCAGGGATAATGAATATGCAATTTATTGAAGATTGGTATAAGAAATAGGAAGCATCTAAAACATTTAAAATTATCTACAAAAGAAATAATTTGTAAAATCTTCCTTTTTTTTGCATTATCTACTTCCAGAGAGCTTAATTACTATTATGCCTATCGCATTTGTATAATTTTATGTTGTATCAATAAATAATTATTTTAACTAACTATAAGTACTGCTTAACATATTTACTTATAATGCAATATATTTATTGCATTATTGTACAGTGGATACTTTGTTTCCATCCAAAGCATGTATTGCAACATTTCTTAATGTAATTGTAAAATCAGGGAAATTTTTGTGACACCATCTTGGAAATCGGGGAAATAATAAGGAACTTTTTTCCAAGATTTTGTTGCCACCCTGTAGTAAATATTCTTACCTCAGTGGCCCAAATAGTGCAACCTCTGATCTCTACCTCATATCGCTCTCCATTTTCAATCAGTTGATCTAAAGTTAAAAGTACATTTGCATAAAACATGTATGAAAAGGTTATAAACAAAAATCTTTTTTATATAATGACTTTTAAATAACAATAATCATAAATCTATATTTCTCTAATATGATAAAATATTTGATTTTGTATTCTTATTTTCAGAATTTTTGCTTTTAAATAATAAACATTGAATTAATCATATATATTTGCTTTAAATAGGTCATATGCATTACAGTAAATTACTACTAGTTACTTTGGAAAAATCATTATAATTAAATTTTAAGTTATATACAAGTAGCTTTATATACTGATGGAACTATTACTATCTCAATTTTAATATAAAGGCTTTAGGAAAAGATACTGAAGATCCACATTTTGTTGAAATTGAGACTTCAATGCTATATGTTAACATAAGGCATATTAATGTTAATAATACTTTGGACAGAAAAGTGTTATTAGACACAGGGTGTTTCACAAAGGACTTCCTGATTTTAAAATTAAATAACTCGGAAGCAAACGGAGATAGGTAAAAGAAAGAAACAAGTGACATGTTTATTTTGAAAGCCATAAAAGTCTGATAAAGAAGTTTCCAAATTAGTTAGCAATGCTGCCAACTGGTGTGGCGCTGTAGTTGCAGCAGAGGAGTCTGATAAATAGGCTGTAAACTATTCTTCGCAAGCAGTCGTTGCAATCGCATCGATTCAAAATGTGCACCTTTCGCAGAAGAGAGAAATTTTCATTCACCCTCTGTAGTGTGTCAACAGAAATGGACCCACATGCCTAACAGATAAACTGTTCAAGTAAACTCGCCCATTGTTGCAGGATTGTTCTAAAAAGTAATGTCCTTCAATGTACCCCACTAAAAGTAATCGTAGGGAGCATGGAGGCCAATCCATGCCTATTCCAGGGTACAGTGCCACCTGTCGGCAACATTTGTAACTAATTTGAAAATTTCTGTATTAAATTTATACAGCTTTCAAAATAATCATACCATTTGTGTGATTCTTCTATCGATCTCCATTTATATTTAAATTAGGGAGTCCTTTGCAGAACACCCTATATCAGAAGAAGAGGAAAGTCATTTTTCTAAGAAATCAAGTTTTATACAATTCGTTTTTGTCTTATCATTTTCTTACATACCTAACAAAATACTTGGAGTTTGGAAAATAATTTTCCAGACCGCTCATTTACTTTGAGTGCTTACACTATGATTAGTTCATTTACATTTATAAACTGAATATTCTCCCTCATTCTCAGTGGCGGATTTAAGACAAAACGACCAGGCAGCAAAAATGTTTGAAGTGGGCCCGTTTTCTAATAAATAATTTAGGAGCAAACATTTAAAAATCGTGTTTTTTTCTAAAAATAGGATTATTACATCTTTTGAACTTGTTTCCGAATTTTTTTTCCGACTTAACTATTTTCTTTGTCCAAAACACATTTTATCCTTTGATTTTATCTAGAAAATTTTGGAATCTCTAAATCAGTCAATGTAATAAGAAAAAGTTATTTGCGGTTTTTCCCACGAACTTTTCAAATTCTATAGCCGCACTTAATGCGACAAAACACTTTGAATGTGTGTTGATAAATAATCCTTTTCTGTAATATTAACAAAAATAATAGCTTCAAACACAAAACAATTATAATAGCATATTAAAAAATATTTACTAATATTACAAAAAGTTTACATACTATTATATATTCAAATTTTACACTTTAATACTGCAGCTTCGCCTTGCTTTTTGTTCATTAAAAATTTCTATTGTTGATTTTAAGTTAATTTTATTTGCAATGGATTTTTTGATATTTAAAATGCTGTAATCGTTCAAAGTATCGTGGGCCATAGTTGACCGACGGTATTCTTTTTAGTGAACTCATAACGGGTTCGGCGCTTGAAATACTGACCGGCAGTGTCAAAAACAATCTAAATAATTAGCTGCATTCTGTAAAACTGTCCATCAAATTGTTGTAAATTACATATTTTAGATACTTTAGAGGACTGTCATTAGAAAAATTTCTATTCTGAGAAAAGTACAGTTCAGAGAAGCTATTTAACTCATATTTCAGGTCCGTTGTAAAAAAATCATTATTCTTATTCATGGCTTACACTTTTTTCCAAATCATCTTGAAATGTTTTTTAATTTTTCTGGCTTTAAAAATCCGAAAATTTCATTTATTTCGTTGATCTCTTCATTTGTACGTTTTTCCAATTCATTGCACATTGCATAAAGAACTTCATAATAACCCATTCTATGTTCAAAATATTGGGGAGGGGGGGGGGGGGAGGGGTCGACCGGAACAAAACCCCGAAAATCACAAAGAGAAATAAACCGAGGCCAAATATGCTCAGACTTTCGGCGCCTATAGTTTACGTAATACAACATTTTAATGTAAAAAGTTAAATTGGATAAAAGAAAGTGTGTCTGATCTACTTTCAGAATAAAAATAAAAAGAGCAATACGAGCCGACTAGTCTACGTCCTGGATTTGGGGTGATGGGTTGATTCGTACTAAAAACAAATCTCACTGGCTTGTGTTTCAAGAAGTTTAGATAATAATCAAAGAGCATGTGTTTTCGCGGACCAACAAAAGCAATAAATTTAAAACCATTATAGAAAACATGGGATATGGTTTTGTTTTAGAATAAACTGGCAACTTATAATGAAGTATTTTAAGATTAACGAAATTATGCGGTCGTGGCTAGAAGAGATAATAAACCACAATATGGTTTCAATAACATGTTTTAGAGAAGGTAGCTGCGAGAATCCATAGTTCATGGATTCTCGCAGCTACCTTCGCACAGGGCCCTGCATCAGGTAAGAGGCCCCACGTGTGGCCACTTTACGAAAGCAGGGCCCTGCCCCCGCGTTGTAGATGATTTGGGGGCTGCTCAGAAACCTTAAGTACAAGTGCTGTTTGCACGGGCCTATTCTATAATAGGGCCCTGTAAAGAGGAGTGGGCCCGGGCCCGTTGAAGAAGGGGCACCTGTCTACTCATATGTATAAGGATAAAGGAATCCAAAAGGATAATTTCAGTGAAATTTTTAGTAAAATTAAAATATGTTAAAAAATAAAAGAAACAATTATTTCTCTTCCTCCCTTTTCTAATTTTTTTAGTCGAGGGGGCCCCAAATGGACCCAAAACAAGGGGGCCCAGGCGGCAACTGTCCATTTGCCTCCCGTTAAATCCGCCACTGCTCATTCTATCATATCATTTCAAATCTTAAACAAAAATACTCCTAACATTCACACTTGAAAATATAAATTAATTAGTACATACATTAGTATGTTATGTTAATAAATATATGTTTATGTATATAATATAAATTAGTTGGTATGTTAAATATGAATTTACCGCTAATGTAATTTTTGTTTGTGGAACTATTTTATACAAAATCAATGGCAAAAACCTGATACAAGAAATTAAATACATAGCATATAAATATCTGAGAAATAATAAACATATAAAATAATAATATAAAATAACGGTATATATATAAACATCTGTGAAAAAAGAATCATAACATACAAATCTGAATTTTTATGTTAGGTACCTTTTTTTAATGCTTGAAGGAGTTCATCAGAATAACTCATAGCTCCTAGGTAGACTAATGCTTGTGGCACTCTGAAAATAACACAGAATCCTGTATAAATGTGTTATATAATACAGTAGACGCTCGTTTTTACGAACTCGTAGGGAGCAACCAAATTGTTCGTAAAATCGAAAGTTCGTAAAATAGAATATCATAAAAAGTAGATAAATTGTAGGCTTATTTTTATTAAACTGTTTTCTCTTTATAAATAGAGCATTATTTAGAGATTATATTAGGAAGTAAAGTTATATATAGTTATTCTATATAAGAAATAATTGTAAAATAAATAGTTAAATAAAAAATAATAAGTATACCTTTATTGATAAAAAATTAAGCATAAGAATATTAGCTTTTTTTTCTGTTTAAAAATAAAGCATTTCACTATTGTCCTCCTCAAAAGAGGCCTAGTCTTGATAACCATTCAGTTTCTTGAAGCTCAAACCGTGTCTGGATTTAAATTTTTGCAGCCAACCGTCCGATGCCTTGAAGTCTTAGAGGTTGAGATTTTAAACAAAGCAGTTCAATTGTTCCTTAAGCACATTACATTAATCGGAATGTTCATTCCTATAATGTTCCTCATTCAAACAAGCAATGCTTTTTCCAGTTTGGGAACAATTTTGCTGCTCTAAAATATTTTCGAGAGGCACACTCTTGCTGGCCTTGTTTGCATATCCAACGGTTTTTTCTCTTACTCTTAAAATTATCTGTAGGCTATTCTTTGGAATTCCATATTTCTTAGAGATTTCTGTCTTTTTCTTTTTTGCCCCAGCAGATAAACGATTGCGTTTCTTCAACTGCGACATGACAAAATGTCCTCAACTAAAACTGGCTCAAACTCCCTTTGGACTCATACGAAACTTTAGACATTGAAGGTCCAGATGAAACTAACCAGCTACAAAACATAATCTTTTAACAAAGCACCCCTTTCCCCGCTCGACATTGACACATGCTTATGAATGTAAGGGAGGGGTAAAAATTGACGTCAAAGTGCCACTCTCCAATCACATGCCTTCTATCCACCTGCTGTTGGCCCCTGTAATTTTTCTCAGAATGGCATTGAAATGCTTGTATGTGTTGCTTTGTTACTCCCTAAACATATGAGCTTTTAAACTTTGTTTGATGTCAGGTAAACGCTAGCGAAGTATGAAAATGAGTTCGCAAAAAAGAGATTTTTCAAAATTTTAGTTCGTAAATGGGAATTAAAAATAACATTATGTCTATGGGACCATGTTCGGGACCAGACAATAGTTCGTAAAATCGTGAGTGTTCGTAAATTAGAGGTTCGTAAAAACGAGCATCTACTGTAATATGTTTCAAATATCATATATATTATTTCTGTAGCAAAAATCTCTTGTACGCACACCCCTTGGACACAACAATTCTTAACACATGAGCTATCAAAAGAAAGACAATTTCAAGGACAAATTACGACTTTCATCTCATAAATATTTTTAAAAAATTATTGCGCTGAAAATAATTAATTTTAAAGGTATAGTTTAAACAAGCCATTGATAATGCTGCCATCTATGAGCAGATTGTTAAACTTTAGATTTTGGCTCTAACGAATTGGTGTGTGTTTGGGGGGGGGGGGGGGGGGTTCAAGTGATAATTATCACACGGGCATGGTAGTAAATATTAATTTAGATCATTTAGAAATTATGATACTTTACTGAACTTGACCTAAAAAAATTATAATAAAGATACATTATTACTGTTCTATTTCTATAATTATACTAGTATTTTTCGATAAACATTGAAAATTTATTTTTAAAACCTTGTGTATGTACTGGACATTAAACTAGAATTACTCAAATGCAGTCGGGATCTATCACAATGAAAAAATCTAGAGAAACATGCCTCATTGTATTTTATTATAATCAAAAAGGAAATAAGTAATAATCGTATTACAATACGCTGTAATAGCCACAGGCATAGTGTTTACCTTAGATACACAAAGAAAGTTTGGATTTTAAATGTCATTTTTAATGGCTTTTTACCTGTAGTCAGCAAAAATGGTTAGTTTTTCAATATCATGGAAAGCCCCAACGTCTTTTCCTTCAAAACAAACCCAAATATCTCCTATTAATATCTGGGCTCTTTTGTAGAAGGAAACTAGCAAAGTAAAATGGTTAAAAGTTAGTATTCTATTACAAACATTTAAAAATGCATTAGAAATTGAATACATAGAATATAAATATCTGAGAAATAATAAACATATAAAAAATAATAAACATATAAAAAATAATAAACAATATATAGAAACATCTGTAAAAAAAATAATAACAACATAAAACCTGACTTTTTATGTTTGGTATCTTTTAATTAATAATAACTATAAGTATAAGACTGATATGTACCCATTTGACCATCAATCGTAGCTTCGTCTCTGTAAGAAGGAAAGTTTGAAAGCACAATCTTCAAAAGCTCTTCTGCACTGTTTTTAGCCAGATTCACACATGTTGCAAAAGTAGAATCAAACTTCTATAGATAGAATAAAGCGGTAAAGTCTGATTTTAGATAAAGGAATTTCTTTTAAATAAAACTTTCAGGTTAAAGTTTATTGTAAATATTTAAAAAACTGCAGGTTAGGAAGCAAAACACTTATACAGTTCTACTATAAGTTGATACTTGAATCGCATTTAAAAAAATATATCACCATCAATAGAAACTAACCCAAAAATATAAACATGTTTCGTATAAAAAAGACACTCTTGAAAACTTGTGAAAATGGAGGTATGCCTTAAGTCTTGAAAATGACAATATTTTTGTATCTTTTACAAAGTACTTTTAACTTACTTCTATAAGACATCTTCCAGTTTCTTGAAGTATTCTGTGTCTTTCTTCAAGCAAAGGTATCTCAACACCTGTATCAGACCTGAAAATGTGCCTCAGTTTCTCAAGGGTCATGTTTGTATAATTAGCAGGAGATGTGACGTCAAATCCTTCCTGAAAAATGTAGTTGTTTACACATTAGTAAAAGCAAGAAGTATAAAAATTAGTTTATTATTCAATACCAAAAATAAATACGAGGGGGTAATAATAACTTCTTGATATTGAGTTGGTGTCTGATGTTGGATGAAAAAAGGGTTTCAAATAATATTAATTAAGTCTTTAAGTTATGTAAGTCTTAAGTTAAGTAAGAACAAAACTTGAGATTTTTAAATAATTAATTTATTAAATTTACATCCACAAAGAGTCATATAAAAAAGTTTTTTTTTTAAAAATTACAGACACATATTTAATGTCTAACTCAATGTTGTTCATGTATATTATCAGAAATCTTGTCATTTATTTTAACCTTCTTCAAATATTCTATCAATTTGAAAATTGGAATTTTTTCATAGTGCAGATGATATTATAATATTTAGTCAAACTAGTTATATAATTAGTAATAATTTACTTATATTAATAATTTATTTTTATAATGAATAATTTTATATTGAAAAATTACACACAAAAAACCTCAAACCAGTGCTATAGCCTTATGACAATGAGTCTTTTTGAACGCTGGCTTCATAAAGAGCATTGCAAATAATTAGTATGATATAAATCTATATCAAATAATTTTCCTCGTATATTTCAAAACTGCTATATTGTTATTAAGGCATTTTTTAACAAATTTATCAGGAATTATAATACAAAATTTAAAAAAAACAAAAAAGAGGGGGAGGTTCCAACTTTTACACAATCAATTAGAAGGTTAAAGAATAATACGGTACTTCAATTGCCCTGTTGACTGCTGCACATAAGGACCAATAGCCAGTGTAAGTTTTCCCTCCATAGGTTATCTTGTAATCACGTCCTTTGTCTGACCAGAATGAGAAGTTGAGAGTATCCACCACGAAAATCCAATCAAGTGTGAAAGTTAGAACACGATCTTTTGGATTCAGATCATGGCTTTTCCACCAGGTACTCAAATTAAAATCTTGCTCCAGGAAGCCTTTTAGAACCTGAAATTTTTTTATACCAAGCAATTTATACAAATTTGTTGAAAAACAAACAATTTTTTTAAATTATGTATTTACTATTTGAAATTTTGGAATTCAAACTATTATCAATACACCATTTGTGAAACTCTTGTGTGCGACAAGTTACTTATAAGAGATAAATTCTTTAAATTTTGTTACAAGATGATTATTGTTACTTTTTAAACCAAAATATATGTGCTGTTATTGCTGCATACCACTTGTAATAAAATATTTAAGCAACAATTCGAGGCAATCAATCAGTAGTAGTCATACAACTTTTTTCCAAAAGATATGACAGGGAAAAAAACAGACTTTTTTTTATTGTCACATGTTTGAACATTTCTGACATGAAACGTCTTTGAAAGTAGCCACATAGGATATTGGGATGGAAACAAGGTTACGTTTTTACTGTAATCACTTTTCAACGCAATAACTTCATAGCAAATAGCACAACAGACATAAATATGAGATAAAAATTCGTAATTATTGTGTTAATATTAAAATACAAATTCAATATTAAAACAACAGAATAAAAATACATAAAATCTAATTGCATAGTTTTAATGGTACATCTGTATTTTAATATGACATAAATATGTTCTTGTTTAATAGAAAATCAGCCACTGATGCAACTTATAATCTTAAAATAAAACAAAATACAAATGAGGAGTGGATGGGATCGTAATCGTTTACATAACAGTCAGATGTAAGGGCTTGTGTGCCTTCAATTAAATACCACTTCATATTTCTATATAAATCTTTAAAATAACATTTCATATAAACCTCTTTTGACCGTGTTCCAACACATCACACATAATTTTTTTTTGTGAAACACAAAACGGCATGGTATTGCAGATAAGGTGGTATTGCATGTATTATGTATTGTGCAGGTAATGAGATACTGCAATCAATTAATATTTCCATGATTTTAAACAGATGGAAACTATTCTGGACTTCTTTATTTTTTCTAAATGAATATAAATATATATACAATTTTAAGAAGTGAATATTAATCAGTTGCCAGTTAATTTTGTCAAATGCAAGCACTTAAAGTATAATGTATTATAGAATAATATTAATTAATTAGAATATTAAAAATATACAGGGGAGGGGGCATTCCACCAAAGAGCCTAAATTAATATCTCCAAATACGATTTCAGTTAAATTTGTCAACCCTGTGCATTATTGTTAGTGCGGTGTTGTGCTACATATGCATGAAAAAATTCAAACTGTCCTTTAAGTAAACTCTCACCAAACTGACATCAGGTAAGTCATTTCCCATCTCTTATTTGTTTAATCTACAGCAAGTAGCTTAACACACTTGTTTATGCCATATTGAAATTTCATTTTGGAATGGTAAAACTAGGCTTTTCACATAAAGTTTCCTTAGGGTTACCACTCCAAAATGAATGGTTTGAATATTTTATGAAAATTGATTTGGCGAAGTGCGATTGTATTCTTAACTTTTACTCTACTTTAAACATTTCTACAAAAGAATAAAACAACAAACTATAACTTATAGAGGGTATATATTTAGCTATACGACTTCAATTAAACTTCTTTTTTTTTACTTTTCACAGTACTTGGGGTTTTTCGTTTAATGCGCAACTAGTATTATGTGTTTGAAGAACAATAATTATAGTATATGTGTTTATAACAATGAATACATACTAATTCTGCTGCTTTTTCAACTCCATCATGGTTTATTTTCACTTGCTTTGCTAGACAAGCAATGAATTCACCGGATTCTCTTGGCTGTAGAACCATCTAAAATTATTGATATTGCGATTAAAGAAACGTGGTAGTATAACAAGGAATATCACATTCTTGAGGGGACAAAGTAATAACAAAATGTTGTTGCGCAATCGTCGAAAGATAAAGAATTGATGTAACATTCAAAATTAGGACAACACAAAAAAAGAAATACATAAATTATTTCAGATCTAGAGTTAAAATTCGTAATTAAAATGTGAAAAATCTTTATTGTAATGTAATCTAAAATAATAAATACAACACGTAATTTAGCAGACAACTTGCATTTTCAAATTACAAACCAGTTCCACAAGTGTCGGTATATCAGTTGCCACTTTAGGGTTTAGAAGTGAAATATGTACAACATTATTTTTTTATATAATATATTTATTAATTTATAAAATGATAATTATTAATAAATAATATTTTCTTAATCTAAAAAAATTAATTTTTGGAATACATGTTCGTGAATAATATTTATCTATGTATTTTTTAGTTAACAGGTGGATCACACAGGCTTCATTCAAAAAAAAAAATAATAATTTTCGTTTCTTTTTTATCCTCTTTACTCTTTAAAAGTGTGATCAAAATAAAACATTTGCCATGAATTAAATTTTTTAAACTCTTTTTAAATTTGGCAAAGAGTTCAATCTTTGTAAAATTTCTGACACTTTTTTTAGTTTTTCTTTTATTTGGTTTATTTTTTTGCTGACGTAAAAGACGCTCATAGGTTGAGTTGATAATCAAAACTAGAGAGCCATTTGCGGCCTTCGGCTTTTTTTCCGGTACATTTAATTTAATGCTGTCAAAATGTTCTACGTGCTCCTACTAATATGCTTGCAAATATTTATAGTTTATTGTGAATTACCTCATAGTAAATTTGAATATAAATACAGTTTCAAAGGTCCATATTTAGCTCAAAAGGACGGAACTGTTCCGTTTTGGGAACATTTTGGAAGTAAGTTCAATTTTTCATGGTAATGTTTTGACCTGTATATTCGTACACGTGGCCTGTTAAGGCAGATCACTATATCTCTTATATTTATATTCTAAATTTTATTACCACAATAAACACGAAACTGTTACGCTATTTTCCATCGATTTTGAATCACAGACATCTAATAAAAAAAATAAGCAGTCGTGTTAATGAGAACCCATATGTTGTGTTTATCAATACTGATTTGAGTATTCTCTACATAAAAGTGCTTATTGTAAGTATATACCTAAAATGTTGCAATTATTTTTAAATAGATCTTTATGGGATTATTAAGGCAGAATAAGTATTGTTTATACATTTTAGAATATATTGAATCACATGATTTGATTGATATTTTGTGCCTTTTTAAGTCAAGTGGACTCATTCCTTATTTTCAAATACATTTTATATAAAGGAGTTATATATAAAATTTTGGAACAGATGTAGTATAGGACATTTGGCGCGTTTTTGTTTTTGGCGACGAAAAATTGCCGTTAAACAGCTCTATGACGTCATAGGATTGCCAGATTGAAAGTCGCCACAAGAATCGGAACATACCAACAATGTCAGGTGGGGTTGCCATACTATAAATATATCGCCCCTATAAAACACGCCAAAAAAAAACTCGCGCGCCAAATGTCCTATACTACATCTGTACCAAAATTTTATTTAAATAGTTTGATTAAAATATAATAACATCTATAATAGTCTATTCAACTTGCATGATATTCAATTTAAGACTACATTTACTTCATTGTCTTTAGTTTTCGAGTATATTACCTAATGTATTCTTCTACTTTAGTATGCTAAATTTATGCAAAGTTATATTTAAGTTCGGTCTGTTTCCAGTTTATGGTGCTACTGTCAAATTAAAATTTGGCGACAATTGGTGAGCGATAAAGTTTATATTTTGGCAACTCTAATAGGCGATGTGCATAGCATTTGTATGATTTATGTCAATCCTAATTTTTATTCTCAGATGGCTGGATTGCTTTGCTACCACATGCACTGCGTTTGACTTGTTGTTGTTGACATGTCGTGTTGATTTGCTACGGATGTTTATCTTAATAGTTTTTTTATGCTGGATTGTTGGTGAAAACTTGTTGTTGCTTAAAATGTGAAACAGACATGGAGCTTGCTCCTTGAAAGGATGTTTCATATTACTTTTGACATATAACTGACTGCTCGAAGGATTGTATGTAAGCAACATAATCATATGCTCATAGTAGGTATACCGACTTTGACGCTTAGTAGTCATAGGCAGGAGAGATCAATATTGCTCGGTTCAATTAATCGAGGTTCGAGTATGCTACATTAGCGCACAGTACGTTCATGTACTTCAGACTTTGATTTTATCGATTAATTGCATAATTGTTGAATCCAAAATGTCAAAAAAATAACCCATTATGTAGTTCTTTGAAACATTATTTAAATAACCATTCTGCTATTTTTACTTGGCAACAAACAAAAAGCGCATTATTTTGTAAATTTTTTTAATATTTTTCACGCTGAGCGGCAGAGCAAACTAGGAATTTACCGTGTTTAGATCAGTATTTTAATTTCACATTTTTACTTTTGATACAAATTTTAAAGTTGCTTAAGTCCAAAAATTGCAGGAATAGTTTTTTACAATTATATTTAATGCAAGTTAGTCAAGGGAGTGGACAACAAGAATAACATCAAAATAATACCTTTGAAAAATTTCTAACGATTTTCTTAAAATTGCAAAAGTAGGATATTTTTAATATTACCTTAAAAGGTAACACTTTTTGGTTAATAGTTAATTGGTATAAAGTTAATTCCTACAACACGATGCCCCCCCCCCCCCCCCCAAATGTGAAACTTGGCGACAATTGGTGGACAACAAAGTTTATATTTTGGCAACCTTGCAATTGGAAATTTAGGAGTTCTTTAATTGGCAACAAAACCTGTTTTTGTTGCCAAAAACATATTAGCATTACGAATATCGCCAATTTTCAGAATCTTGTTTAGGGGAACTGTGTTCTAGAAATTTACCAATGTTTTTCTACCAAAATTCTTTTTAAAGTCCAGATAATATTTTTCTAAATTCTAAAATGTAAAATGCATTTGTACCTTGTAATCTAAAAGACTAGTGTCATCCATCCATTTTAAGTTGTAAGTTATAATGGAATAAAAATTAATTCCACATTTGCCAATGTAACTATGCACCCTACACACCATCACCCATGTGGATTTATCAAGCTCGAAGATTAGCGGCTGGTTTCGAATTGTCTGCAGCATATCTTACTTTTACTATCTATTCTCTATAACCTGTATCTAAAATGCACCTGGTCAGGTTTTAAGTAGAAAGTTATCACTTCATTCCTTACCCTCCTGAATAACCCTAGAAAAATTCAAGGGAGAATGCAGACTGTAGAAGACATTGGTAGTAATTTCAGGAAAATACTTAAAGCTAGTACAAAAGATGGAACAGATGTAGTATAGGACATTTGGCGTGATTTTTTTTTTTGCGACGAAAAATTGCCGTTAAACAGCGCTATGACGTCATAGGGTTGCCAGATTGAAAGTCGCTACAAGAGTCAGGTGGGGTTGCCATACTATAAATTTATCGCCCCAATAAAACACACCAAAAAAAACCTTGTGCGCCAAATATCCTATACTACATCTGTACCCAAACGACAACTGATGTCAAAAAAAAAAATCAGCAGCGTTTTATTAATAGATATTCGCGTGGTAACTGGTAGTCCGGCACTTTTCTTCCAGCATAATTACCGGATTGTTCAAAATCAGCTAAATATCCGTTTCATCCCTTCTTTTATTTACTTTATAAATTCTCTTCCTTTCAGATGCAATTGCCAGTGAAGAAATGGTTCGTATCACACCCTCTCTCCGGAGTAAAAAGGGTGAGTTTTCTTTATACTATTGTAATAAATGTACAACCCTTTATTTAGAAAAAGTCGGGGAATGGACCTTTCCAACCAATGACAAAATTAACAATCCCTGTAACTACTGAATTCCCATTAGACTGTGGGACTTTTTAAAAACGTAATGATATGATCTTAGTTTTAAATATATATATTTTTTTTCAAAATGTTCGGTAACTGGTGCATTTACCTTATTTGCTCATTGTTATAACTGCCAAGACAGACATATGCCAACTTGTACTGATTAACAATGTACAGATTTTAAAAAAAATTGTAAAGTTAAACTGATTAATTTGTGCAGATTTCAAAGGGATTTTTCATTTTATAAAATTTTGCTCTGTCCGCCATAAAAAAACACAAAGAACTAAAAAAAAAAAAATATGCCTTTAAATAGCTTTATTAATGATTTATTTTTTTAAAAAAATGCTTTGTTGTTAAGATGTGTGTTTTAAATAAGCACATGCAATGCAATTTTTTTAGTTAGAAGTAAAAGTGCAAAGTTAGAAGTAAAAATTTAATGGTTAAAAAAATAATTAAAGATGTGGTAAGAATCGAAGGTATAGATCTTTTTAGAGATTAAAATCCAAGAACCCAATATTTATTTTAAAACACAACAGATTATGACTCCAGGCATTTTTTGAAGGGAGGCGCGCCCTTTTTCTTTGAAAATTGTATCCTGTATACCCTTTTATGGATAAATCGCTAATTTTCTTGCCTTTTTCAAAATCATATGACCATTTTATGAAAAGATCCGTTTTGTCCTTTTTACTTTTGTAGTACCCTCCCATCCCAGTTTTCCCTTCCTTTGAGAACGGAAGCTCCTCTAATTCAAAAACAAAATTTCTACGAGCCATTTTTTTAATTGAAAAAATTTAGTTTCGTAATAAATTTTTTAAGCTTTAATAAAAAAATTTCGAATTGATTACCTAGCATTCACTCTAGGAGTTTTTTGAAGGGCGCTCCGCCCTTTCCGCCCTTTTTTTCATCTTGATAGCATCCTCATGCCCCTTTTTCACAAATTCCGCCCCTCTTGCCCTTTTCAATCAAGCACAATCGTCTTTGCTTCCCTAGCTGTCTTTAAAAAAGGCTTCGATTAATTTTATTTTTGTGTGTAAACTGGAATTAAGTGAATTATGACAGTAAAAAAACAACCTCCTTTTTAAGTGTGCATGTTGTACAATCGTACTGCGCCCTGCCTTTTTTTATTACTAGACTGAACACTGGATTACGTTTAGGTATTTTATTATCAACTGACAATGATGTCAAGTTTTTTAAATAACTGCAATTTAATGCCGTAAGTACTCCTATTTTGATGATGGAAAATTAAGTTTATGCAGTTTTTGTTGCATTATGTTTTTTTCAGTTTTAATTGTATTTATTAAGTATTTGGTTATCATCAGCCGAAGGATTGCCGGTTTCAGTCAAAATCAGCAATTTAGTATGACTTGTTACGATTGTAAAGATGGCAAACTTAATATTTTATTTATTTTAATTCAGTTCTACAGTTATTTGACTACATATTAAGAGCTGATCAAATGCCAAAATGAACAGCAATTTAAAAAAAGCTGCAACTTGATACCAATTTTTGCAAAAAATAAATTTGACTACATATTAAGAGCTGATCAAATGCCAAAATGAACAGCAATTTAAAAAAAGCTGCAACTTGATACCAATTTTTGCAAAAAATAATTTTGTATCCTCGGCCACATCAACTCAACCAGGGTCTGACACCCATTGTCTCCGATTTTTATGAAACTTGGCATGTTTATTCCTTTTATAGATTGAAGTAAGAATATAAAATAGTTTTGCTCTATCTCATGCGGTTCAGGTTTCACAGTCTGTTAAAGTTTTTGGAATTTTGAGGTTTTTGTTGATTAGGCAGAGGAAACATAATTTGTTCTTTTATGGGAAAATAAATTTTATCTCCCTTGTTTACCAACCATTATTGATGAATTTTTTTATGAATATACATCAATATGTAAGGAATCTAGAAAAAATAAATCAAACTAGCAAGTGTGTGTCTATACATGATCAGAAAAAAATCCTAAAGTTTTATTTATAGATATTTTTAAATAAAATAGTGAGTTCTACGCTAAGTGGAATATCTTCAAAAGGGAAAAAGGATAATCAAAACCTTTTTTTAGTATTCTTGTTCTAAAAGGCATGCTCTACCACATGAAAAAATTGACAAGGAATGACCCTCTCATTATAGTGCCCCTTGGGGAAGAAATATGCCCTTTTTCTGAAAATAGAAGAGTACCCAGACTCTGTTCATTTTTGGAGTGAATCATGGTGACCTTCTGCCTCTATGATAACTATTATCATTGACAGGTTCCATCTGGTCCAAAAACAAGACTACCTTTGACTGGTGGCAGGCCGAGGTGATCTTCCGAGTGAATGGAAGAGGCAGACTTGGAGCAGATGGTTTCGTGAGTAAAAGATGACTCTTTTTTTTTTGTTTAGCAAAAATCTGTAAAAAGCATTTATACAACGTTAATTAAAACAATGCTATCTAGAAATAAGTATATATGGCATATTTAAATGAAAGGTATACTTGGTACTTTAGGATTATCCCGTCGACCTGCCAATGCTCTCCAAATCCTTTGGCGCTAGTTTTTCCCATGAAATTTTTTTTCAAAATAAACATTGTAAATACAATAAATTTATCAAATCATAATAATAATAACCATATATATTATTATATAAATCATTTTGACGGCCAAAAAGCCATCCAACCATGTGCCTTTTCGAATAGCTACTCGTTTTTCGCATCCCTTTACATTGCACCACCATTGCTTATCAGTTTTGATATACAACACCATATCATGGCCATTAGCGCACATTTTCTTAGAAGAAATAATTCCATACTCTTGAAAATATGCCACTGCACTCTCTTCGGTGATAGGCAAATCCCAATTTTGAATCATTTTGCAGCGGAGTGCAAAAAAACACCATTATATTTCAACAAGCTAAAGAAAACTAACTCGCATAGTCAAGGTCGCATGATGTCGACCAGATACGTCACGATTATTGGCGGAGAAGCTACCTTTTGGCGATAATATTGGGTTTGGCGAAAATGGTCGACAGGATAATCCCAAAGTACCGTATACTTTTATAGTGGATTTTCAATTTTTTTTTTATCCTCCTGAAAATACTTGGGACTATAAAAACATATAGAGAGAGAAAATGACCATTATTACTAAAGAGATTAAGAGGAATTAGGGAGCTCCGCTGACGCTCCGTCAGCCCACAGAGAATTGCTATACAAGCGGTTTTTTATCACTGCGTAAGAGAATTGCATATAAAGATTGTTAAAATAGTTACTCAGTAAATGATTATGTCCAGAGATGCATAAAAATGTAGTAACTGGTTTCTACAACCTATTGACATAAAATAAAGTGGGAAAACCTTGCTCTGAACTGCCAGCTTGGTGAGTTACGAGTAGTCCAAGACCTGCCGCGATCGATGCGAACAAAATTTGACTTTTACGTTAATTAGAAAAACATGCAGTGAAGACATTTTTATAGTTATAGCTTGTCTTCTAATTAAGATGTAAAAAAAAACTTGAGAAAATCAAAGAAGGTTTTGTAGCACTGTGCGCTTTTTGGTGTCAAACTGAGAACTGTTAGACATCGTTCACGTTTTCGAACCGAAGTTCAATCAAATCAAACTCGTTCGATCGTGGTTTCAGTGATGTCAAATAAGTTCGCTAATCTCATGCAGTCTTGGATATGATATGATGTGAAGTGAAGTAATTTATTTTATTACGTCATAGGCAATACACAGGATATAACGGGGGGCATATCACGAGCCCGGTGCGTACTTCTTCGGTTTTGACTATCGTAACTGACGATGCTAGTTTGTTGTTGTGCGGGCTGCAGTTTATTTCTTTCAATACGAAATGTAATTTAATTTTTATAGGAGCTTTTTTACTGCTCTTATTTTATGTTAGTTGGAAACGTATGTGTAGTTGAAGTCTTGTATATAAATAAAGAATATCTATATTTTTTTCAAAAGAAGTTATCTTTATTGAATTAGAAAACACGTACATACGATATGAAGGTATTAAAACTCCGACTACGGAGAACAAGAACCTTCTGCATTACGCGCCAATACTCTACCAATCAGGCAAAGTGATTACTCAAACCTAAGTAGGAGTATCAGATACATGAAGTGACCTGCACAGTACCCCTCTCTCAGTGAGTCTGAATGAGAAACGAATGATTAAGATGTCCGTGAAGTGTTATCACATGGACAATGATTGAAGTTGCGATGGGCCATTGGATGGGGTGTCGCAAGTGTTTGTTCTAAGGTTACGTTGATCTGCGGTCCGGAAGTTGCCAATGTAGCTAGCTCTAAGAACTTTTTGGCTGTCACTTGGAATCGAACCGAGGACCCTCTGCTTTATACACCTATACTCTTCTAATTAGACTAAAGTGATCACTCAAGCTCAATTGGGAGTATTGGGTATACACTCAAACCTGTTTTTGTGCGGTGGATAGGGACCGCATAAAAAAATTCGCACAAAGCTGTGCAAGTAGCTATAAAAAATAGTTTTCGCAAAAAAAAATGCGGTGGATAGGGCCGCATAAAAAAAAGTATCGCATAGAAAATAACTCAAATCTTTATAAAATAACTAGGAATTAATTTTTTAAACGAAATCAAGACACGAGGCTTGACAGCTACTTGGAATCTCGCCAAACCTTTTGGAATCTGATTTAGAAAATACACATGCGAACATTTTAAAATATTTTATTTACATATGTACTTATTTTAAACACATTCTAAACTTTTCAAAACGTATAACCATTATCCTTTGTAGTCTGACAATACGCGAACTTGATTAAAAATCGCTTTCATCAGTTGAAGATACTACCTCGCACTCTTTTAGAGTTGACTTTTTTTCAGTTACCATGTAGTCCGTGATCAGTTTTTGCGACGACTGTTGTTTCACTAGATGCTTGTATATGTCTTGGTAGCCAGATAATCAATTATGTTCCAATTTAATTGAAATTTTCATATATTGCACAAAAAAAATCTCTCAAAAAAAGACCGCACAAAAACAGGTTTGAGTGTATTATCAAGTGACCCCCACAGTTTCAATTCCAAGTTTAATCAAAATCAGATCGTGTTTCCGAGATTAGCATGGACAATCAGACCCTATTTAATTTTATTGGTATAAATATATTTACCTTAATGTGATTAATAAGTACTGTTATCGTTTTTAGGCTTTCTGGTTTACAGAGAATAAAGGCGTGGAGGGCCCAGTATTCGGCAGCAACGACCATTGGATCGGTCTCGGTCTTTTCTTCGATTCATTTGATAACGACAATAGGGTAAGTGCAAGTGTCTAATCTATCTGAATTACGTCTACCATCCTAAATGTAGATAATTGAAGAGTTTTATTCTAAATGTCATTTTAACGTTGGCATTATTTTGTATTTTTAGATGACGATGAATTGTCATGCTAAATTTTCTTGTGAACAGCTTACACTTTCATGTAATTTTACTTATTTTTTTATAAAATTATTCCTGTGTTGTTTTATACTTTAAGAGATATTTTAGTTAAAGTTTAAGCTTATGTAAATTTTTGCCTAATTTTATTGATAAAATCTCAAATTGAATATTTTATGACCTTTATGAAATGCACATAGATTAAATGTAATGTAAAATTGTTTTGGGATATATTGCATATTTTTAAACCTCATCTTCAACCTTTTTCATTTAGGGCAATAATCCATATATTATGGCCATGTATAATGACGGAAGTAAAGCTTTTGATCATCAAAGGTAATAATGGCTCCAATATTTAAAAATATGTGTATATTTAAAATATTCAATATTTAAAAAATGTCTAAAACTCAAAATCTAATTGTTTATATCAGTATTCACTTTCAGTATAATGTATTGTTTTTATGTTCCCTTGTGATATTTTGGTTTCTATCCCCCAACTTGTTTCGTTTCGTATCAAAATCATACAATTGTCCTATTTTGAAGTATTATTGAAATCGATACAGGTATCTTTATAGACATGTTTTTAATAAAAAGTCATTATTTGCGAAGAATTGTATTTTTTTATCATATTAGCAAATTTTACGATTCCTTTTGAGGTTCTTGAAGTACAGTGCAGGAATCGTGAGTAGAATTTTCGAGAAGCAGCGATAATGACGTTGGATCCCACTCCCACGACGGAAGTCTCGCACCACTACTATCACATGATGTCAGCTCCAAATTTTCCGAATTTAGTCCTCTACAAAAACTTTTAGTGGGATTTATAGCATCAGGTTTTCTAAAATCTAAATTCATCGGAAAAGCATAAAACGATACACCAGTGTAAAAATGAAGATGTTGAATTCAACATAAAGGATGCAATCTGGATGGCGGCTAGAGTGTGAGAATAAGTTTCTAGGATACCTTAACAAATACTGGGCGTAATTCGATGCCTACTGATATAATTATTAAGAATGAAAAGAAAATGCACCTCATTTCAAAGGATTTAGAATTTTCAAACCAAAACTATGCCAAAATCAGTGTGAACATCGATCTTACAAAAGATGTAAACGAATGTTCCAACGTCGATAACAATGTCCCTGTTGTGAATGGTTGCCAATTGCCCACTATGTAACTCTAGTGTGACGTTATTTAACCAAACCCTGTTCTTGAATCAGTTGTCAGGCTCGGAAATAACCCAAATGGTTAAATCCGGAACGAAGAGAAAACAGCGATGATGAGGAAGAAGGTGCTAATGTTGAACGAATTTCCAATCAGAAATGTGTTGAATTAACTAAACAGTTAATTCCATAGAGTAATGATACAAATAGAGGAATAAAAATGCTGATTTTCGTGTGTCCATCATTAAAACCACGTGATATGTGAAAATGCCAATTAATTCATGCCTTGGCGACTTTAAGAACTAAACGAGATCGAAGTATTGTAATATGGTTTTGTGTTTAATTTTGTATTTGAATATCGTTTTTTTTAACGAGTGGCACAATTTAAGGGAGTTAAACAGATATATTAAGGAGATTTTTCTTACTTTGTAGTTTTGAAATAATTGCGTTACGTTTTTATGTAAAAAAATTTACCATAAGCGAAGTTCTTTCAATAGTTTTTTTGTATACTTCAATAAGAAAATATGAATAATAAAAACTGAGAAATATAACGAGTTTCGCTTCTTCGAGTATTGAACGCAAATAAAATATTTTCGTTTCGTTAATGAAGAGGAAATATTTAGCGTATATTGTTTGAAAATAAGTAAATACGTACATATATGTTAAGAAGTTGAATACGGAGAGAACTCCTTATCACCAAAAGAGAAGAAAGTGCGCCAAATTTGAAACTCCTGCAGGTGTCTGAACGCCAAATGTGGCAGCGCTGTAATCACGTGATGTGAGTTTTCTTTTCAATGTTGACACCGCGGCCTTACGAGAGTCTGGTATTGAAGGCGCTCTCTATTTAATATTACAACTCTGGTTAATTCGGGGTATGACGCAAAAAAACTTTGTTGATGAAACACATATGATGGCTCTATATAAAATTGAAGAACTATTGAAAGAAAAGTATAATTTTAAACAACTAAAACTAGACAAAATGTTTAGCGCTCATCTTCCCAACATCGCGGACACTGGAGATTATTCAAAATGAAGTTCAATTGAAAATGTATTATTTTTTGTGATTTTAGTTGTGCAAACTGTCAATAAATGCTCCAGAAAACCAGAAATTTCAGTTGTCAATAATTTGTCCGGACGATTCCGGATAATTTGTCCTGTACTGTATTTAATCCAATATTACTTGGTGTAATACCTCAATAAATATTGTATTTAAAGAACAAAAGTAGCATTGATATTACAACATTAATGTCTTCTAATCTTGTCTTGCAGTGATGGCGTTGCCCAACAGTTAGCTGGATGCCAGCGGGACTTTCGTAATAAACCCTTTCCTGTTCGAGCAAAAATCGAATACTACCAAAATACTTTAACTGTAAGTATTTGAGCATTTTAAATTTAACACTCGTAATTATTTACATTTAAAAATTATTGAATTTCTTATATACTTTTTATGTATTTTTTAAATACTTAAGATTCAATTGTTGAACAGAACATACCAATCTTATGTAAAATCAAAGGGTACAGCTTGCTTTTTTTTTTTGTTGGCTGGCGAATATATTTGCACTTTTATTACCTATATGATTTTGCTAGTTAATTGTTTATTATGCACTTAAAGAAGTGATTATTTCTTTTATTGCTGGATATGCAATTTAAAAAACTATATATATTGTTTTTGAAGCAAGTATCTTAAGCCACATAACAAAAACCTTCATAAAATATGTAGTAGTATTTTATTAAATGTTGGTTTCTTGACAATGTTTTTAACTCCTGTTGAATTAGATGTGTTTTTAAAGAAGGCATGTATTTAGAAAAATAAGGAATTAAATTAGAAACAAAATTAAAGTATTTAATTAATTAAATTCATAGTTTTTTTTTTTAATTTTAGCACTAGTAAATTTTTTGTAATATTGTACAATATAATTTATACTAATTTTTAAAAAAAATTATATGTATTTGATTTTTAAAATGTTGCAGTTGTGTTTACGAGTCATTACAGTCTCCATTTCTTAAAATTAGTCTAATATGTCATGCTTGTTTATTTAAAAATTTAGTTAGCATGAAGTAAGTTTTAATACTAAACAGCATTCGGATGCAAATTCCCGTACCTATAATTTTTATTTTCTTCAAATGCTTCTAGGTTTTGTTTCACAATGGTAACACCAACAATGATGACGATTTTGAGCTTTGCCTTCGAGCAGAAAACATCTACTTACCTCAATATGGTCATTTTGGTCTTTCTGCAGCCACTGGCGGATTGGCAGGTAAATGAATCGCAAGTTATAAATAATTAAAATTTTAAGTTGCTGATGTTTCAGTTTGTTGCGTGCTACTTATCAACAAGACAAAAGTCTAAAGTAGCTAATGTAAATAAGATTTATTACTGTAAATTATAAATAACATCACAACAGACAAGGGCGAGGATTGACTCTAGGCAATTCGGGGAAATAACTGTGGGTCACCGAGTGGCAGAGTCGTGTTGGGATCCTTTAAGAATGGTTTAGCAGCAAAGAACACCTGGAATCTCTTCACTGGAGTGATTTCCTTACAAGATCTTTAAACACAGACACCACCCAAACTCCGGTGAGCAGGGTGGCAACATAACCGGGAAATCAGTGAATTATCATGCAATATTTTAATTCTGGAAATATCAGGGGAAAAGTCAGGAAATTTTTCAAAATTTCGCAAAAAATCAGGGAAATTTAAAAAATTTGATCATTAAAACGGCAATTATCATCTGTTATGCCCTTTATTCTGGATAGTTTAGTTATCAATATTTCCTTTTAGTTCTGAAAAACAATTTAAAAAAGAAAATATGTGCATTTTCAGTTTTATTTTTGTAAAAACGTTAACCACTTCTGGTAGCAAAGTGTGTTGGACTTTAGTTGCAAGCAACGTTTGGGGGCTAATGAATATGTGATTTATTGAAAATTAGAATAGGAAATATGAAGCATCCATTTAAAATTATCTACAAAAAAAATAAGTTGAAAATACTTACTTGCTATTTTGCATTAAATGCTTCCAGAGAATATGTTCAATTACAATTATGCCTGTCGCAATTGTATAATTTTTGTTGTATCTATAAATTATTATTTTAACTGACAATAAGTATTGCTTATTTTTTTTCATTTATAATGCAATATATTTATTGTATTATTGTAGCGTGAATACTTTGTTTCTATACAAAGCATGTATTGCAACGTTTCTTAATGTAATTGTAAAATCAGGGAATTTTTTGTGGCACCATCATGGAAATCGGGGAATTTTTTTTCCATAATTTTGTTGCCACCCTGGAGAAGAACTCTCACACTAAATTCCACGGCACTGACGAGCTTACGAGACTCTGAATGGAACTTCACTAGAGTATAAGACCGACGAGAGATGTGAATGATCCCATTTATATATTTCTCCCCGCATGCGCATTGGTTGGCTGTCGAAATTAGCATACAAGATCTTCTTAATCTGACAACGACGGTTACACCGAAACCAACCAACCAGGCCATGCTAAACCTAAAACTTAGCGATTCAAAACGGGACCGTCACAAGTTGTAGATAAGACTTCAGTGGTTTGTATAACCAGTTACAGAGAGGGGAGGCAAGTTTTGTCTTATTTTCATTAACTCAACAAAATAAGAGTTGATCTGCTTAACCATTTTTCAAATACTTCATTTAAAAGTAAAAATCCAAAGTACCACGATTTGAAGTTCAATAAGTAACTGAAATGCGTATGTGATTGGACATGAGCTTTTACGGAAACGTAGCGAGAAACAACAGTTGCTTAATGCAGCGAGGGTTAGTCCAGGTAAAAAGAAACAATCGAGAATTTCAATTCTGCAGCTAGTAAACCTGTGAATCGTTGTGTGTCGATTCTTTGAAGCTCGGAAAAGAAAAACGGGAGATGGATCTAAAAAAGATAATTTTTGTGTCTTGTCAGCAAAATATATATAGAGCTGTAGACATAAAAAAAATATTACTGGGTGTACAGTCGTCAAACTGAAATTTTTATTAAAAAGTTTGGCGTCAAAAATGATGCCTTGGTGTAAAATTACGATTGTGAAACTGAAATTTTAAGGTGCAAAATACACTAACGATTGCTAATTTCGAACCCTGCTATTAATACCTTCAAGTGTAATTTTGATATACACTCAAACCTGTTTTTGTGCAGTGGATAGGGACTGCATAAAAAATATCTCACAAAACTTCATTAGTAGCTATAAAAAATAGTTTTCACAACACAATTAAAAAGTATTTTTCATGCAGTGAATAGGGACCGCATAAAAAAAGTCTCGCGTAGAAAAATAACTCAAATCTTACGAAATAACTAGGAATTGCCTTTTTAAACGAAATCAAGACATGAGGCTTGGCAGCTTACCTTGGAATCTCGCCAAACCTTTTTGAATCGGATTTAGAAAATACGCGAACATTTTTAAATATTTTATTTACATATGTACTTATTTTACACATACAAAACTTTTCAAAACGTATAAACATTATCCTTCATAGTCTGACAATACATGCGAACTTTCTTGTGGTATACTGGTTCAAAATCGATTTCGCCACTTGAAGATACTACCTCGCACTCGTTTAGAGTTGACTTTTTTTCAGTTACCATGTAGTCGGTGATCAGTTTATGCGACGACTGTTGTTTCACTAGAAGCTTGTATATGTCTTGGTAGCCAGATAATGAATTGTGTTCCAATTTGATTGAAATTTTCATATACCGCACAAAAATAGGTTTTAATGTATTTTCTTAATAAATTAATGTTTTCATTTGATCAAAGTTGCATTTATTCCCCATATAAAAGCATTTGTATTCTACTTGCAGATGATCATGATGCCCTAAAATTTCTTACTTACAGCTTATACCCACCTGGCACACAACCAGTAAGTATAGATCCTTTGTTAATAGTGGATTTCTTAAAACGATATTTCTGAGTGTGAAGCAAGCAATACTATCTATTCAAGTGTTTAAAATCTATGGTCAAATTATTTAGTTTTAAATTGTTAATTTAATTTTATTTTTACTCATTATTTTTTTTTGCATAGTTTATTAAATTACGACATTGTTGTCATATAACTAGTTATGAAAGGAAAATGAAATAGTGTTAATGTCTTACAAGAAATTTCAACACAAAATAAAGTTTTAAATTTTCTATAAAAGTTTGTGAATTTTCCTCCAAAACTGAATTATTTATTACATTTCAGTGAATATTAAAAATTTGTTTGTATTTTGTCAATATAAAAAACAATATACTTTTAAATTATACAAAATTAATTGAAAAGTAAAATTGATGTTTAGATGTCTTTATAAGATGTTAAATTAAAACCTGTTCAATTTTTTTATACAGTTTACAATTATACAAGTGCTATAAATACAATACAATTACAAAATATGTGTGACTGGGTTTGTTATTAACTATGGGTCAGATAAAATGTCTACTGCAGGATTAAAAATTAAGAGATGCACTATGGACATAAACTTTTCATATTGCACCTAGCATTTTATAACCAAAAAAACCTTCATATATAATTTTTTTAAATATTTCATTTCACTAGATAGAAGCATAGATCTAAATATATATCTTTGATCCATCTTGAATTTTTAACAGGTTGTCATATATCGTTTAACCATGTTACCACTTTTTTCCCATAACATAATTAGTTAACAGGTGAGTAAAAAAGTAAACAAATTATAAATATGCTATTAGCAAAGTAAAATTATTAATTGTCTATAGTATTGGTTCAATATGCCTATTTTCCATTTAAAACTTTAACCTGTACAACAGTTCTACATAGTTATTCGAATTTAACTGCATTTATATGGTTTTTATACAAATAACTGCAAAACAATTTTTTAATGTTTTAATAGCTAAAACACTGTTTAATATTTTATAAGTTTAGAATTTAAAAATGGATTTTAAGTATCTCATTTTATCTAATGTTTTTTAAATAATTTATTTCTACCTCAAACTAAAAAAAGCTTGTGTTGCATTATTTTTAGATAAAAGTAAAAACCGAAAGAAATAACCAGGGATGGAAATTAATTGAAATAATATCTTCGAAAATTCATTATTTGATTAAAATTAGTTTTATGCTTTTTCATTTATCATGATAATGGCAGAATTTAGTAAGTTCTGTTGTCCTCAGGGAAACATATGAACAGGGTGGCAACATAACCGGGAAATTAGCACGGATTTTTTTTTATTCTGGAAAAGTCAAGGAAATTTTTAAAACGTCACAAAAAATCAAAGAAATTTTCAAATTTGGATCATTAAAACGGCAATTATCGTCTGTTATGCCCTCTATTCTGGGTAATTTAGTTGTTAATATTTCTTTTTAGTTCTGAAAAAGAATTTTAAAAAAAGTATGGTTACGTGCATTTTCATATTTTCAGTTTTATTTTTGTAAAAACATGAACCACTGCTGGAGGGAGCAGCAAAAGTTAAGTGCATTAGAACTTGAATTGTAAACATGTGAGGGGCTAATGAATTTGTGATTTATCGAAGATTGGAATAGGAAATATGAAACATAAAACATTTAAAATTATCGACAAAAGAAATAACTTGAAAAAACTTGCTTTTTTTTTGCGTTATCTGCTTCCAGAGAACATGTTTAATTATTATTATTCCTGTCGCAGTTGCGTAATTTGTGTTGTATCCATAAATTATTCTTTTAACTGTCAATAAGTACGAGGTGTGGCTAGAAAAAAACCGAACTGATGCTATAAAAAAAATTTATTTTCCATTATTTACAATTTGATGTTATCTCCTTCAATGTACTCTCCTCCTCGGTCTACACACCGCTCCATACGAATTTTCCACTGTTCATAGCAATGCTGCAGATCATTTTCGGTAAGTCCATACATTACTTCCGTCGCTTTTTCTTTTACTGCTTCAACACTCTCAAATCTAGTTCCTTTCAAAGCTGACTTGACTTTAGGGAAAAGAAAAAAATCACAGGGGGCCAAATCAGGTGAGTAGGGTGGATGGTCTAAGATGGGAATGTTGTGATTGGCTAAAAACGTCTTCACTAACAACGCATTGTGAGCTGGGGCATTGTCTTGGTGCAGGATCCATGTCTTTTTTTTCCACAAATCGTTCCGTTTTCTCCGTACTCGCTCACGTAGGGTAGTCAGGACGCTAATGTAGTAATGCTGATTCACTGTTTGTCCCTCTGGTACCCAATCAATGTGTACAATCCCTTTGACATAAAAAAAAACAATCATCATTGCCTTGAATTTCGATTTTGACATTCGTGCTTTTTTTTGTCGTGGAGAATCAGGAGATTTCCAATGCATCGATTGGCGTTTGGTTTCGGGATCGTAAGTAAAAAACCACGATTCATCACAAGTAATAACATTTTGTAAAAAGGTGGGATCACGTTCAATGTTTCCTAGGATGTCAGAACAAATCATTCTTCGGCGTTCCTTCTGTTCAATTGTGAGACACTTTGGAACCATTTTTGCACACACTTTGTGCATGTTGAAACTTTCATGAAGAATATGCCTAACACTTTCCTTGTCAATTCCTGTCAACTCGGACATTGCTCTGATTGTTAAACGGCGATCTTCTCGAACAAGTTTACCGATTTTTTCAATGTTTGCATCAGTTTTTGCTGACAATGGTCTGCCAGTGCGAGCGTCATCACTTGTGTCTTCGCGGCCATCTTTAAATCGTTTAAACCACTCAAACACTTGTGTTCGCGATAAACAATCATCGCCGTACACTTGTTGCAACATTACAAACGTTTCACTTGCAGATTTTCCAAGTTTGAAAAGAAATTTGATGTTAACACGCTGTTCTTTCTGTACACTCAACATTTTTCCGACGCACAGACAAAACGTCAACTACTTAGAACAGACGCCACGGGCAGACTGAGTGCAGGAGGCAGATAAAACTCGAGCAGTAGGCGGAGCAAGAGTCACGTGACAGGCCAGGCGACTTTCAGCCTTATTGCATTCGTTTTATTGTTTCACCTGTGCTAGTTCAGGTTTTTTCTAGCCACACTTCGTATTGCATATATTTTTTCATTTATAATGTAATTGTAAAATCGGGGAAATTTTTTTGACACCATCATGTAAATCGGGGAAATTTCAGTGAACTTTTTTCCAGAATGTTGTTGCCACCCTGTATAAATGTCATTTTTATATTGTAGCATATTTACTTTATGAAATTTCTTAAAATGGGAGATTACAATAGTCTTAATATGTGGAAACTATTTTTTTTAATCATGCCTTTAATTCTGTAAACTTAAGTGAACGTTTAAATTTTGCCAGCCTATTGGATATCAGCCACAGCAAGTGCAAACGGTATGTGATATGATTGTATTTAATGTGTGTGTAATTTGTAATGCAATTGCATGGTATAACTTTAAAAAAAAAAATTGAACACTCTACTTCTGTTTGTGGGTTTGCATGTTACTTAAAAGTTACAAAAGTTTGCTTGTGAATTTTTTTTTTAATAACTTAATTACCTACTGGATAACTCTGGTTTATCTTTATTTCTTCTAACTGTACATATTTTCCCATTCAAAGCACTTCTCAAAAGTTGTGCATTTTTATGAGTTGCTTATTTAAAGAATTGTATGTTTTTAAAATTCATATCAGTCTTGTATGTGATAAGACATTTTGTATAGCAAATAACCGCATTTAAGGATACTTGGGTGCACAAATAAAGTTTGGGATCTATTGGGTGGTCAGAAATTGTTGGGTAATGATTATTTGGCTATATTGGCATAATTTTTTTTTTTGTCCAACTACTTCACTTACTCTTGGCGTTTTTTGAAGGGCGGCCCACCATTTCCATCCTTTTTAAATCTTGAGAGCACTCTCATGCCCTTTTTGAGAAAATGCTGCCCCTTTTGAATCAAGCACAAGCGTCCTTGCTCCCCTAACTATCTTTAAAAAAAACATTGATTTTAAGTGTAAATCGGAATTAAGTTCATTATGACAGCAGTAAAATAAACTTCTTTTTAACTACACATGTTACATATTCGGGATGAATACACGGTAATTTCAAGCAAAGGGATTTGGGGGGGGGGGGGTTAAAGGACGACATCCCGATGTGTTAACAGATGGACAAGCCCACCACAAAAGTGTCCGTTTCCTTTCAATAGTGCCCCTTTTTATTTTTAGAGTGAACACTGTTACTTATATTATAAAAAGCTGCTTAGCTTTACGGCAACAAAGTAGTAGTTACAGCATAGCAAAAATAATGGTTTATTATGTGACCAAACAATGACAATAGCCATACTGGTGTCTGTATCTCTATAAACTAGGCTTCAAATATGAAGGTTGCAAACTTAATTTTTATTGTTAATTAGAATGTGGGAATGTGGAGTTTTTTTGAAAAATAATCCTTTAAAAGCAAATGTATTCAGTTGCACAGTTTTACATGTAAATTTTGAAGTAAAATATTCAAAGTTTGGGTTTTTATGTTGCTTTTTGTATTTTATGTAGCCATTCAGGTTTTCAATTGGATTTATCAAAAATTCTCTGATCTAAAATGTTTGTTGTTATCTTTGATTGAACATCAGGCTAAAGTGAAATGTTCTATTATGTCAAAAATGAAGAGTAGTCATTAAAATTATAGCTGGAAGAAAATACATAAAATCCCAGGCTAGTATTAAATATATAAAATATTTTCTCCAGAATTGATTTTCAATTAGGCTTATCTCAAAACAAATATGTGAGTTTTGCTTTAATCTCATGAAGGTTAAAAGTGGAATAGAATATATTTGTCCACACTACTTTCTCATTAGCAGTATAAAGCATTTATGCAATGTTTTAGTATTATACTCATTGCAGTATAAATTGCCTTTCAACTAAAAAAACTTTTGTTCTTCTAGGCCTCAAACATTGGAGATGCAGAGAAGGAAAAGTTCTCAAAAGAATATGAAGAATATAAAGAAAAGCTTGAGAAACAAAAAGAAGAGTAAGTCATTGCATTAAATTTGTTTGTATATATAATTTATTGTTGCATATATGTAAATGTATATATATATATAAACTAATAAGAGTGAAAAGTATGTTGAGCCAGGAATCAAACCCAGACCCCTTGTTTAGCGCACAAGTGCTCTACCACTGAGCTCTCCGGACACCAACCTTCAGAACCTTTTCACTCGAAACTCTGTTAATGCAGCTTAAGTGCTTCACTGGAATTTATATTATGTCTGTATGTGTCTACTCTTCCTATCTGTGTTCTGAGTGAAAAGTTTCTGAAGGTTGGTGTTGTCCGGATAGCTCAGTGATAGAGCACTTGTGCGCTAAACAAGGGGTCCCAGGATCGACTCCTGGCTCTTTTTACTCTTATTAGTATTGCAGTTCCTTGTGTTAATGCAGCTTTAAGCGCTTCAGGGGAATATGTATGATTTATTCTGTATGTTTATTTCATGGTTGATGTTATTATACACACACACATCTATATATATAAATGCAAAAACCCCACTCGTCACTAATTCTCCAACTTCCTGTATACCTATGAAGAAGAAATTTGGCAAACTTGTTACTTATATCTTATATAGGAAAAGTAGGCTATTTTTGTTCCGATCGAATATATTTAAGGGAGTGTAAAACCCCTTTTTCGATGTTAGTAGTGTGGGGTTCACTTCATATACCCGATACTCCCGCGTAGGTTGTTGTGATCAGTTTAGCCTGACTGGCTTAGTATCGGCGTAGCTAGCAGAAGTTCCTTGGTTCGATACCGAGTGTAGCCAAATAGTTTTAGTGCTACGGTAGCAATGTTAGTTTGGGAATTTATTAAAATATGGATGTTAATCAACGGGAGTATCGTATGCATATCCACATTATTGTACATCCAACTTCTCCGTATTATCAATCTTGCGGGACCTTGCTAATAAAATTTCGTTACAAATTGTAACTTTTAATACTGTGGTTCCTTCTGATGGGTGACAAATTAAGAATATTATATATTTCGCTCATAAATATTGTATTTGTATCTATTTTGTAACTTATTTCCTTCCCGTGCGTAGAACGGGTATTTCAGCTAGTATATATACAAGTATATGTTTTTTATATAATATACTGTAACACTTTACTGTATACTTTCCTCTGTTTTTCTATTTTCTGCTCAAAGCGCAGTCATATCTTGTTTTTAACAGTTAATAGTCGAAAACATTTTTGTTATTTATGTTCTTTTTACAAGAACAGTTACCTCATTATTTTTCTTCGTGCTCCTAGATAATGAAAATAATTTGTTTTGGAGTTAGTAAGGGAACAGGCTAGCAAAAGAACATATTTTTTAACTTCAAAATGCTGTTGTTTATTTTTGAAAAGCAAAATAACAGACTGATTTGTTATCTGAGTGGCCAAACACTTATGCTAAGTGTCAAAATTATTAAAGTGGTTAATTGTGGGTTTTACATATGGGTTATTTTTCTATACTAAAGTTGTACACCGTTCTGAATCGAATGTCTATGTGTGGTACTATTGTGGGTTTCACTTCATCTACCCGATACTCCTGCTTATCCAAGAGTGATTACTTTGGCCTGACTGGCAGAGTATTGGCGTAGCAAGCCGAAGTTCCTCGGTTCAATACCGAGTGTAGCTAAGTTGTGCATAGTACCGCTACATTGGTGACCCGGACGTGATCTGAACACGCAGCGCTACGTTGGTGGCCTCCGGACTGCAGATCAACGCAACCTTCAAACAAGCACTTGTGACACCATCGAATCAACCACTGCCATGTGATAACACTTCACGGCATCAACTACTTCTCACATGATAACACTTCACGGGCATCTCCATCGTATGTTCCTCCGTCCGACTCACTGAGAGGGGGTACTGTGGGGTTCACTTCATCTACCCGATACTCCCGCTTAGGTGAGAGTGATCACTTTGGCCTGACTGGCAGAGTATCGGCGTAGCAAGCCAAAGTTCCTCGGTTCGATACCGAGCGTAGCCAAGTTGTGCATAGCGCCGCTACACCAGTAATTTTAATTTAACTTCTGCATAGAATTTTGAAGAAAATATAACACGTATTTAATAAAACGAAATGTATTTTATATAGGTATCGAAAAGACCATCCGGATGAAGCCAAAAGAAAAGATATGGAGTTTAACCCTGATGAAGTGGTCAGTTAATTCAATAGTTTTGATATTGTTATGCCTGTTACTATGCCTGCTGGTGT
This sequence comes from Troglohyphantes excavatus, assembly GCA_963932185.1. Classification (NCBI taxonomy): domain Eukaryota; kingdom Metazoa; phylum Arthropoda; class Arachnida; order Araneae; family Linyphiidae; genus Troglohyphantes; species Troglohyphantes excavatus. The sequence continues at coordinate 68,077,873 of OZ010670.1, forward strand.
TTCTTTATATTCTCTGTTTAACTGTTGTCATTATATGCTTGGATTACAAAAGGGATTGTATTATATTAGTTGTCTAGTTACAAACACAGTTACATCCAGTTATAAAATTGCATGAAGGCTATGACTGCTAGAACTTTTTATATTCCTTTTATTTTAAAATAGCAGAGTGTAAAGAAAAATGTTGTGTGGAGTTTAGCTTACATTGTTAATTGTTACAAAACTGTTTGAATGTCTGGTTTTGAAATTATAATAAAATATTTAGTTACTGTATTTGGTGGTTAAACTGCATATTTCAATTCTAAAAAGAATTATAGCGAAATTTAAAGGTTTTTAAATATAATGTAAATTCTATCAGTCGCATTGTTTTATAAATAACTTCGTAATATTGAACATTAAAATTATAATGCAACATTTGGTTTAATCGCTAGTTGTATATTCATTATTTAACAAAATTCAGAATTCTATTATTATGTTTGCATGATCTTTTTCAGTTAATACGAAAAATTTTTAACTATTAACTTAATTAACATTTATTGTTTGAACATTTCCCTTTAAATGAATGTTTGTAAATTATATAATTTTCTTTAAACCCTTTTTAAATATAAATAGTAAGAACTTATAAAACATATTTGTTGCAAAAAAAAAGTGTCTTTATTGTGGATGTATGATGCATTCAATGTAATTCCATTACTACTTCATTGCGATTTATTTTCTTTTTAAAAACTTAATTTACCATGTAAAAATTTGCATAAATTTTGGCTAATATATTTTGTAATTGTACTATGGATAGTGTTTAAAAATTGAATGTGTAATATTTTAATTTTGACGTAATATATATGCTGTCAAATTAAATGAAAATATTATTAAAGTAATATAGTGTAGCTCAATATTGTTGAATAACAACATTTTAAAGTTACAAATATTGATTAGCAAAAACAGGCTCAAGGCGAACACGGGTGGTCCAGCTTATATCTCCCAACTATCCCCCAATGAATATATAACTTTTTAAAATCCTTTACTCCTGTACAATTAACACTATTCACTGGCAAGTTGTTCCATTTGTCTATTACCCTATTATGTTTCAAATACTGACCTCTCCTGAAGGATATGCAGTCCCGTAGGGACTTTGCTGTCACGGCAGCATCCCCACCCCGCACTTAAGGAACAGCATTTTCTTTATTCAAGAGCATTTCAAGTATACATCAATGTACAAAAGTTTTTTGTGGGGATACATGTCATAATATTCTCATTTTGTATAATGTAACTTCTTAAATGTTTTAACAAATTTCAACTTGTGAAGCAACACGCTTCTAGTTTTGACAACCTGTTATTTTGTTTAAACGACAATAACAAAAATTTTTCCACAGTATGGGGTATATCCCCTGACAGATGTGTTATCCTAAAACAAAGACTCTATTACCCTATTATAGAAATAGTGTTTTCTCCCTTCCCGATTAAAATGGGATTTGTTTAATCTAAACCCATGACCTCTCGTTCTATCACTCGTATTAAATCTAAAACTTCCACTTTAATAAATTTGAATAGTGGAAGCAAATATCCCCTAACCCTCCTCTCTTCCAGATTATATATATTCAAATTTCTTAAAAGTTGTATTGTTTAAGCCCTCTTTAATAGTATGTTCTGTTTTTCTAAGATATTTACACTAGCCAGGAAAACAAAATGTTTGATAGTGAAATAATAGAAAAATATATTTTGTTATGCATTTCTGTGTAGAGGTTTGTTGCATGTACATGGTGTGTTCCATAAGTAATGCGACCAAATTCATAAAAAATCATTTATTGGACATATTCGTACAATTAGTTAAAAATCTTCAAAATAGCACCCTCCTGCTTCGATACATTTATGGAGGCGGTGTTTACAGGCCTGGAAGGCCTTCTCCGGGAGGTTCTTCAGAGTCGACGTAACATGAGCCTGGAAGTTTTCAATCGGGTCCCAGTGTTTCCTTTTCAGGGCTCCTTTTAAGCGAGGAAACAAAACAGTCTGGGGGAGCCAGGTCAGGACTGTAGGGGAGGCTGGGGAACCAGTGGGGTATGGGTCCTGGCCAGGAAATCGTTGACGAGGAAGGCGCTGTGGCTTGGCGCGTTCATGATGAAGTTTCCATGCGTCCTTGATGTCACTCTGGCAGTGCGAGATCCTCCTTTTCAGCCTTTTGAGCACTTCCAAGTAAAAAGCTGCGTTCACAGTGGTCCCGGAAGGTACGAATTCCTGTTGGACAATGCTTTTGACATCAAAGAAGACAAATGAGCATTGTTGTGTGTCTATGATTGTACACTTGTGCCGTCTGTGATTTGTACAAGCTATCACTCCCAAAGGCCTGCTGAATTAATAGAAACGTTTCGGTGGCGGGCTTCCCAAATTTAATGCAAAATTTGATATCGTAACGTTGCTCTATCGATCGCGCCGTGTTACATTAAGATCAAAACATGCTTCACAAAAACGCATGTCCTGACCATTTGACAGCTCGGATCCGAGTGAGAATGGGTTCGTTATGAAGCTAATAAACCCCTCCACCTAACCCAGCAGGTTAGAGGGCACTGCAGTGTATAGTCGTGTCTGGAAAAAATTAGTCGCATTACTTATGGAACGCACCTTGTATAATCTGCAGTAGTTATTTGTCCTCATGTTAGTTTAGGTATAAATGGTTTGTAAAATGGGAGTGACAGCTTGAGCATTGTTCTCATGATATGTCCAAGGCTTTGTAATAAAAGGCATTGTTTCCAATCATTCTTCAAAATGCAAGTTCGTTCTATGAGAAACTGTATTAAATTATGTGATTAAAAGGAAAATCCTTTCAAAATAAAAATATTTTGTGTATTGCACGTTATAAATTCTTTAAGGGGGCTATTGTCCTATAGTCTGTCAGTGCTCTATATGTTAAACTGATATGTAACTAACTTTATGTATGTTTCAGTATGAAACCTCTCAACAAAGAGAGCTTCAGCAAATCTTCCAAGGTCAAAGTTCAATATTCGAGATTCTACGTGGGCTGCATCGCAAGATTGATGAAGTCATTGGAAGGCAGGAGCGAGCTTTATCCATGCTAACTGCTGTGCAGCCTGGAGGTACTGAGCAACTTTTGTATTTTTACTAGAACCATTTTAAAAATTTAAGGGTTGTCACATTGGCAAAACCTGGAATTGTGAAAACATTTCTGAAAAACTAGAGAATTTTTAATGTTAATGTGCAAAAGATAATTTTTTTTTCATTTATTTCTCTGTTTAGAATTTTTTATAAAATGTATGCAAAGACTTGGAAAATCCAGTGAATTATTAATTTGCAACCCTGATAGTGGGCTTAATTCAAATTAATCAAAACATCTTGCATTTATATAAATTCCTAAAGTTAAACTTGAAACTTATTATTCTAAATGTATTAGAAATGAAATCAGATGTCAATATGGATCATATTTGTAGAACATTAAAACAAATCTTATTTTTTTTCTTAAAATATTTCAGTGTTTCTAAAATTTTCTTAACTGTATTTTTTTTTAATTGTTATAAAGAGTGGGTTGTAACATAAGGGTACTTACAACTTGGTTATAATAGCGTAATAAAAAACAATTATTTTCTTATTATATTGTGCAATTGTTACTAGTACAGAAATATTATTCACTAAAAATAACTCAACAACAATGTCTAACAATTAAAAACTGCCAAACTAATAAATATATTGTGCTCTTCTATATTGTCAATTAATAAGACTAAATATAAATACAAAATATGTGAAGCTCTGTATGTTTTTCCAATGGTTTAGTTTAATAAAATATGAATTTAAAATTTATAATATTTTCTATAAAATGAATAGTATATTTTTTTAACTCCCCCCCCCCCCCCCCCCCCCCCCCCCCCCCCCTTATATTATTAACCCTTTCTGACACTCAAGGCTGTATATATACATCACATCCAGGGATCTCCAGTTTTCTAACAACGGATCCATATTTTTAATTCATAAGAAATACTCCATCTTAAAATATTTTTAATTTAAAAGTTTGAGATACAACTTACAAGCGATATCTTTACGATTAGCACAGAAAAAATTATTTAAAATTTAGGCGAAAACAACTTTACAATGGCTAAAATCATGTGAGCTTCAATAGGTTAAAAGTTATTACTCTTGCAGTATATTAAAGTTAATACATTTTTAAAAAAAACAATCTCTCAATTAAAAGTTAAATCTGATTTATTTTGAAACTCAAACACTCGTATTCCTTTGCATAATACTGAACACTTGTAGTGTTAGCTTCTCCCCCCCCCCCCCCCCCCCCAAGTTTAAAATCACAAACATTTACCGGTATGCTAATTGGTGTTTTCATTTTTTAGGTGGTGGTGGGGTTCCTCATGGGCAGGGTATGCCCCCTCCTCAGGTAGGGGGAGGGCTGGGCAGACACGAGATCGAGGCTCTTCTCGGCGGACAGAGGGAGATAGTGCAGTCTGCCAGGGACATCAAGTAAGGAAGCTTTAATTTATTATATCAAGTTATTTTTGGACTTCATGTCCCCATGTCCTGTTAGCCTTAGGCCGCTTTTACATTTAACGACACGACACCGATAAATCGTGAACGATCGCGAAGGGACAACACAGCGCTTTATTATATCGTCTGATGGTTAATTTTTCATTGCACCGATTTCGTTCACCGAAAACGAAAATTTTTACATTCAGTGTGTGTTCGTCTGTTGCCGAGAGCACATCTATTCTCGATATGGCGCATCGCAACAAATTACATGATAACAAACTGCGATTGCTGTATTTAAGGAGAAAGAAGAGATCGATAACAAAACGCTTCTGGGTGCATAATATCATCAAAGCAAGACATGTTGAAGAATTTTATGTTTTATTTGAACATCTACAAAAAGCTAGAGCTAACCACTAGAGCTGCACAGTGGGCTATTGGCGACGTATTGACTAAATATTGCCTCCCATGCCTTTTCTCGAACAATCTTGTTCTTGTAAAATTCATTTCGCTTATCCCAAATACAGGTCCTTTACTTCCACTAATTCACACAAGTTCAAAATATCGAACTTAAAAGCCATATTGATAATATAAATAAGAAAAAACACAGTAGACTATAGCAGACGGCAACAAGATTTTCCGAAACAAACTAAAATGTCGTCACGATGAAGTAGGGAAGGCGGGTGCCCACGATAAAACATTCCGATAAATTGTATCGTCTGATCAGCAACGACAATATCGTTATCGTATCGGCTAGTGAAAAAGCGCCCGGCTTTGTATGTGTATTTTGTCTATATCGTGCCACAGAAATCGTATACGATTTATCGGTGTCGTGTCGTTAAATGTAAAAGCGGCCCTATTCTCCCCTTCTTAATGATGTATGGGGTGGCAACATAACTTGGAAATCAGGGAATTATCATGGACATTTTTAATTCTGGAAAAGTCAGGAAAATTTTCAAAATTTCACAGAAAATCAGGGAAACTTTCAAATTTGGAACATTAAAATGGCAATTTTCTTCTATTTTGTCCTCTATTCTGGGTAATTTAGATGTCAATAGTTCCTTTTATTTCTGAAAAAGATTTTTTTATAAAAAGTATGGTTATGCTCATTTTCAGTTTTATTTTTGTAAAAACGTGAACCGCTGCTAGAGGGAGAAGCAAAGTGCATTGGACCTTGAATTGTAAGCAACATGTGAGGGGCTAATGAATATGTGATTTATTGAAGATTATAATAGGAAATATGAAGCATATAAAACATTTAAAATTTTCTACAAAAAAGAAATAATTTGAAAAACTTGCTTTTTTTGCATTATTTGCTTCCAGAGAACATGTTTAATTACTATTATGCCTATCCCAATTGCATAATTTGTGTTGTATCCATAAATTATTATTTTAACTGTCGATAAGTATTTCTTATTTTTCATTTATAATACAATATAGTTATTGGATAATTGTATCGTGGATACTTTGTTTCTATACAAAGCTTATATTGCAACATTTCTTTGTTATTGTAAAATCAGGGAAATTTTTGTGAACCATCATGGAAATCAGAGAACTTTTTTTCCAGAATGTTGTTGCCACCCTGATGTATAATTTATGAATTAAATGGCCAGTGCGGTAGCCGAGAGGTACGGAATTCGATTGGCAATCAGAGGATTGTGAGTCTGAATCAGCATGAGGGCTTGATACAAAGTTAAGGTGTAGTGATTTCATGATCAGAGAGTTGCCAAATTCGCTACTAAATTACAAAAGTCGCATGAATTCTCCTCAATCACTACCATTGTGTATATGGGACTGGTATATGTCCTGGCACCTACTGAGTTTGTGTTGTGTACCAGCTCAGGTGTTATTCTCGTCAACTGGCCATTGTTCCAAAATATGAGACAGTGTTCCAGGGTCTTCCCTTTAAGATAGGCCCTGAACCATTGTCAATAGCCCACTGTGCAGCTCTGGTTCAATGTTAATTAACCAACCAACCTATAAATTAAATGCACTTAATTTATGAGCTGTTTGTATAAAAAATAAGATATTTAATTTTGTGAAGGAAGAAATGTATGCAGCAAAGATACTATAAAAATTTTATAATTTCTTTTCTGGTCCAAAAAATATTTAACCGTTGCATACATTATAACTTGTGCAATTACACTTTGTAATTAATCAATGCTTTGTACATAAAGATACATAAACAATTTGTTTGATGTTTCTTGTTTGATATACTGTCGATTTGGCAGTTTTTTCAAAAACTTGTTTGTCTTCAAGTTAAAATGAGGGGAAAAAAAATCAAAATATTAACTGTGCAGTACTTTGTATTGATGCCTTAAGAATTTAATACGTTCTAAGAACATTTAAAACTTTTCGTATGTGGTTTCTGAAAGATCATCAAATATCTAATAATAGGTTTGATGAGTTCTTCTGAACTTATATGATCAAAGATTAGATCTTCATAGGTCCTAAAGACAGTAAGAAAGTAATTACTACGAACACAAGCTACATAATTAGCAAAAATATAATAAAACTTTTTAGAAGTTTTTTACATTTAATTTCAAAGGTACTTAATTGTTAATTTACCTGTAGGGTACTGTAAATTATTGATATACTTAGCTTGTAATAAGCTCATCCAAGTGTTCGGCTTAATCCTGCAGATCCCTCGCTCTTCAATGCCAGGTAACTGGAGGCTAGACGAATTGGAGAGATTCTTACTGGAATGACATCACTTTACTCAGCGTTCACTCTAGAAATAAAAAAGGGCAGGGTGCTGTTGGCAGTAAAAGGGAACCCAGTTTTTGAAAAAGCACTTCTTATTTTTAAAAGGGCACTTTAAAAAGTGTTTGATGTGGGTGTGGCCACACATTGGACCCGTGACCAATAAAAAAAAGTTATGATTTGTTGGTTGACACTGCGATAGAGCTGCATATGGGGCTATTGTTGATGGTTCAGGGCCTATCTTGAAGGAAAGACCCTTATAAAATTGATGTCCCTTTATGAAGATATTACTTAAAATCCAAAATTTTACATTTAAAAATTAATGTTTTTCCTAACAACCAAATCTGTAAGAAGCCCTAATCAGACAGACCCCTTACAAAACTGATAAAAAGGCTACTTACATCCAAAGTTTGGTAATAAAATGCCTAATCTTGCAACTACGCCCCACTTCTCTTTAAAAAAAAAAACTTAGCAGTTCATATGCGGGCACAGGCAATCACTAGGATTCGAGGAATGCCCCGTGCTGGAAATTACTGCGGAATCATCGGGATTTCAAAACACACGTAGTTAAAATGGTACCTACGATAATAATTCTTTTTTTTAATCGATGCCTTATTTTAAAGACAATTAGAGAAGGAATGACGCTTGTGCTTGACTGAAAAGGGCGGAATTTTTTCAAAAAGAGCATCATTTTTTAAAAAGGGGCATGAGGGCGCTATCGAGATGAAAAAAGAGCAGGCAGGGCAGACCGCCCTTTAAAAAGTGCCTAGAGCGAACACTGCTTTACTATTAGGGACCTCTCACTTATTACACCTGGGAAGCTCACAAGAACTTACAAATGATCTATTCAACAAGATGATTTTGCTCATGGGGAAGTGACCAGCAGTTCGAGTGGTTGTTGGGTTATTTTCTTTAATGTTATTGTACTGCTCGGAAAAGAAAGGAAAAAATATTGTTTTACCTCAAGTGAATAGATTTATGAAAATTAGACTAGCTTTTTGTTGTGCGATATGTAAATATATTTGTGTTAAGAAAATAGTTTCTTATTATACTTTTGTCGAATGGGTGCTGGTCCTTGGTAGACATTAATGAAAAAACCAAATCGGGATATGTGTCTTAATAACGCTCTAACAAGAATGTTATCCTAATCCTTATTTTTCCAATTTTGTCGCACCTTCAATTCGATTCTCCTTGGATTGTGCTTCCTGGGTACAGTTTGATCTCTGCAGTATTAAGGTGCTTTTGTGTTATTATGAAATTTATTGCCTTTTGTGTGAAATTTAAATAAAGCTCATTTCAATCCTTGTCCCTACAGATCCTTCGTGACAGACATTCACCAAAGAACAGGAACCATCATTGCAAAGCAGAGCGAAGGGGGAAAACCTGTTGCTGCTGGCTTTGGGTCTGAAGTGAATGCTATTTATACTGAAATTAAAGAATCCTTGCACGCAGTGAAAAGAGATCTGGCCGCAGTTGCGTCAAAATCTCAAGTAAATCTTTCGTTCCTATTCCTTGATGTAAGATACCGAAAAGGGCGTCAAACATTTGCGTTGAAATAATTATCAATCACAATAAGTATTTTCAAACACTTGTTTGTCTTAAAATTATTAAAAAAATTCTTCAAAATATTAAGATAAATCAAATATTAATTCAGATCTGACGTGGCATATTTTCCGATCTGACATAGCTTATACACATTACAAGAATTTAGTTAAAAGTTAAGTAATTGTATATTGAAGGAAAGTTATATGATTGTTTCAGTTCCAGAACAATAAAGATTTTGATGCTAATTTCGGCTTTTCCGATTAAAAAAAAATTGTGGGCTCGTGAATGTAAATGAGGTTTTTTTTAGTTCCGGTTCTGGAAGTTTTACCAACTTCCATCCATATTTGTATCAGTAGAACCTTCATAAAATAGTATTGCTGTATTAAATGATTATTTTTTTTTTAATTTTGTATATAATTTACTTTTGATTTTACTTAAAACGAGATGTTTCTGTTGCAGGGTAGCCCATGTCCTGTTCAGCAGCCTGTCAGCTGCCTCACAACAACCTATTTCTTCATGTTTATGGGGATTCAGATAGTTGCAATAATAGGCTACATTACTTATCAGTAAGTATTTAATTATATGTTTACAGTGTGTTTAGTTAAGCGGCAATCAGGGCCTGATTTCGGCATAGGCTGCGGCCTAGGGGCCTGCACCACACACGCAAAATAATATAGATTACTAAAAAATAAAATTAGATTACAAAAATTTATAACGATGCTGTTACACAATGTTAAAAAAAAAATCATGCAAAAATGTATATTTTATGAGTTAAATGGTGGTAGCCAGATTGTTCGGAATTCAACTAGCAATCAGAGGACTTGGTGTCCGAATCAGCATGAGGACTTTCTCGTCCTGGTTGACGGCATTTTGCGCACAAAATTAGCTTCATCATCAAAAGGGCTAAGTAGCCCAGTGGATAAAGTCGTTCAGCCAGTAATCAGAGGATTGCTAGTTCGAACCTGTGCGATGGATTTGACAAAGAAAAGTAAAAAAGTAGTGATCTTCTGATCCTAAGGTTGCCAGTTTCGCTACAAAATACTGGAATGTTGTCCAGAACATCTAACAAATTATACTAGCGTGTATACAGGACTTGTGCACACTAAATCTGATCACGTTCCAATGTCCTGATGCCTATTGAAGTTGCTTTGGGTGGCAGCTCGGGTGTTACCTGACCATAGTTAAAAAATAACGAGGTATATGTGTATCAAGCTGTGTTTATTTAACCAACCAACAAAAAATTCGTAGATTTTTAAATAAATGTTTGTATATATACATGTAATTGATAAAATATATTTTTTGCAGGAGCAATAAAGAGTCGCAAGCCAAGAAGTTTTATTAGAAAAAAAAGAGAGTTAATATTATATCAAGACATTCCATCTTCGTGACTATTGCACACATGTGAAATGTGTTTTTCGAAAGAATTTATAAACTTTGAATGTTTCCATTTTATAAAATATCCATCAAGTGTTCAGAAGTTCCTGGAAAATAAGCTAAAATTACCTGTAAGTGGAAGCAGCTTTATTTCCATAGAATTATAAAATTCAAAAATGGTATCGAACTCTGCCATTGAAGTTGCTTATTATATCAATTTAATTGTCTTTCTTGCTTAAATTTAATTGCATGAAAAATTTTAAGATTAACTTGGCTATATTTTAAATAAATGCTTTAAGAATATTAGTTGTTAAATAAGCAACTTTTTTATGAAGTATCATGTATTATAGTAATGTATGCCAAATTTTTGACATCGCACATTTTTACTTAAACACTGCATGAGTTTCCATATATACCATCATATATAATTGTAATGCTTAAACATTTTTTATTTGTTTAAAGGATATTCTGATAAACACTTTTTTCTATAGTAAGCTATTATCATAACCTACCAGTATTTCATCTATTATATAAATTTACTTTTCTTTTGGAGCGTTAAAATAATTGAAAGTCTAACGAATATCTTTTTATATTTGATGTTGAAATTTCGCCTGTGCAATTTGAAATTTTTATTATATACAAACATTTCTATAGTTTATCCGCTTACTGTTTCTATAGTATGGTTAAAAATAATGTTTCCACTCTACTATAGAAATTAAATTGGGCAATCCGCTTTTTGCAAGTCTGCCCATTTTCTGTCAAGCTACACATATCTTTACGAATGTTTTACTTATAAAAGAAGCATATACTTAATAAATCTTTAATTGTCTGTTTTAATTTGGATTAAAAATTTGTTTATGAAATTATGCTGTTTTGGGGATAGTAATGAACTAAATATTTTCAAACCTACCAACTTTTTTATGCAAACAACCCTTACACTACCCCACTGTTTTGTATCATTGCAATAATTGTATTTTTTTTACTAGTCCCAACAAAAGGTAAAATTTAGCAAATGTGATAATTTAAAGGATTATTGTGCAGAAATGTCGTTAAAATATCATAAAATGGTTTATAAGAATCACAAACGCAAAAAACAACTCCATTTTTAGTTTATAAAAGTGATTTGGCTTTAAAAATACAAATAAATCTTGGAAGGTTAGGATTTATTTTGCATTTGTTACATTCCCTTTTTCCTAAATATTTTATGCCTAATGAACCATGTCTTTATACTTATCAAATTTCGCATTATGTCAAATTATATTCAAGTTATTTTGTTAATTTGCACAACATCGCTTAGTAATTCTGTGAATTGAGCTAAATTACAAAAAATACAGAACAATTTATTTCGATACTTAATGACAAACATTTGTGAAATGCTTTACTTTTGCAATATACTTCAGTTTTATATATTTGTTAATAAAATACTTTTGAAATTGGTTGAAAATGATTTTGAAAGTTGCTCACAAGAATACAGTTTTGAGTCTTACTTCTTCATGAACTGAGTTATTGTTCAATATTTCTTAGTTTTGTCTTTACACTTTTTGTATTTGTTTTATCTTCTGTGAATAGTTTTATTTCAATAATTTTATATAATTGAAATATATATCTAAAAACTCATATTTGACACTTTTTTAAATAAAATTTTTTTGTTAGTTTTTATATATAGGTTTTTTATTAAAGTTTCTGGAGATAATTTGTGCAAAAGTCAACATTCCTCTTAAAAAATAAGTCCTATATATGTTGAATGTATATCCCTCTGTCTTAATCCAATAAAAAGTTTATGGATACTGTAGATGTATGGGCATAATTTTTTTTTATGTCCAAAGCACATTGCATGTTCTCAGTTTGTTGCTCATTAGATCCATAAAAAGAACGTTAAGTGGAAAATGTTTTAAAAATAAAATATTTTGGAACATGAATACTGTTTTTCTGTCATCTTGATAGTACATTCTGGAATTGTATTGAATGAAAAATGAATTTATAACATTACATTGTAAGTATCACTGAAAAAGTATACACACAACACTATGTTAAACAAGAAACAATGTAAGTTTTTTTTTTATTATTTTTTAAATAGGCTTGCAGTTTTTTTAATGCAAAATTACAAAATTGTTCTAATTTGTAAAATTTTCCTAATGTCACACATTTTTTTTTCTCAAAAAATGTTAGCTATTTAAAAGAAACTCGCAAAGTTTTGTTGGTAACAATATACTGCCACTAAGTAAAAAATTCCAGTTGTAATTGAAAATAAAAGTAAACTTTTTAAAATTTTCAATTTATAAATATTTTTAAAAATTCGATATAAGTTTTCGTTTATTTATAACACAATAAATAATAAAGTAAAAATATACACTGGTCTATCTTAGTAAAGTTGCCCTCAGCACTAATTATAAGTTCATGGAGAGATAAAAATCGGTCAATGTAGTCAGTTATGTGTTTTTATAATACTATGAGTCGGTTTTATAAAGTGCCACAACGCGATTTTCGCGTTTTGAATACAACATGTTCTCAGGCATTGATCCTAACAAAAACGTAAGAAGTATTTTATATATCCTGCCTAAACAATTTTAAAGCTGAAGTTGTATGGTTTTCTTTCCTCACTGAAGTTTTCAAATTACACTATAAATAATAAAACATAAAATCTCGACAAGCAAATGATATCCTTCTTTTAATTGCAAGGGACTGCGCGAACGCTGTCCCCACTACCAAAAATTGTGCACCCCAAGCAATCGCAATTTGCGAATGTGGCGAGCGTCAACCAACCGAAGTGCAATGGAAGGTCTCTGCTCGGGGGATCCTCCTATTTGATCAAGGATTTCCCCAGTGCCAGGTAAGTATGCTATGAGAAAGTATTTTTAATTATTTAATACAATATAATTAATCAAAATACTGGTAGTTTAAATTTTTTTATTTTAAATAGATATCTAGAACTCAAAGCGTTTAGCATTGATTTGTCAGAATGTATATAATATATTTTGTTTTATTGATAACTTAGGAAACACGTGTCTTCTTCAGTGGTGGGTGCACTTTTCCTCTATGATTTGGTTGATTGATCAAGTGCAAAACTTTTGTAATGAATACCCTGTTATCCATCATCTTACTACCCAGAATTCTCAATTTATGGGATCGTTGGAAAAATATGTTAACCGATTTGCAAAATTCTTTTTTTTTAAAGAATAGAAAAAAAAACCACTTTGAAACCTCTATTTATAAATTGGGAATAGGATACAGAGAAGAAATTCGATTGGGTAGAAATTTCCTGCTCTTTCCGTAGGTCTCGTATAAACAATTAATATTCGTATTACTGTTAAGAGCCCAGTTGTCACTAGATGGCGCGACGACTCGCGTTTGTTATCATCAGTGACTTTAAATATCAAGTGAAAGTAGTTAGCGGAACAATCCATTGGTCAAACCATGAAAACAAACTGATTTTAAGATGCAATATTTCAATGAAAGAAGTTGAATGTTGACATACATGTCATTTAAAATATTTACTTTCCGAAAAATAACGAATCAAATTTAAAGATTAAAATTGAGGGAAAATTCAAATTTCGAATGCCATTTTAAAATCTTTCCTCTTCGTCGCCGAAATTCAAATGTAATGAAATACGATGACATCATGCTACGCTCAAAAGTCTGAGGCTTCTCCCTCGTGGCAGTTCACATTAGAAGGAAAGATGGATACTCCGTCCCTGCTGACCAGAGAGCTGAAGAAGTGCTGATGCCTGCTACTCATTGCTGCCGAGGACTTCGAAGGACATTCATTCGGGAGACTCAGACGCCGTCAGGATAGGACGTCTTTTCTCGAGCTCATGACATGGCGTTCAATTTTCCCGGAATCTCTAAGGCGGAGCCCGATGACCACCCGCATTTGAATTTATTGGAAAAATAGAAAAAAAATAATTATTAGTATATATTTTAAATATTTAGAGATGCAAAGCGATAAAGTGCATTATAATTCAGAATATATTTTCCATCTTTTATAAATATTGAATTTTTATCTATATTTTGTTATTTTCTTCCTGTGCATAGAACATTTACTTTAGCAACATATTACATATATAATACACTCTAAATATCTTGGATCATCATTACAATTTAAAGTAAAACAAAATAGCCCCCCTCTTGTAGTCCAGGCAGCAAAGCATGAAAAAGAGTAAAAAAATAGCGGAAATCTGAAAATAATAAGAGCATACCTTAAGTTTTCATGCCATGATTTAGTATCCACTTTATTCGCCTTTTTAAACGGTGAGTCGCAGAAAAAAAGTGTAAATTGCATTTTTGTGTAAAATTAATCAGGGAATAATTTTGTAAATGAAATATTTTCTCTATAATTAATAACTAAGGAGATAATTACAAAAAACTTAATTTAGCCTCCAATTTTTTAAGATGGCGGGCAACGCCGAAGTGGTGCAAAATTAATATATCATACCGACACTTTTTGAAAACAATTAAAATTGTTTCCTTGATTTCTCCTATTTTTTTCCGAATTGAATCCGTTACTGACTGGCTTAATACAATAATGTCATTTTAAAAAAAAAGTTATGACTGTTAAAAAGTACAACAACTATTCCCACAACATAGTCAGACATTCTTTCCACAAGTTTGCGAAATGGTAAACTTATCAATATCGTCAAAACTAGAAAAATTATTGTGCCAAGACACCTTTCTTCCATCAGCAGGATTATGTAAGAGAAACTATCTATGAGTAACTCAAGGCATAACAACTAATGTTTACTTTTAAGCCCACAAGTGGGCTTCCAAAAATTGGTTATAGGCTCATTAAGTTGTTCCTCTCCACGGTAATCTTTAGTAAAAGGCGAAAGATTAGCACGAAGGTTGAAGAGAAACCAGAGCATACACGCCTTTGATATTTTATTTACTTATGTAATTGTTTTTATAACATATAGTGGAACTTTAAATTATTAAATAAATACACAATAAGGATAATACCCAAAATAAGCTGTATGAGTTTATTTTATATAAATATTTATATATTATCATCGTTTAAAAACGCTCTTAGAATGGATTAGAAATATTTTTTTTTAATTATATATTTCATTTAATGGTTTGGTTGGTAAAAGTTGTTTTTAAATTATAAAACTTCTATAGGATTGAAGATGAGACTTTTTACTTCAGGGCTGGGAGGTGCCGTTGGCTAACTAAACTGCCTACCAGTTTCAATCAGATAAAATAACTTCGACATGGTCCATGCCACAATTCCGATGAAAGAGTATGGGGTGACTTTGGTCAAATCCATTTATATAACGGTAATTGACAAGTTAAATGCAAGGTTCTACAGCCAAGCGCTCAGGCAAGAAACTTTTAATGACATTTTGTCCTATGAATCCTTACAAGAAGGTGTAAATATCAGATTTTTTCATCATTTATGCAATTAGACGCTGTCTACTTAACACTTTAACCCATGCACCTGAGAGGGACATAGGCAAAAATGTTTCTGATAATCACCAAAACTGATATAAATGAAGCAATTGCTCCCAAATACACTTTTCCTAATCTGTGATGAAGGTAAATCCTACAGAGACATACTGTATTTTTTAAAAACATTTTTGTTATTCTGTGTGCTATTGATGTCATGTGTGCTTTTGTTGTTACTTATTGCATGCTTCTTTAAGTTTTCTTATCTGTCGCGTTTTGCTTATGTTCTGTCCAACCCTTCGAAATTTTAATATCCGGCGGCCTCGGGCACTCACTTCGATGAAGGGGTAAATGCTCCCGAGTAGACACTTTGTCACTACACAAGATCCAAAATATGATTTTTGAAAATATATTTTACAGCGTCCTCTAGTGGCATATTGCTGAACAAGTATTTTTTTTTCCTTGGCGTTGTGTTAGTAGATTCTTCCTGTACGTAAATCTATTTTTAGGTTTGTGCGTTTTATAAAACAACTAGTTTAAAGTGACTGTTAACGCATAGTAGATTGACTTTGAAGCTACTGCATATACGAAAAACAATATTGAGTCGCATTGACTTTCGGCGCTGCTTTTTTTTAAACCAAGGACTCTCGCACTAAATAATATAACTCAAAATTCTTTACGTTCTATATAAGTCATAACTAAGGTGCACTTTAGTTCAATAATTATACATACTAATCATAATTATACATAGATTATATATGAATATAATCTTTATATTCGAGGCCAGTTGTTGTTTGTTTCCAGTTTGTTGGCGATTAATCTCTATTTTTATAATCTGCTAAAATTACGTTTCCAATAAAACCCTTCGGTTCGCGCTTTCTCCTGTTTGTGCAAGTATTGACGTAGCAACCGTAAACTAAATTACGTGGCTTCGGTATGAAGATGAGACCTAATGAAAATTGATGCTAACATCAATATATACTATTTGATTTGATGATCGTGCTTTGACAGGGTCACATCTTCTTTTCCTTAAAACGTTTTTCGGAGGAAGGGTAGAGACATTAATTACATATAATCTGATTTGTGAAAAGTTATTTTAAGAGAGCCCTCTAGCGGGGTAAGTATTATTTTTTTCGATGTGTGAACAGATTCTTCCTGTACGGATATTTATTTGGGATATGCGCGTGTAATAAAGCTAGCTGACAGTACCTCTTAATAAACATCAAAGTAGTCTTGAAGACATTGCATATTAGGAAAATAATGCGTAATCTTACTGACTTCGGACACAACTATTTTTTAGATCTAGCACTCGCAAATGAATAATTTAAATCAAAATACAGTGAGAATTTTTAGAGTAAATATCAGTGTCATTTGAACAGCTGAACGGAGGTCTCAGTGCCGTCAAAAAAGAAAATAGGGGTGAAGAAATTTCCCAATCTTAACGATTCGAGATTCCCAACTTAACAATTCGAAATTCCCAACGCAACGGTGCTGAGTTGGGAATTTCGAATAGTTGAGTTGAGAATTTCGAAACGTTAAGTTGAAAAATTTCTTGTTTAACCCCCCCACCCCCCTCCCCCTTCAAATTTTTTTTTTTGTGTGTAACGGCACTGCCGACAGGTGCGACGGACGTGGACGGTCCAATTCCAAACTTGACATACAGAAAATTAATAGCTAAAAATACTCTTTTAAGATTGAGATTACTACCAGTTTGTAATATTAATTTATTTTTTTATAAATTTTATTTTCATAAAACGTATTAATTTTACAAATGTTGACTATTAAAAACCTTCTATTTCCAAGGGGAGTGGAAGAAACTGCCAGTTCGAGCTTCGGAGTTTTGATCTCCGGTTTCGCGAGAAGTTCCCACTAGAGGCACTGTGATATGGATTTGACCAAAGTGACGGGCCGGAGGCCCCATACTTTTTCATCGGAATTGTGCCATAGGCTATGTCGATATTATTTTGTCTGATTGAAACTGGTAGGCAGTTTAGATAATGGAGGAATGGTTTGCCAGTCAAAACTGGCTGAGGCTAGTTTCCATGAAATGGAAGAGATTTGCATACTATTTTACTTTATTAATTTATTGTATATGGAGTATATGATTTAAAATATTGGTCGCTCGTTATATGAAGGACATAACGGCATCTGACATGTAAAATGCCGCAAAGGGTCTTATATTTATGTCTTCCTTGAGAATTTCATATTGGATGGAGCTTCTGAAATCTGAGTCGCGTGCTAAGTTATTTTTATAAAATTTAGTATTAATCTTAGCCATAAAAGTGGCCAAAGAATCAATTTTAAGATCCCTGTGGATTAGGGTGTCACGAACATAACGTTCCGCGTTAACCAACTCTCTTAGAATAGAGTTTTGGCAACGCTGGAGGGCGGTGGATTCAGTCTTGTTAAGGGTTGTAAGCACTGGAGAAGCATACGTTAGTATGGGTCGGATTGTAGATGTGTATATAAGCCTTTTTTTGTTAAGGGGCATTTTAGATTTTCGACCAATTATGGGACGGAGATTTGACATTGCGGCTTTCGCTTTGTTTTTAACATTTTGAACGTGGTGCTCCCAGTTCAATCTATTGTTTATTGTCAGTCCAAGATACTTAGCTTTGTCTACAATTGGGATAGGCTCGCCAAAGAGACTAATAACTGATTTGATGGGACAGGGTTTTTTAATTTTCCTCACCAACAAGATTTTGGATTTTTGTGCATTGATGGCAACTTTCCAGTTTTCACACCAGGTCTCGATCTCATCTACTTTTTCTTGTAGTTTCTCTACTGCATGGTTTGGATTTAGAGATTTACAGACAACTGCGGTGTCATCGGCATAGAATGCCGTGAGACAGTTGTGGTCGGATCGGAATGCAGGAAAGTCCATTGTATAAAACAAGTATAGTAATGGACCGAGGATCGAGCCCTGGGGAACACCAGCTTCAATTTGTCTACTGGAGGAGATATCATTACCAACTCTGATGTTAAATCTCCTCTTGGTGAGGTAGGATCTTAAGAGTATGATTAGACCTGGAGGAAGGCCGCAGTCAATCAGCTTCTTGATGAGTCCTAAGTGCCAGACCCTGTCGAAAGCCTTTGCCACATCCAGCATGAGCAGGGCAGAAGATTGCTTGTTATGGGCAGCCGCCCCTATAAATTCCATGATTCTTACCAGCTGATGGGTTGTTGATTTGCCCCGTAAGAATCCATATTGCTCGGATGGTATATTTACCAGATGTGGCTTGATTTGTTCATTTATCACCCGCTCAAAGACTTTAGCCATGGATGGTAGAAGACTAATTGGGCGATAACTGGACGGTTGGACAGGGTCTTTGCCTGGCTTGGGAAGCATGATAATTGTAGCCTCTTTCCAGTAGCTTGGGAAGTAAGTATTTATTAAACATGCATTAATGATGTTTAGAAGCTTTTGGATTGAACTCTCTGGCAGGTTTTTGAGCATTTTATTGTTGATATTATCTTTTCCAGGAGATTTTTTCTTTTTAAGTTTATGAATTATGTATTTAATGTCGTCTAGGTTAGTTGGGTCTAGTGAACAGTTAAATTTATGAGTCCTTATATACATATTGACCTCTCCTCTGACTATCCCCTCAAAATCGTCATCTGAAGGATCTATGTTTTCTGTAAATTGGTGCTCCATCTCGTCCGCAAAAGCCTCCGCTTTTTCATCATTTGAATAGGCGAGGCCCTGTTCACCATGTATAGGCCTAATAATGGTGCTTGGGGTCCTTAAGCTTCTAGATATTTTCCAAATAGAGTTATCCGAAGTGCATAAGGAGACGACCTTGTCTTCCCACATTTCAGTTCTGTGATTTTTACAGAGTTCTTTTATTTCTTTATTAAGTTTATTAACTTCCCTTTTGAGATTAGGGTCCAGCGTTCGTTGATGTCTTTTACGCACCCAGTTTCTGAGACTTATTATTACCCGGGTTCGATCCCGCTTGGAGTACTTTTATAAATTTATTTTTTAACTTTGGTATTCTATGGGAAATAGTATATATTATATATTTTTTTACTTTGGTGATAACTAATGTAGAAAACAAAATTTGTTCGATGAATTTTTTAAGTAAATTACCATCTTAATAAATATTTAATTTCTTTTAAAAAACTTGGGAAGATTAGGAGGCTTAGGGTTATTGGAATACGTTAACACAATGCTTTGGCCGGTTTTGGCGAAATTTGAATCTTCAATTACGCATGTATTTGGCGCGCTCCGAATACGTATATTGTATTTTCTTTATAAATAAATATTATTTGGTATATTGGAGAATTTCCTTCTTTTGAATTTTTGGAGGATTTGTATCACTAGATTTTATTTTAAAGATACTTGAGTGAAGGTATAAACATTTTTTTCCTTCGTTAACTTCTTAAGAAGTCTGGGACACATTTAACGTTTCTTTTTTTTATTAGCTTACATTATTTTATTTTTTTTAATTCATATGTTTGCAAAGCAAAAAATAAAAATTAACTTTTTTAATTAAAATTTGAAAATGTTTGATGTTTTTTTTTATTTATTTATTTTTGATATGTCAAAAAATATTTTCTGAAACACTATTTTTGTTATGTCAAAAAATATTTTCTGAAACACTATTTTTGTTATGTCAAAAAATATTTTCTAAAACACTATTTTTGTTATTTGCGAAATATTTTTTTGAAAAGTATTTGAAAAAAATTCACACACTTATTCCTCTTTTAAATTAAGCTTTTTCTTGAAAATATATCGATTTTTTTTTTAATTTAGGAGGGGTGCGGTTTAATTTGCAAATCGGGTGATATAGAAGTATTTAACACCCTTGACAATAGGGCCTAGCTACTACTAAAGGCGGCTCTGAAATACAATAATTGATTTCAAATTAAATTGTGAAATAAAAATAGCAAGTTAACATTTTCGAACAATGGCATAATACATGACTTTATTTATTGTGCCATTATTTGAAATGTACATTTACATACTTTTTTAGTACGTGAAAAAATACCATATTAGTGTATAATTCCACATTAACACTTCAACGCAGCCCCCCCCCCCCCCCCCCCCCCTTCCCCAAACAATAATACTGCACCAACCGCTTTGGTACTATATAAGTTTTAATCGGTGTACAACAGTCAAGAAATCAATACAAGATTCCATACTTCGTTCAAAAAATGTATTGATTGTATAGTGTCGCATTACGAATTTGAAAATGTAAATAGACAAAAAGAAACTGCTAATGAACAACAACAAAGAAAATAATATGTTGTCCTAGTCTTATAAGCCCAATTTAAGATTTGATAGACAATATTAAACGCATTTGAATCAGCAGAAAAATATTTAATGTTAGTATACTTTTACGAATTTAAATTAAAAATATAAATACCAATAAAAAATAGTATAAGGTCAATTTATTTGCGTAAAATAAATATATATATATTACTAGCTGCATGGTTTACATGCTGGGGACCAGTGACATAGCCATAATTTGGATTCGGAAGGAACCAAACAAAAAGACATTCAAGATAAAAACATTTTTTTAAATATCTAAAAACTTATATCATTAATATGCTGATTAAAAATTGACAAATTTTATTTATTGAGTAGTGTCTAAATAATATTAAATAGCTGTTCGGTTTCGCATTGCTGGTGAATCCGCGACGCCAAATTTAGTGGCCCCCGTTGAGACTCGAACCAGTGAGCTATTGTTACGAAGTCTCGCGCGCTAAATACTACGCTCAAAGGTACGTTCTAGCTAGATTTTGGAGAAAAAAACTTAAGATGTTTCTTTACGCAATTATTCTTTTGAACGCATTTTTCTAAATATTTATGTCACGAACGTTATCGAATTCGTTAGTTCCTTTGACACTTACTTGTTAAGATACTCGCGTAAAACGGTTTTCTGCTGTGGAAATAATATATAGGATTACTTTTTATCAAATTTACGAAGTTATCTTCATTAGATTTAAATACTACGAAATACTTAAATTCATTAGGGTAACCCGTGCCCCAAAAATCCTAATATTTTTATTAATGAATTCAAAAATACCATTTGTATTGTACCAAGCAAATAGGTAAGGGTTCAGCGAGTTCAAACATCTCCCAGTATGCATGGTAATATAATGGCCAAACTAAAGAAATTCAAGTAAATCAAAAAACTGTAAAAACATTAAAAATTGAAAAATATGTCATTTCTCGAGTTATACTTCTTGTTCAGTTATATGCGGGAATAATTGATATTTGTACAGCCAATAATTCCTATGCAAATTTGAAATAATATATTTACGAACATATTCTTCAATAATCCATTCATATCCATATTGGGATGTAGGTAAATTTGACAACAGTAAATTTGGCGGAATCGTGAGAGAGGTCGTCCATATATTGCATAACGCAAATAAATGGAATATATTTTCTATCCTGCATGGATTTATATTCAATTCTTAACTTACGTTACTCCTTGTCGCGATTATTTTATATTGCGATTCTTCTATTTTTGTCGCGAGTCTGAAAATTGGCGCTAAGGCCATGCTTTTCTTTTTGTTTGAGTTGTGTAATACGCGGCATCTCGTCAATAGTTTTAAGCGCTGTTAATCTTATTCTCGTACCAGGAAGCCAGGTTTTCACGGGATAATGTCGCGATATGAGAGAAGGGGTCTCAGTGGTTGCGTGACATCTCAAATTTTTTGTAGAGAAAAAAAGCTGAAATTTATTTCAAAAACTTTGATAAAATTCATTTTTTGCAGAAATCCTCATGATAGTCACTATCTTTATGCAATATATGAGCATATTGATACACAACAACACAAATAAGCAGACTTCATTTGGACCTATTATACACTGTTTTGGTAAATGTAAAGCATAAAATTAAAGAAAAATTAGGTTAGGAGCTGTCCATAGCTGATGTCACACCTTTTCCCACATTTTTGACACCTTCCCGCCCCCTATATAAAGTGCCATAATTCACCTAACCCCCTCACCCCTCCGTCACAGGACCAAGGATCTCCTATAAGATTGAAATAAAGTTTGAAAAACCTTTATTTTTATCCATTGCGAATTCACGTGTTTTCCAACTGTGCGAAATTATATCTCGGTACATTTGTATAAAATATCACTTCATAATCGATTTAAACTGGAAGCTAAATAGTGTATTTTTCTGAAATTGTTTTTGTTTCGGTTTACTACTGATTTGCAATATTTTTAATCCGATGTATGTTGTCACAGCTTCCTGAACCTTCCCCCCCCCCTCCAAGCATAAGATAATTTGTGGACGGCCCCTTATGAACAGTACACGACTTTCTTTCAAGAAGAGTGACACATTTTAGTCCCCCATCAACAGCAGGACAGGATGTAAATTTGCCACTGGCTATCATTAGCGCACCCCCCTATGACCACTGCTTTGACGCTCCGAAAAAAGCTCGCATTGCATTCATTACAAACACGTGTGCCTTCTTTCCGTCAACAATGAGACTAGCCTCTCTGGCAGCGGATGGTCTGTATTGTCCTGTGGGGTGCGTGTATAAATTGCATACGCATATATACTTGTCAAAAATTTGTTAACAACATTTTGCTTTTATCACCTGAATTTGAACAAAGTGATAATTATAGAGTAAATGATATATTAGAATCTTTTTTTCATTATACATCACGTATAAAAAATCAAGATGAGAAATTCTATTATATCCTTAAAAAACTTAAAATTTGTAAGGTCAATGTTTTTAGTAAATAAACAACAACAAAAAAATGAACAATTACATGTTGGAAAAACTTGTTCTATTTGGATGAAATGCATATAATTTGCTAATGAATGTTAATCATATCATCAACTACATTTGTGCCAAAAATACTTTAAAAACATATAAACAAAAAATGCAATTCCACAAACTACATTTAAATATACGAAGAAGAATTTATGTATAACGTTATTAGAATTTAGATCCAAAACTAAAGAAATATTGATATCCACAGTCGCACATGTAGGATTTTGTAAAAGGATTGGCTAATTTTTTGTTTGTTTGTACGTGTATTTGCGACTTGTAACGTCTTTAAAATCAGATCTAGGTTAAAAGGTGCATATATGGGGAATTGAATTTTAATGAAAGCAAGACTGTAACGAAAAAAATACGTGTAACGAACACACGAGCCACGAAACAACGTTAGAGCGGTTGCATCTATTTCAAGCTCGTCTGACGCTTGCAAAAGTTATTTTAAGAACGAAGTGTTACATAAATTATTATGCAACTGGTATGTTGACAGAAATTGGCGAAAGAATTTAAATAAAATAAGTGGAAGTACAATCAAAATAATGTGTAGTGTATAAGAAGTTGAGAAACTTGATGCATTCAATTAATAATAATCTTGTTTCTATAACGAATAAAGAAGTATTAATATAAATAGAACAAACTACATAACTCCGGTAGGTGACTGGAATTTAAGATAATTTTAGGCTATACATTGGAAAATAACTGGTATATTTTATTTAGGACATACATTTTCGTAAAATATTTGTATATAATTTAAATTTTAGCATAGTAGAGGTATAGATGAGACCTAATCAAAGACACAGTCGTACCAAAGGACATTTGACTTTAAAAATTAGTACCTAGTGAATGAGAAAAATATTTTTAACAAACTTCGGTTTTATGCTCCTGCAATTGCTTACAAAGTTTCGCGCAGTGGAATCGACAGATAAATTAAAAAAATACTGTTATGTGTTTTTGTAAATAAAAGTAAATTAAACATACTTCACGTATTTTTATTTTTTATTAATTTACAACTATAATTTATTTTGAATATGATTCATAAACTTTCCACCTGTAATTTTCGTTTATTGAACAACTGATTCCATTATTTGAACCTGTAAAAAAGTTATGTTGAACTAAAAATGTGGAACAATGTAGAACAAATGTGGAACAATTTTAACTTACTGGTACACCCAGAAAGATAACATTTGGCAAAGTTGTTCCTTATATTTTAAATAGGAAACGTTAACTATTTTTGTTCGGATAGAAAGTTTTTAAGGGTCCCAGAATCGTGAAATTGTGCATACAGAGAGAGAGAGTATTCTCATACATACAAACAAAGAAAAAAATATAATCTTGAATTTTGCACGTGGAACCTCTAAAAATAAGTTGCTATTTTTTTTTTACTAAATACTAGTTTTAGACACCTCCGAATAACTTAGAATCGTAAAAATCAGAGTATTGATAGGGTATTTATATAAAAACAAAGGAACAAATTTGAAATTCTACATTTTTTTAAACGTGAAACCCTTAAAAATCGATTGCGCTTTTTTTCATGGAACGTTTGTTTCAGAGACTTATTGTCTTAAAACTGTGAAATTCCTCATACTGATAGGGTTTACGATACCAAAATAATAATAATAATAAGGAAGTCTAGAATTTTGCATGTAACATTTTTCACATTTGTTTTCCTTTTTATTTTTATTCCATTTTCAATTTAGAAAGGTTAACGATTTTTGTTCATATATGTGTCTAATACATATTATTGAAAGATAGCTTTCTTTATATTCAAATGCAAAAACCCTCGCCACTGGCTCCTGTACTGACTCTTCACTAATCTCCGACTTCCCGTATGCTCATGCAAACAAAGGAAACAATTTAAAAATATAGAATTTTCAAGTAGAACTTTTAAAAAACTGTTTCTATTTTTTTTACGGAACGTTAGTTTTGGACACTACCAATTGAACTAAAATTGCGTTATGCAGCATATATTGGTATGGTTTCTCCTTCTCATACATACAAGAAAAGGGAAAAAATATTTATTTCTAGAATTTTTTAAGTGGAATCTTTATGATTCGGATGTGTGTGTTTTTTACGTAACTTGATATTTGGACCATTCCAATCGACCTAGAATCGTAACTCCGCATACTCGTAGGATTTACCATACAAAACAAAGGAAACAATTTGGAAATGCCGAATTCCGCACGTGGAACCTCTAAAAATCGGTTGTTATTTTATTCACTAAAAATTAGTTTTAGACACCTTTGAATAACTTAGCATCGTAAGATTCAGAATATTGATGGGTATTTATATAAAAACAAAGGAAAAAAACTGGAAAATCTAATTTTTTTTTACGTGGAACCTTTAAAAATTGAAATCTTTTTTTTTTCATGGAACATTTGTTTCAGACGCTTTTTATTATCTTAGAATAGTGGAATCCGCATTCTGATAGGGTTTATAATACCCCCCATCCTCCCCCCCCCCCCCCCAAAAAAAAAAAGGAAATCCTGAATTTTGTATGTGCCATTTTTTACATTTGTTTTCCTTTTCATTTTTATATCTCTACCAATTTATGAAGTTTACAGATTTTCACATACATGTTATTGAGAGATAACTTTCAAATACCTGTTATTGAGATAACTTTCAAATACATGTTATTGAGAGATAACTTTCAAATACATGTTATTGAGAGATAACTTTCAAATACATGTTATTGAGAGATAACTTTCAAATACATGTTATTGAGAGATAACTGTATTAGAGAAAATTATTGTCTAATACATGCTTTTGCGAAATAACTTTCTCTATATTCAAATGCAAAGCCCTTGACTACTCATTCTTTCACTCATTCATTCATCACTAATTGTTCAACTTCTCGTATACCCTGGAAGATGAAATTTGGCCATGTCATTGCTTTTACTTTAAATAGAAAAATTAAACTTTTTTTTTGTTCGTGTCGAACATTTTTATGGTTTGAAAATCCCCTTATTCGACGTTAGTTTCGATTTTTTTTTTTTTTTTTTTTTACGAAACATTATTTTTAGACGCTTCCGAATGTCCTAGAGTCGTAAAATTTCGTATGCACATAGGGTTTACGGTACAAACAGGAAAATATATGAAAATCTAGAATTCTTTACGTGGAACCTTTAAAAATATTCCGCTTTTTATTTTTATACGTTCGATAACTTAAGAAATTTAAAGGCTATTGTTAATATAGGTGTCCAATACAAGTTATTTAGAATAATTATTATTTGTTCATTTTTATATCTTTGGGATGTTAATATAGTTTAAAATTCGAATGTTAATCAATGGCAATACCGTATCGATGTTCATTTTGTTTTATTGCCATCTTCTTCGTGTTATGAAGTTTTCCATTTATTTGAGGACCTTGCTAATAAAATTTTGTTAAAAATTTGAACTTTTACTTCTTTGAGTCCCTCTGACGGGCGAAAACATAAAAAAATATTTTTCTTTCGCTTATAAATATTGTATTTATTTTGTAAGTTATTTTCTTCTTGTGCGTAGAACGGGCTTCTCTGTAAAGTATATTATTTTACATGCAGGGTAAATTTTAGTAGTTTTGCATAGTAAGTTGTTATTCAATAATGTAAACATCGTAATATATATCGGAAGCTCACTTAATAAACTGACTCTTTTATATTAAAAGCACTTGAAAAGCAACGTAATGTGAGTTAAACTAAGTGACAATGTTTAAGTTTTGATTAAAAATAATTTTGCATGGGTTTTAATTCTGATACCCAGGGATATAGCATAAAATATTTAAAACTATCAATACACATTATAATCAAAGTTTTAAAAAATGAGGATTCCGCTGCCTGAGTGCAGATTCATTTTTCAGAACAGCCATGTGAAAGTTTGTAGCGTTATGATAAGAAATGAGAATCATAGGATTGTCAAGGGTTTATAACACTTAAAATTATTGTTTTTCATATATCACGATTATATGTTATATACAGATTACAACGTGAAGATTTATAAAAGCTATTCAACTAAAGTTAATGAAAATTGCACTTAACGCATCTGAGAAATAAGGCATCGATTTGCCACTTTAAAACTTGTAGTATTTATAAAGAAGACAATCATTCTAAAAAATTACAAAAAAAAATTTAATTCAAATTTTTTTTGGCAGAAATACAGCTTTGAATACAGAAATTTATTAATTTCAGAAACTAAATTTATAGTTAAAAAAATCATAATTAATTTCAAATTGATATAGTCGAAAGATCTATTCTCGGCGTTACTTTATGGCTATTTTTTAAAACATAATTTGAATACTTTTAATCAGCTTTTTCTGGGTCGTTAGTCGTTTTTAGTTTCATTATTTTTTACGTTATCTCCTCAAAATTTAGCCAAAACGGTGATAAAGCGCCATTTCTTGCCTTACGGTTTCACGCGTACTTTCATTTCTTCAATTGCGATAAATGAGCCGTAACGGCGATAAAGCGCCAGTTTCTACCTACCCACCAAGTGGAGGGATAGGCGAACGCCCGTGGAAGTTCTGCCTGTAGGTGGCGCTTAGGGTTGGAGGAACGTTATAGGGAGAAGCCCGTTAGAAATTTACCTACTTGTAAGATTACATTTAAAATAGACCTCAGAACGGACAATGCATTGGAATATGGATGCAAGAAATCACTGCTTGTGAGTGAACTGTTTAATATTTCCTAAAATATATATAAAAAAGATGAAAAATGTCGATATGTTGGAACTGAGAATTTTCAGCACTGTTGAGTTAGGAATTTCGAATAGTTGAGTTGAGAATTTCGAATCGTTAATTTGGATAATTTCTTGTTGTTGTCCCCCCCCCCCAAAAAAAAATATTGTGTAACGGCACTTGCCCACCGCTGCGATGGAATTGGGGCGGTCTAATTTGAAATACAGAAAATTAATAGGTAAAAAGTATTTTTTTTAAATATCGATTTCTACCACTTTATAATATTATTTTATTTTTGAAAATATTTTATTTTAACAAAGCGGGGTTCATAAAAAAATTCTATGGTTCCATAAACCTTCTACTTCCCAAGGGAGTGGAAGGAAGCGCAGATTAATCTCTTCCCAAAACCTGGTACCATAACGTCCTTGAATGTACTTAAGAAGCGTGTCACGTCATTCGTTTTTGCGGAATCTCCGACTACCGCTAGAGGCGCTTTTACCAGCTCCTTTTCGTACGGTTTATTACAGCGTACTTTATTGGTTTCGGTTTGAAAAGTAGTTTAAAGACGTTTTATTTGACTTAAACATGTTTTTAATTTGATGATTTGCTTGCCGACTGTAATCGAAATTTTCCATATACGAAAATAGAACTCGGCTTATACACGAGTATTCAATTTTGGATAAAAATCTCCCCAAAAATTAGAAATTTTTGTGTACATGGATGAAAGAAAATTTCAAGGAAACTTTATATTTACGAAATTTTTCTCTTAAAAATGTAGGTGATTTAAAAATAAAATTATTTAATATTAATTTATTTAAATAGTAAAAAATATTTATTAAATGCACATTTATCAAAATTTGAGAGTAAAGGACGCTTTGCTGGTACAGACCAATTAGTCTGCTACCTAACATGGCCAAGTCAAAGATACTATAATACCCTACGGCTTAAAGATGGTACACTCTAGTAGACGTAATGTAAGCCGATTGATGACAGCCCCCCGATATTGGAACGAGGCATGTAAGAAAGTAAGTTCCCTCACAAAAGAATACAAACAGACCCAATGGGAAAACACAGTCATGAGGCTCTCACTACAGAACAACACAGTTTGGAAAATGGCGAAAGCCCTAAAAACCAAACGCAAAAACATAGGCCCTCTTCAAGGACCGAACTCTATTGCTTACACTGAACATGGCATGGCAGAGGTTCTTGCCTCCAGTCTACACAGACAATTTTCACCACATTTGACACCAATCTACTAGTGGCGGATCTAGGGTCATCCAAAGGGGGGGGGGGGGCTAATTAATTTTTTTTTATGGGGAGAGGGTATATATATACAAATTCCTATTTTCGACGATTGCCGTTAAATGGTATGTGTAAATTCCGCCTAAAACATCTTATTTTGTTACCTTGGCGAGATAAATGTCTCCAATGTAAAGAAGCAACTTTGTTGTGTTTTATTCTGGTTGCAATGTACTTTATTTTATATAAGAATTAATTTTGTCTCGACGCCTTCTGATAATAAAAAAGGGAATTTTTTTGCGCACCACGCTGCTCATAAACAACTGGCTCAAAATTTGGGCAGTTGTTAGGGGTATTCCCACCAAGCCAGAGCCGGATTTAGAGTTAGTGAACCCTAGACTAAATATGTGGTGCGAGCCCTCAACTATTTAGTGGTGTGGAATACTCCTTCGTAAATCGAAATAGGGAGGGGAGATCGGAATTTTTTTTAAATGTAAGAATTGAAAATTTGCAAACTGAATAATTTTTCAGTTTTAATAGAATTGGGATATAATGTTTTTTTTCTTCTAAATTCCCAATACTATGTTGAATAATTCAACAATTTCAATGTGCAATGTAATTTATGAAAATTACAATAAAATATTGCACTTGTTTCCGTATCACCATGCACAGAATAACGGTGTAGATGATGTAGAGCAAGATGTGATATATAACAACTGATTTCCAAAAATAATAACAAAATGCCATTTTAAATTATCACAAGTTAAACACATATTTTAAAAGAATATCTACGTTATTTTTGCATTGTACAAATCTATTAAGAAAAATAGAATTTTTCTGCATCAGAAAAATGTTGTAGAATATTATTTTTATTAGGATTTAGTTTGATTTACTAGTTATTTAGAAACTTGAACTTGTTTGGTATACTTATAATTTTTTTTGTCTAAGGGATTTATTTTCAAACAAGTCGTTGTCATAATTTCGAAGTGTTGAAACACCCATTTTTTCAGTAATCTATATTATTATTGGTGAGTTGTGCGGGCCCCTATACTGTAGCCTATGCCTAAATCCGTCCCTGCATCGAGCAGTCAATTTTGTTATCTCAACTCCCTTTTGCGTAGTCATTTTGGGATTCTCGTATCATAACAAAATTTTCCAATGAATGTAACCTAAATTTAACAAAAAAAAAAACTTGCTCTAATTTTACAAATAATAAAAAAATCACATATATTATAACTTTATATACACGGTTAAACAATGTATTTTACTTAGTATTTGCATCACAACAACTTACAGGGCTGCCAAAGTTGGCTTAGTAATCTATTTGCCTACAATATATATTGCGTGAAGAACAGATAATGCGTGCAGCTGAATTTACCTATCAATTTAGAAAAACGAAAAAAATTGCGCCGGAAATTCTTTATACCGATTTATTAAGAATATTTTTATTTTTTTAAGCAAACGTAAGATACAATAAAAAATTAGTAGTACAACATAAAAAAAGCATACCAAAAATAGTTGCATGTGAAAATGTACACAAAGAAAATAACAAATATTGAAAATTGTTTACTAACGTTTAAATATAAATTGAATTTTGTGTTTTAAAATATCAAATTAAATGTTTCAAAAATTATTGTTTAAGTCTAATTTGCTCTTATTCGAATCTTAAGAGGCCGTTTATTTATTACGACTCACGCCCTTGGAGAAGGTGTCCATCATGCGTGACTGTCGAATGCCACGAGGGAAAAGGGTCTCGGTGATTGCGAGACGTAGCAAAAGTTCCTGAAACATTACTTTCACAAACTTTGAGATAAGAAACTTTTTATAGAAATCACTATATCTTTCTAATGGGTTAAAATGTATTGTAAAATGCACAGAATGAAAGTTTTAATTACTATTTTTTAACTGCATAAATTTAAAATTAAGTAACATAGGGAGGAGGGGTTGTACAAAAAGGTGGAAAATATTATGACATAATAAAAGAATGCTCCCTAACAGTGAAATCAATTATTTTTATTTGAATTTTGTATAATAGAGATTTTAATTTCGGAAATATATATTCATTGATTAGTTCCAGATTTTGTTTTTATCCAGCCCATATGATTTTTTCTTTAATTAAAATTGGCTTCAGCTCTATTTAAAATTATAGGTAGCAATCTTCGCCACTGATGAGTAATATACTTCTATCAATGAATTAGTTGTTGTGGAAATCATGTAAATATAAATATTTATGGGTTAATTGACAGAACAAGAGACAAACAACATCCCACCAAATCTCTCGAAGAATATTAAATTTCGCATATTACGAAAATTTAAGTACAATGGTGATATGTGAAATATCACCATTGTACTTAAATTTTGATAAGAACTGAAATAGTTAGGTTGATTGTCAAAATAATAAATTACTTAAACTGTGCAAAGGAAGACTTTACGCTTTTAATAAGAATATACCAACTAGCAGTTATTAGTACTTGCTTCAATCCACACAAACTCAGACAAATGATTAACATACGAATAGAAAAAATTCAAAACGTGTTATGTCACTTGAAACGGATATAAGGAAAACTCAAATTAATTTTTCTAATTCACATAGACAGA
Organism: Troglohyphantes excavatus; assembly: GCA_963932185.1. Taxonomy (NCBI): domain Eukaryota; kingdom Metazoa; phylum Arthropoda; class Arachnida; order Araneae; family Linyphiidae; genus Troglohyphantes; species Troglohyphantes excavatus. The sequence continues at coordinate 68,109,578 of OZ010670.1, forward strand.
TTTCACGTTAGCAAGTTAATTTAAAATGTGACAACACGTATTATGGACAAATAAAATACCTTAGTTAGATAGAAAATTCGGTGGCGAAATCAGTGATGAATAATATAATTTTTTGATTTTATTTAACAAAATACGTTTTGATTGTTTGCTTTTCATAAATGGTGCAATATTTCTTATATACATGTCAAATTAAAGTTTTAAAAAAATCCTCATTAAACATGTTAAGTTCTTTGAATTTAATTTTCAATTCACATAAAATTGATGTTTTTAAAAAATACGTTTCAAAGATATTTGGTTCGGTCTTCCTAATTAAAAGAGAGCAACTGTCATATAAAAGGTTAAGAATTGTTTGTCAAAGATAATGTGATTCCGATATCACTACTTCATTAAAATACTTGAATAAAACCCAATAGTATTTACAACTGCAGTCTCGCTTTTTGCATCGCTTAAAATATATAAAATTACACGAATAAAAACACAAGAGAAAGAAAAGTTACCTGACTATCTAACCCAGCTATTAATGAAACAATAGCATAGAATTCGCCTTTTCCGATGTTTTCGCTCACCAAAACTAACCATAACGACACGAATTTTTATTTCCCTCTTTCACTCTCAGGGTCTGAGATCCACTGACCACTACAGCGAATCTCCCTGCTTCCCTTAAAACTTTTAACGAATGACCGTACTCGGATGATACAACAAAGGGTTTCAGTTTTGCTGATTCTGGGCATTTGCAGTGTCAATGTCATCTTAGGCGAACAGACGAAATAAGGCGAAAAGACGCGTAGAAGACCCCCAAAGAGAAAGTCGTAAAACTTGATCTTCCCCCCAAGACTCCTTGGAAACTCTGGGTGGTCTGTTGGTCTCAAAGCGAAGCTGTGGGTCTCAAAGCAAAAGCTCATAGCTATTATTTTGCAGAACAATTTTTAAAGATAAAACTTCTTGAATTATTTTTTTTATATAAGCTAAGGAGGGGGCTATACCTCCTTTTAGCCCCTGTGTAAATCCGCCACTGCCGCCCAGGCAATGTGTTTCTGGGCAATTGCAGCGTCCAAGGTTATCCTCACGTTATCCTGTTAGTGCGACAAGACGGACGCGTAGCCCCGTAGCCCCCCCCCCCCCTGCCCCCGTCCTCTTCCCATCCCCAAAGAGAACCATAAAACTTGGTCCTCTCCTCAACACCCTGAAAACTCTAACTATATGAAGGGCTATGCCCCTCTTAGCCATTATTTTCCAAATTAAAAAAAAAAAATCTTGATTTTTTCAAAAAAATTTGGCTACAGCCTAAGGGGGGGGGGCTATAGCCCCCTTTAGCCCCTATGTAAATCCGCCACTGCAATCAACCTAGAACTTGTCGTTGACACAATTAATGAAGTAGACAAATACTTAGCAGAAGAGCCACACAACATCATACGTTACACCACCCCAGAGGAACTCACTGACATTATTACCAAGTTAAATCCTAAAAAACCTCTGGATACGATCTAATATCAAACAAAGCATTTAAGAATATTGCCCATAAGGTAATAGTACACATCACCAACATCTTCAATGCATGCCTCAGGTTAAAATACTTCCCAAACCAATGGAAAAAAAGCAATCGTAATTCTCTTTAAAAAACCAGGTAAAAGCCCCCTTCAACCCAGTAACTACCGACCTATCAGTCTTTTGCCCTGTTTGGCGAAAGTCTTTGAGAAAGTCAATCAGACTGCAAACTTTTTTGGATTCAAACAACGTAATTAATACAAACCAATACGGATTTAAAAAGGAACATTCAACTACTCATCAGGTTCATAGGATAGTGGAAAAAATAGGAGAAGCATTTAATAATAAGGAAATGATAGGAGCTGTATTTCTTGACGTAGAGAAAGCCTTCGATAGTTTATGGCACAAAGGCCTAATTAAAAAACTAATTATTCCATACATCCCCAAAGAAATGGTACATTTGGTAAACTCATTTATTTCAGAGCGATCTTTTCAGGTCAGAGTTAACAACACACTTTCAACACTCACAAACATTAAAGCAGGAGTACCACAAGGAAGCATTCTAGGACCAGTATTATTTAACTTGTACATCAACGATTTCCCTACTTTCGACAACTGCATCACGGCTCAATTTGCCGATGACACAGCAATACTAGCTAAATCTAAGCACGGTGACATAGCCTTTGAGAAGCTACAAGCCGCTTTAAACACATTAGAAACATGGTGCGAAGACTGGCGCATCAAAATTAATGCACAAAAAAGTATATCGGTACTCTTCCGCAAACACGACACTCTAGTAGATTACAACACCGATCTTGAGATCTTTAATACAGAGATCAAGAGAGAACACCACACTAAATACCTAGGAGTACACCTAGACAGTAAACTCAGTTTTAAAGAACACATTAAACAAACTCTCGCAAAAGCGACAGGTGCAAGTATAAGCTTAAATCCCCTCATTGGGAAGAACTCTAAAATTACATTAAGAAACAAAGTAATTCTTTATAAAACTATGATCAGACCAGTTCTGCTGTATGCCTGCCCGGCCTGGGCTGCAGTCCGAAGAACACACAGAAAGAAACTACAAACATTTCAGAACAAAGCCCTCAGAAGGCTAACTGGTGCACCATGGTATGTCAGAAACACAATTCTACACAACGACCTTAAAATGGACACCATAGACACAGCAATATTAACTATCTCACACAATTACAACATGGCCCTAGAAAACTCAGACTCTCAACACCTAAAGAAGATCACAAACTACGACCATACAAAGGGACCGACTTACAAGCTTGGGGGCCCAGGGTAAAAGAACATTAGGGGGCCCCTCGACGTAATTAAAAATAAAACTGTTAAATTTATGCAAAGCACACAATACAAAATGATGTAATCAGTCAGCTTTAATGCAAATATAAATATTTTTTTAAAAACTACTAATTTTCTTCTTTTGATAATTTGAATTAACGTCAATGATAAATACTGCAACAGAGTTTTTTCATACATTTCTAGTTCTGTTCTTTCTTCCTTTTTAGTTGAGCCAGATTCGTATGTTCTACCCATTTTATAGCTAGCAAATCCCTAATGATTACAATATTAGGAAATTTGGTATAGAAAAAAAGTATCCGTAAACGACAAATCACGTGCGATTAGTAAACACAGCTTAAGCTGTGTTTATGGTCTTGGACCTTGGTCATTAATTTAATTTTACTAGTGATCCAAAGCGCATATCTTTGAAAAACGCAATGCAAAAGGTGACATACATCATAAACGTGCTGAAAAGTGAAATTGATTTAATTGGGTAAAATAATATAAGTTTTGCAAAACAATTAACAATTGATTTTTTTTTTAATTTAAAAATTTTGATGAAAATAAATTTAATTGATTTTTAAAAAAATGTTAGTAAATTTATTTTAAAATTTTTCACATATATTTAGCATTAAATCATTTTTGCAGGCCCCTTTCAAATGGGGGCCCTGGTATAGTGGCTGGAGGGGATAGTGTGCCGTTCGTAATGGCAGTCTTTCGGAAAACGAGACACGGATCAGGCGAATTCCGCTAGAGGCGCTGCGTTCGCCTCCGCTTCATTATTTACAAACATCTACAAAAAGTCGTTAGCGATAGCCCACGTCGGTTGTGTTTCCGATTTGCTCCGCTAACCCTAAAGTTTTCTAATCAAAATGCCATATATTGAACCAGATTTCGAATTTTTATCGGATGCACTTGCTGGAAATGATCCATTGCTTAATCAATACCAACTTGTGTATTATGAGATGGCCCTTCACCAGGATGAATGGACCTCTCCTAGGTACAGAAATGCAGTCCTGAAGCTGAACGAGATCGCATTAGAATGCCAAAAATCCGGGAAGGCTCCCGAGATTTTCGCGAACTATGTCGATCCGAACCAGACCCGACCTGATGACCTGATTTTGGAAGGGGAAATCGACGAGATGATAGTCGACCCCCCGCTTCCCGTGACCACCGAGACTGATAGTACTACGGCAAAAGACTTAATGCCCGGCGCTATCTTTCTCCGATCTACTGATGAGTTCCCGCTGATTCTACCCGAACTGAGGGACAAATGTGATGCCGAATTCCAGTCCAAAACGATGGGCGACTACATCCGGATCCAGACCACCAACGTGAGCGACCATGCTACGGCAGTTGCACACCTCAAAGAGAGGAAAAATGACTTTTACCTCTCCGTGCCACCCAACAGCGTTCCCTTCAAGGTAGCCATCAAAGGGTTGCCGATGGAAACTGACTGTGCCCAAATCATGACTGAACTTACTACCCTTGGTTTTGCTATATCCAAGGTAGTGCAATTGACTAGAAGGGCAGCCAAGGCCCCAACAAAAGTGTTCCTGGCGGCCATGCCTTTCTCAATCGGATGCAACAAAATACTCAAAGTAAAAGAACTTTTTGGACTTTGCATACGAATTGAGCCATTTCGCAAAAAACATGTTTTGCAGTGTTTTAATTGCAACATGTTTCACCATACTGCTTTTACTTGTCACAGCACAGCAAGATGTCTGAAATGCGGAGGACCGCACCAGACACGTACTTGCCATATCGGAAAATTGGATAAACCATCTTGCATCAACTGCAAAGCGACCGGCCATGTCGCCTCCAGTCGACGATGCCCACTTTTCCCAAAAATTCGAAAAAGTGCCACCCAGCCCCGAGCCGCAAGGAATGTCCCCGCCGCCCGGAAAAAAGTGTATAGACCCACCACCCATCCACCTGCCTCAGTGACAACGAGCCATGCCCCGCTCATCACTGAGTTAATAACTGAACTTTCACCAATTTTCACCAACAGCGAATGGATGAAGGACTTGATCCAACAAAAGAAGGAGAAAACTAAAGCAGCAGATAAGCTGCAAGTTCTATTTTGTTACTTTCTCGCAAAGCTGAGCTCAAGTGATTCAGCTCCAGCGAGCAGTCCGACTTCGGTGGCGTTAGCTCCGCCCACCGACCAATAGGAAGTGAGCGACTTCGGCAGCAGCCAATCAGATATGTCCGCGATTTAACTTTAACTTTTAACTCTTTTCTTTTTTTGCTGTTTCGTCCTGTTTAGTCCGTGTTTCGTTTATTTAATCGCCTTGCGCGAGTGATTCAAATTTAATTTTATCGTCATGCTTTCAAAAATTGACAGTCCTACAGGAGGTTAAGGGGGCTTCGCCCCTATGGTACTCCGCACGCTTCGCTCAACTCAACTCACAAACATCTACTTCACGGGTTTGATACTATAGCTGAAAATAAGTGCTGTTTTTCGCGATTTTTTACATTTTAAACAATTTAAAATACATATTTTATTTCAAGGAATTGTTCTTTAACGCTATGGAGGACGATAAATCGCCTGGAAGAGACTCAAGTTCTAAGAAACGTAAATCTAATTGAACTTGTTTCGTTCCTAAGTGTACAACTGGCTACAAAAGCAATACCCAAAGAAAAGCTTTTTAATAATCCGAAGGACCCTGAACTGCTTCAAAAATGGAGAAATATGATTCCAAGGAAAGATAAAGAACTTGAAGTATTTGATGTGGTGTGCGAGAAGCATTTTAAAGAGGAATACATAGGACGTTTTTACAGGCATGTGAGAAATGGAGAGGAAGTTTTAGTACCAAAAGGAAAGACTTATCATTTATAGGATGTAAACAGCACAAATATGAATTAACAAAAATAATTGTAAAATTCTATATTCTTACCAGAATGCATTTTTATTTGAAAAGTACGAATAAGTTTGAAGAGCAAAAAAGAAAACGAATGAAACTACTAAAGTTGAGGAGAACTGTATAAACTTATTAGAACTTTTATACAATTTTTTTTTAAAAACAGACATTTTTCTATGGTTTCCAGAAGACGAATGGAAGATTCTGAATGCTAGTGTGCTGTGGGTTGTATTGAAGCAGGACAATCAGTCATTTATGTTGCTCTTTTCTTCGACGTTCATCATTCCATAATTTCCACTGTACATTATTTACCTGCTTATCGTGTCATTTATAATCTTATTTGTTCCTCATCGTGTATACTGCAATATCTCTGCAACCACCCTGGCCCACTTCTCTATAGAAGACGAACTGTCTTTATACATATATTTACTTGCTCATCGTGTCATCTATATATTTGTTCCTCATCATGTATACTGCAATATCACTGCAACCACCCTGGCTCACTTTTCTATAGAAGACGAACTGTCTCTGTACATATATTTACTTGCTCATCGTGTTATCTATAATCTTATTTGTTCCTCATCGTGTATACTGCAATATCTCTGCAACCAACCTGGCCCACTTCTCTATAGAAGAAAAACTATCTATGTACATATATTTACTTGCTCATCGTGTCATCTATAATCGTATTTGTTCCTCATCATCTCTAAGCTGAATATGTGCATGTATTCATAACGAGGGAGTTTGAAATTTTTTTTAAAACATACATTTCAGAATTGTAAATTAAATTATTTTTAAATGTTTAAACAAAAGTAGAATACATTGTTTTTTTGTAAATTTTCAATTTTTTAAAAAAAAATTTCAAGGAATTTCAATGTAATTGTCACAAATGAAATATAGTTTTTAAAAGAATATAAAAGTATTAGGGTATATTTACGTTGTACAAATCTGTTAAGAAAATATAATTTTTCTCCTCGAAATGGGTTTGTAGTATCCATTTTCATATGATTTGGATTATTATCCTTTTTTAATAATGTTGCTCAAGTTGATTGTTTTTTTGGTGTGTGTGGTGCGGGCCCCTAGGCCTCAGCCTTTGCCTAAATCCTGCCCTGCCAGCTTCATTTTAATAACAAAAGTTCACATGCGTCAAACTGTCTTCATGTAAGATCAGATCAAGCCAGATTAAAAGAACACCAGGTCTAAACATTTTTATATCTAGCCTTTCCATGATCATATTCAATATTTCATTTCAATGTTAAATAAAGGTATATGGAAATATTTTGATTGTTTTATTTTATATCAAACTGGTTACATAAAAATATATACCATGAAATATGTTGTTTTTTATACTAAGAAGTATTTATGTTAGGAAAAACTGTTAAAAAATAAGCCTGGTTAATCGATATTTAAAGATATATAAACTGCGATAACTGATTTTTTTTGCATAAGTAATTTTTTTTTTATCCAACGAAAAATAATTTTCGAAATCATACAATATTTTTTTTTAATTATCGGGTTAATTGAGAAATCCGGATATTTTTTTCAAAAGGTGCCCAACTGAGACATCTATAAAAAATAAATAAATAAAAGGATAATTCAAATATCTGAATTAAAATATGTATATTTGATACCACAAATATGTGTATCATTTTCCTTAAAAAAACATTCAAGGAAAGTCGGCAATATCTTCTTATCTACAAAAGCCTTCAATAACTGAAAAGAGCCTAGTATTGAAACGAAAACCAAATCCATAGTGTGCTGCTTTTAAACTAGACGGTTATCCATCAACAGAAAACAGTCTAAAAATTTAAATATACACCCTAGATATAATCTTAAAGTAATATAATGCATGTGTTTAAATTTTGCGGGCCGTTTTTTCTAAAATTAAGAACCCATCAAAACGCTTCTTCAATCTCATGCAGCGGAGGCGACCGCAGCGCCACCAGCGGATTTCGTCGGTTTCGGGGAAGAATCGCTAACATACGAACGGCACACTACCCCCTCCAGCCACTATAGCCCTGGGCAAGTGCCCCGAATGCCCTCCCGTAAATCAGTCTCTGACCATACAGCAAACCAGAAATATAAAAGACCCCGCACGATTCATCACGACCCAAGAGCGGATCCAGAAATTATTGTTAGGGGGGTAATATAGTATATTGTTATCATGAACACCAAATTTGACCCCCTTAGTTTGAAATTTTTCATTGCCTAAGGTGACTTTTGAAAATATAATCTTAGATGTTAGGGGGGGGGTAATTTCCCCTTTATCCCCACCTGGATCCGCGCTTGCCACGACCCCACATGGCAAAACCCTCTTAGACTTGCTTGTCAAATCGACATATCAAATTTCCGACAGCTGCTCCTTAGCTAGTAGCCAGGTTATGTTATTGTCTTCAATGTTGTGTATTTTGCATCTTATAATAATAAAATATGTACTACAAATCACTTGTTGTCTCTACTTATTTCTAACACACACCCAACTACTGATGTTAATTATCAGATTTACTAAAACGAACTCGCGTTTAGCCTTAGGGCCCCAACCCCAATCACTTAATTAGTAACTTCTTAGTTAAACTTAAACCCCGCTATCGTTATCCTATTCATTAGACTTAATTCGATGAAGGTGTAAGGACCTCCGGTCGACACACCGTAAGGTTAATTCCGATTTCCGGATAATAGTAAACTTCACTGCAGTGTATTGTGACTTCAAGTAAGTGAGAGGGCGCCACAGAAGCATTGCTGAAATGTACCTTCTTGTAATTACAAGTTCTTTGGCCATCCTTTCCACAGCTTTGTGAAATAGTAAATTTATTAATATCGTCAAAATGCAAGCGCCAAGATACTTTTCCTCCATCAGCAGGATTCGGTTAGTCCTCATAAATAGCGGCATACAAGTGATAACAACTAATATTTGCATTTAAGCCCACTAAAGTGGGCTTCCAAAAATTGGTTATAGGCTCATTAGGTTGTTCCTCTCCACGGTCGACCCCTTCTAGGGCGAAACTCAAAACTCTCACAACAATAAAAGACTTCTATACATTTCTACCATCCGCCCGATACTCATTTATGCATCCCCTGCAATAGCATGTCTAACAAAAACTTATAAATATACACTCCAAAAATGCCAGAATAAAATCCTTAGGGAAATTGTTGATGCCCACCGATACGTGAGGGACAATTTTATCTACCAAGACCTCAGAGTTCCTAAATTAGACAGATTTATGTCTAAACTTAATACAACATTCTACAAAATTGCCCTAAATAAAGACAACGCCTTCCGTAGCTCATTACACTACGAAGTCCTCATGGAAGACGCAAACATTAGACCCTTTGCGGCCTTCTATGCTTCCGATGCTATCCTTTCTCTATTCTAAATAGGGACTTGGCACGCACATGCCAAGTGGCATGGTTTCATGGCACTAATTCCCAAGACTACCATTTTGGGAAAATTACTTTTATGTCATATCACTCCCGCTAATCAAGGCCCCGTCCTTCGTTGGATTCTTGTCCAGCTCTCTCTCTCTAGCCGCCTAACGGCTATGTCAGATATCAAATGTCCGGCGCCTATGGCGTTAACTCCGATGAATCGCAAGATTGTCACCGCGTTGCACCCCATATTAAAGATAAAGAAATATTTACATGTTTATGCATGCATCATCGTTGTAAAACACACTTATAATGGATTAGAAATATATTTTTTTAAATTTAAATGTTTAATTTAGTGGGATTGTTTTACTAATAAAAGGGTTACTTGAGTTATAAAATTAGTTTACTTGTGTGTAACAACAGCAATTTCATTCAACTGTCTAGTTAGTAATTTATAAAATAAAAAAGTTTTTTAAAAAAAATTAAATTAAACAATCATAAGAACAAGAATTTGAATACAATTTCAATTGTGTATTCGTAACGTAAATACCTTTTTGAAGAGTTTTTTTATCCAATTATGTACACAGTCGGTATAATCTGGATGTATAAATTATTCTAGCTAATACCAGAGGTATTTATATTGTATTTAACTACATTTTCATACTTTTTGAAAATTATTTTAGTAATTACACATGATGTTGCATATACACTACACAACGGTTTTAATTAAATAGGCACTTAGGATTTTTTCCAGCAGTCCAGGGGCAAAAAGAAAAAATCATGCACTAGAGGGTTAAGTAAAATGTCACCAAGGTAACTTTAATGCATTTTTTAAATTTATAACTAAATAGTTTTCTTCTTTTGTGAAAGGTAGTAAGAACATTTCCGACTTATCTATCATTCAGCAAAAACCTCAATTAAAATATTATTTATCGTTTTTGATTAAACTTGTAGGTTCCTTTTTACTCATAACAAGTAGCAACAAAAGAGTAAAAAAAAGAAGGGATTTTTCAAAGGCAATTTTAAAAGTTGATTCAATTATAAACTTGAAGGTTTTTTTTTAAAGAAATTAAGTTTTTGCATACTCTTTCCGCTACTTTGTGTGAATATACTTTTTTATTGTTTTATTAAAATAAAGATTTTTTTTTTTAGATGAAGGTCATTTCAATAAAAATGAATAGTTAATGAACCTTACGAACTTTACTTTTTTTTCAGCCAAAAACTTTCAATTAAAACCGCCAAAAGGAGAGGTTACCAATTCGACTGTTATTAACTAAAACACCAGGAACAAAGCTAGGTATAAAACTAATGTTTATTTACAGCATTCATACCCCAAAAAGGTACAAACGAAATCTAACAAAGTTTTCGTTATTAAAACATAAGCGTTAAAAATAAATAATAAAAATGAAATTAATATCACAATATAGCTAGCTACCAATGATATGGTAAGATAATAAACCGGTGAAATAAAGATGAAAGTGCAGCCCGATTCAATCAATAAAATAAAATGTCGCACAACAGAGTTATATCCCGTACATTTTCTTTGTGTTCTGCCGCGTCCTGTGGATGATTTCTTTCAGGGGCTGGCCCCGGAGTGTAGCGATTTGAGCTGCTACATGTATTGCCATACCCGGATGGGAAAACTTTGTGGTTCTGGGACTCTGAAAAAGAACACCTCATTTAGTATTGTGACTGCAAAAAAATATTGACGAGATGTTAAGTTTTATGTTAAAAGCAGTCCAGGATGGCAACAACATTCTGGGAAAAAAATTCCATGATTTCCATAATGGTTCACAAAAATTTCCCTTATTCTACAATAACATAAAGAAATGTTGCAATACATGTTTTCTATAGAAACAAAGTGTCCACACTACAATGATCCAATAACTACATTGCATTATAAATGAAAATAAGAAATGCTTGACAGTTAAAATAATAATTTATGGATATAACACAAATTATGCAATTGCGATAGGCATAATAGAAATTAAGTCTCGCATGTTCTCTGGAAGCAGATAATGCAAAAAAAAGCAAGTTTTTCCAAATTATTTCTTCTTTGTAGATAATTTTAAATGTTTTATATGCTTTATATTCCAATCTTCAACAAATCCTATATTTATTAGCCCCTCAAATGTTGCTTACAATTCAAGATCCAATGCACTTTGCTTTTGTTTCTCCCTCCAGCAGTGGTTCACGTTTTTATAAAAATACAGTGTTCACTCTAGGCGTTTTTTGAAGGGCGGCCCGCCCTGCCCGCCTTTTTGTAATCTCGATTACGCCCTCGTGCCCCTTTTTCAAAAATTCCGTCCTTCTTGCCTTTCCGCCCTTCAGTGCTTCCCTAGCTGTCTTTAGAAAAAGGCATCGATTAAAAAAAAATGTGTGTAAATTGCAATTAAGAATTGTGACGGTAGAAAAACAAACTCCTTTTTAACTACGCATGTTATGAAATCCCGGTAATTTCGAGCACGGGGTACGAATCCTATTGGTTGTCTGTGCCAGCATATGAAATGCTAATTTTTGTTTCTAAGTTTTTTTAAAAGAGAAGATGGTTTGGGACGAAGTTGCAAGACTAGGCATTTTATTACCAAATTTTGGATATAAATAGCATTTTTATCAGTTTTGTAAGGGGTCTTAAAGATTTGGGCTACATATTGATTTGGTTTTTAGGCAAAACACACACACACAATTCAGTTTAAAATGTCAAATTTTAGATTTTAAGGTAATATCTTCATAAAGAATCATCAATTTTGTTCGGGTCTTTCCTGCGCAATGTCAACCAATAAATTTGAACTTTTTTGTTTGGTCATGGGTTCGGTGTGCGGCCACGCCCACCCCATACATTTTTTTTTAAAGTGCCCTTTTAAAAAAACAAGAAGTGCCTTTTCAAAAACGGGGTGCCCTTTTACTACCAACTGCGCCCTGCCCCTTTTTATTTCTAGAGTGAACACTGAAAATAAAACTGAAAATATGAAAATGCGCATAATCATGCTTTTTTTTCTAAATCCTTTTCAGAAATAAAAAGAACTATTGACAACTAAATTACCCAGAATAGAGGGCATAATAGACGATAATTGCTGTTTCAAGGATCTTAAATTTTAAAAATTCCCTGATTTTTTTTGAAATTTTAAAATTTTCCCTGATTTTTCAGTTTTCAAGGTTATGTCGCCACCATGCAGTCTCTTTACACAGTGACAAGAGACAATACAAAAACTCAAGTCATTAGATATAAAAAAACAACGTAAAATAAAATGTTTTTAACAGCTAGTTTAGAATGACTAATTACTTTATTTCTTATTTAAGTAATATACAAACATCTTTGATCCAATCTTTTTAACTCTTTTTTGTATTATTTATAGGATAAATTTATTTTTGTATTTCATATTAACAGTTATAAGATAAAGCAAGCTGGAAACAGGTTGTTGCTTGCTTCGAAATTTTTTTATAATTTTATTGTAGTTTACTATAATTTCACTGCTCGTCTATTTTACAGTTAAGTCTGCTAAATTAAAATCTAAAAAGGGAAAAATAAAATAATCTTTTTAAAAAAGAAAATCCTTCTTTAAGAAACAAAGTTTTTTTTTTTTTAATTTTTAAAAACAAGTTGAAAAAATTTAATGATTTAATATCAATTTTATACTTATTACAACTTTTCGAAGTTGGTGCCAATTATTTAAAAAAAAGTTGTAATAAGTATAAAATTTATATTAAATAATTCAATTTTTCGTAAAATTAAAAACTAATTTTTACTTTTCACCGCATTTTTCTTAAAGTCAGTGTTTTTAAAAAGATTACTTTATTCTACAGGGTGGCAACAACATTCTAAAAAAAAATTTCCCTGATTTTACAATTACATTAAGAAATGTTGCAATGCATGCTTTGTATAGAGACAAAGTATCGACGCTACGATAATACTATAAATATATTGCATTATAAATGAAAAATTATAAGCAATACTTATTGACAGATAAAATAATAATTTATGGATACAACACAAATTATGCAATTATGACATGCATTATAGTAATTAAACATGTTCTCTGGAAGCAGAAAATACAAAAATTTCAAATTATATCTTTTGCAGATAATTTTAAACATTTTATATGCTTCATATTTCCTAATCCAATCTTAAATAAATCCTATATTTATTAGTCCCTCACATGTTGCTTACAATTCAAGGTCCAACACACTTTGCTTTTCCCTCCAACAGTGGTTCACGTTTTCGCAAAAATAAAACGGAAAATATGAAAATGCGCATAACCATGTCTTTTTTATTTCTTAAATTCTTATTTGGAACTAAAAGAAAATATTGTTAATTAAATAACCAAGAATGGAGGACGTAACAGACGATAATTTCCGTTTTAACTATTCAAATTTGGATAATTCCCTGATTTTTGGTGAAATTTTGAAAATTTCCCTGACTTTTCCAGAATTAAAAATGTCCATGATAATCCCTGATTTCCCAGTTATGTTGCCACCCTGTCCTAGCTAGTGCTGTCAAATAACATAAATCTAACACTCACCCTCCTTGGTATGAAGTAGGGTGCATCCGTCTCCAGCAACAGACGGTCCAAGGGAATCTTCCTCGCCACCTCGTGGGTGGGCTCGGCAGAGTTGTAGGTGACCAGGTTGGTGATCCCAATGAACAGGTTGGGAAACTGCTTCAGCCACTTCTGCGCCCAGTCCCAGCCGTCTGTGAAGCAGTGCAGGTGGATGGTGTGGTTCTTGGGGAGGGTCTGCAGAAAAACGGGTTGGTTTGGTTAATTAACAGAAGCAGTGCAGGTGGATGGTGTGGTTCTTGGGGAGGGTCTGCAGAAAAACGGGTTGGTTTGGTTAATTAACGTCGCACTAGAGCTACACAGTGGGCTATTGGCGACGGATCGGGGTCAATCTCGAAGGAAAGACCCGGGAACACATTCATACATGCACCTCGTTATTTTAGAACCATGATCCGATGACGAGGAAACACCTTGAACTGGCAACCAACGCCTTCAATAGACGTCGGCACTTTGGACCCCGATCAGATGTATCGTGCACCAGTCCCGTATACACGCCGTTAAGCTTTGCGGATGTTCTGGACGACTTTTCTAGTATTTTGTAACGAATCTGGCAACGCTCCAATCACAAGATCACTACTTTTTTTTACTTTTCTTTCTCAAGTCTATCGCCTAGGACCGAACCAGGAATCTTTGAATTCCCAGGGAGCCTGGCTGCTGGTGCCTTTAACCGCTCGGCCACGGAGGCCTCGCAGAAAACCGGGAAAAGGGCATGACTTAGTTATCTTAATAAAAAGAACACATTGATGTGTCTTAAATCTAAAATTAAATATATTTTTATCCTATAGACTGGACACGTGGTCCACGGATGGTTCGTAGAGACTGTACTGATATTTGCCGAACATTAGAATTTAAAAATTGTCTCTAATAGTAGCAGAGTATTATCAGGGTGGCAACAAAATCTTGGAAAAAAAAGTTCCCCAACTTCCATGATGGTGTTACAAAAATTTACCTGATTTTACAATTACATTAGGAAATGTTACAATACATGCTTTGTATAGAAACAAAGTATCCATGCTACGATAATACTATAAACATATTGCATTATAAATGAAAAAATTCTAACAATTCTTATTGAGAGTTAAAATAATAATTTATGGATGAAACACAAATTATGCAATTGCAACTGGCATAATAGTAATTAAACATGTTCACTGGAAGCAGATAATGCAAAAAATGCAAGGTTTTTTCAAATTATTTCTTTTGTATATAATTTTAAATGTTTATATGATAACATAATATTGACAACTAAACTACACAGAATAGACAATAATTGCAGTTTCAGTGATAAAAATTTCCCTGATTTTTTGTAACTTTCCTTGACATTTCCAGAAATACAAATTCCCTAATTTTCCGGTTATGTTGCCACTCTGATTATGTTTAATTTAAACACCTACTTTATTAAAAGTTCAAATAAATCCAACTCATATACAAGTTAAAACTAAATTATTTATTTAAAGTATAAATTATCCAGCACTATATAAACTAAAACTACAAATTAGAAAAAGGAAAACGTCACGACACGTGGTTTAACATCTTACGCGGAAGTAATAGCAGCTATAAAATTCTAGAACATTCTACAAAGTAGCTGCAGCAAGCATCCATTATATGATAGACAATTGATCGAGCAGACGTGAAGTGCCGGAATGATTATGAAGTTGGATCTGATACTTATATAGCAACTTCCTTTACATAACAGGCACGGTTATACGTAAAGATACATTTGCGTATCATATATGAAAATTACACAAGTATTTGCATAAAGCAAAACGGATTTTGTTTACTTTATGTAATGTTTAAGAGAAAGAAAATATTTCTAATACTGATCCAATAAAACTTATATTAGATCAGAAAAAATAAATCCATTCTGATTTGAATAGATTCATTTGAAGTGAAGTGGGCTATGGATTATTTACGAGCAAACAGAGTACCACAGCAATCCAAAATGTACGAACATCATAGGAAAAAAACGGGCAAAGTAAACTCATTTTTCAGGGTTCCCACTCGATATTTAGATAAAAATTCCTGACCACAGGTTTTCCAGAAGATTTTCAAAAAATTCCATACCAAAAAATTAAATTATTTTTTCACATATTAATCTTGAAGCTGGGGAAAATAATTTTAATTTTACGATTTTACATCGATGACAATAAAAAAGAATATAACCGGCATAAACAGATAACATTTTTAGAAAATTTCACTGAGTTTTCCAGAAAAATTAAAAAAAATTATCATTTCCCCAGACTTTTTAGACCATTTTCATTTTTCCTGACAATTCCAGGTTTTCCAGGTGCCCCTTTTTTATATGTTTTTCTTAACAAGGACGATCTAACAATCTTTTTAAAACAAATTCGAATAAAACCATTTGAATTCTTTTAAAGAATGAAAAATATCATAAAACTTTATCATGGCTATGAATAGGGCATAAAAAGAAAAACATAGTGAATGATAAAAAAAAATAATCTTAATTAATATTTTTCACTTACTTCTTTCATAATGTTCATTATGTCTTCATTTGCATCTCTGCAATGGATGACCAGAGGCAGCTTTCTATTCATTGCAATGTTCAACTGACGTTTGAACACAGTGCACTGTTTTTCTTTTGAACAATCGTTTCTACAAAAAGAAAAAGATAAAACACCAATACACACAAAGAGTGCATAATTTAAAGATCCACAAATTTAATGTACAAATACACATATTTTAACTTGAATTTTGTGAAATTATCTTATACATAATTCAAAAGCGAATTTTAGTCATTAAACATGAATATATACGTTTGTTGGTTAAATACTGGGATACATATGATTTTTATAACAAATTTCACATTTTTTAGCTGTTTAGTCTTCAAACCTTGTTAATTTACCAACTAGCCAGCCTACCGTGGCCAGGAAACGCATATTATTAAAATTCCAAAATTCTTATTCTAGAATATGCGTGCAAAAAAAAAAAAATTCCACACAAGGATACAATTTTCTAATTATATAATAGCAATAACATTGGCGTTTCATTCTAAGCAGATACTTTTAATATTCAAGAAAAAAACACAAAGCTTGTTTAAAATAATTAAGAATCCAAAGAAATTAAGTTTTTAAAACATGGCTTGGTTTAGTTCCATAAAGGGGCAAGGGGTCTATATGAAAGGGAAAACACAGATCTCTGTCATTTCTGTAAAAAAAAATTACCTAATAACTATATAATAATTATTGATTGTATTTACTACCTGTTAAAGAAGTTTACATAATAAAAAAAAATGCTGGTTAAATTGAAACGAATAATTTTTAATGAATTTTGGATAAAATTTATTTCCAATTATTTTGTTAATTACGCAATGAAAAGCCTTAATTATCTGATTTTGGCTAAAAATAATTATTTAATCAGTTATTTTGCATTATAATTAATTTTTTATAGGTCTAATTAAATTTAATTAAGGTTATCTATAAGAAAAAAGTATTTATTGTATCTCACAAAATTGCAACTTATATGGTAAATTTTTAAAGAAAAATAGTTTATTTCATTTCTTCCACTGGAAGAAACCTGCCCTGAGTAATTTCTAAGGACTGCTATAACCCTGCCTTTTAATAAAACCAAGTTTGTTGCAGATTTCAACCTTGCAGCGACACTGCAATTCATTCATCTTTATTTCCGTCTCAAGCATTTCCACTTCTTCAGTGTTTATACCCAAGAACCAATGGGAGATCTGCAACATTGAGGCCCTTCGAAAGGAGCAGGTGATTCCGATAAACACTGACTCAACAGAAGCATTCCCAGATCAAAACCTCAGCTTGGAAAGACGTTTCTCTCACTGCTCAATTTCTTTAGCATTTTTAATAGGAATGTTACCCTTAAATAAAAATCCTTAACTGTTATATTTTCATCATTAAATTTTATTTGTTTTCTAAATAATATGGCATTCCTCAACTTATTTATTATTTTTAAACTTAACCTTCTGAATCATAAAGAGTCAACAATAGAGTGACAGATGAACATACGTCGGCCACCGCAACCTGTTTCTTTAAAATAAGTGTTTGTTTAAAACATTATTTACATCAAAGGAAATATCAGGGAAAGTCATCTTGATAAGTATATTGAAAAGTATAGTAAAAAACTTTTGATTATAGACTTTGGTACTACATCTGCCATACACATTGAGAAAAATTTACCCTAAAATTAAATACGCCAGAGAAAACATATTCTGTGAATTAAAAGAAGCTAGTTACAATTTAATTTCCACTCTTTAGCACTAGGTTCCCCCAAGCACTATTATGAAAATGAACCTTAAAATTAAATTTAAGAAAAAATGTCATTACCTGTTTGAGTAATCAAGTCCAATTTCACCCAAGGCTCGCACTTTGGAGTGAAGGAGAGCATCGCAGAGATCGCTTTCCATCACATCACTGTAGGCATTAGAATTGTGGGGGTGGCACCCAAAGGCCCCCCATACCCCATTCTCGTTCAAGTACTTCTGCCACATCGTTTTCTGAAAGAACATAAAAGAATGAGTGTTTTTTAACAACAATGAATCTCTTTACTGGTAACAAAGATAGATTAAAGAACAAATATGAATTTATAAAAAAATTCTAAGCCTTTTTTTAAAGGGAAGAAATCAAATATTTAAAAAAAAGCGTCTCCCATTGTTCGATTCTGTTTTAAAGATTGAAGTCAGTTTAATCTAGCTAGAAATTATCCAAAAAGATGTGTTTTTTAAAAATTACTTACTACATAAACTACATTTTTCACTTATACTACATAACGTGACACATCAATAGCCACCTAAATATCTATTTTTGATACAAACAAGTTTTAGAGGAAATTGTACAAAGTTATAGTAAAATGTTAGTGTTATGGAAGCAAAATAAAAGCAACAGGAACAAATTTTGATTATTTTAAAAATGAAAGCCCTTGGTTAGTAAATACACGCATACACAACAACCTAAAAAGGTACAATCTTAAAAAATAGTCATACTTTACTTGCCAAATAAATATCCTTTGCTTCAAATTTTTAATTTTTTAAATAAGTATGAAGCCTAACTTTTTAGAAAAAATTCCGCCCTTTTTAGTCAAACACAAGCGTCCTTGCTTCCCTTGGCTCTTTAAAAAAGGCATCGAATAAAAAAAAAATTGTGTATAAATTGATATTAAGTGAACTATTACAGTAGAAAAACAAACTCCTTTTTAACTACGCATGTTGTGGAATTGCGGTGATTCTGCAGTAATTTTGAGTTTGGGGCATTCCACGAATCCTATTGGTTGCCTGTGCCCGCATATGATATGCTAAGTTTTTTTATCTGTGTTTTTTTAAAGAGAAGATGGTTTGGGGTGAAGTTGCTAGGTTAAGCATTTTATTATCAAATTTTGGATTTAAGTACAATTTTCATCAGTTTTGTAAGGGGTTTGATTAGGCCTACTTAAAGATTTGGTTTTTAGGGAAAACATAAATTTTTAAATGTCAAATTTTAGATTATGAAATATCTTAAGAGCCATTAATTTTGTACGTGTTTTTTCTTCGAGATAGGCCTCGAATCGTCAACAATAGCACAATATGCAGCTCTAGCACAATGTCAACCAACAAATCAGAACTTGTTTTTTATTTGGTAACGGGTGCAATGTGCCAACGAGTGGCCACTCCCGCCCCAAACTTTTTTTTTGAAAGTGCCCTTTTAGAAACAAGATCCTTTTAAAAAACGGGGTGCCCTTTTACTATCAACAGCGCCCTGCCCCTTTTTATTTTTAGAGTAAACACTGCTAGTGCATAAATTAAGGTACAAATTTAAAATAAATTAACACACCTCACAAAAAACAACCACAACATATATTACCTTGTGAAAAGTATGAGGATTGCAGAACACTGCGACACATCCCTTATAGGACGCAGGGTAAGTATCTCGATGCTTGAACATATAGTCAGTGTATGTTCCATCGTAGTTCTGCCGTTGAAAAAGAAAATCTAGATGGCAATGACTGTCAATAAACCCTGGATCCGACTTAAACGTCAGAAAGTTCAAACGACTGTAATCTGGCAAACGCTTCCACCGATTTTGCAAGTCGGCCTTGTACAACAAGTTGGATTCCTTCTCGCAGTTAATGCACCCGGTGCGTGATTCATCGTCTGCCGAAACTTCCGTGCCGGAGTCGTCCGAAACGTCCGTGGTGACATACAGTGGTGATGGTACAGTGAGGCTCCTTCTGGGAATGGGGATGGTTTCAGTAGTTTTTGTTCTAGTAGGTAAGGATGTGCTGGGTCCTTGAACACGAGATATTGAACGCCTAGAGGGGGGGAAAGAGGATTGAATTCCTATTAACTTCCAAAAGAGTACAGAAAGCAAAATTAAAATACATCTACAAAAAAAATCTTACATTTCACGTGTGTTTAGTCAGGGTGGTAACAACATTCTTGGAAAAAAGTTCCCTGATATTTCCGTGATGGTGTCACAAAAATTTCCCTGATTTTACAATTACATTAAGAAATTGTTGGGAAAAACCTACCTTCTCACGGAATCTTACCACGAACCTTTCCGGCGAGACGCCGATGTTTTTGTTTACGTTTTGGCTCCACGAACCTGTTATGACGTCATCGGGTTGATGCGTCGTATGCATCGGATGGGTTTCCCGTATGCGGAACTTCAACGAGACGTTTGTTATTCTTTGTCGGCTCGGTGCCTTATGTTAATTTAGGACAGCTTAGCACTATATAAGATGATGTTTCACTGAGTTCACATTCCGTAGAAATTTCTGTAGCAATGTAGTAACTCCCTGGTAACTAGCTGCCTGACTAGTTCATTTTAATCTTTCTATTCACCATGATGAGATCAAGAATGTGTCAACTAAGTTCGTTGAAGTGAAACCTCATATATGTTTTCCATACTATGTTTTAAGTAAGAATGTTCTTTTATTACTTGATTTCAACTATGTAAATATTTTTCTCAAGAGACTGTTCATATCGCCTTCACTGTCAATAAAGAAGTCTGAAGATTTTTCAATGCTATTTAGTAACTTTTTATCTTTCCCCACAAACTAAACACTTTTACTGGAACCAGGCTATATTTTACTTCTCTGCAAATTATAAAAATTTCATTATGGTTAATTTTAAAAACCTTATTATCAGGACTTAACCATATTGGAAATGTTACCATACACGCTTTGAATAGAAACGAAGTATCCACGCTACAATGATACTATAAATATAGTGCATTATAAATAAAAAATTATAAGCAATACTTATTGACAGTTAAAATAATACTTTATGGATACAACGCAAATTATGTAATTGCAACAGGCATAATAATAATTAAACACGTTCTCTGGAAGCAGATAATGCAAAAAAATTTATTTTTTCAAATTATTTCTTTTGTAGATAATTTTAAATGTTTTATATGATTCATATTTCCTATTCCGATCTTCAATAAATCCCATATTCATTTGCCCCTCACATGTTGCTTACAATTCAAGGTCCAATGCACTTTGCTTTTGCTGCTCCCTCTAGCATGGTTCACGTTTTTACAAAAATAAAACTGAAATATGAAAATGCGCAAAACCATACTACTTTTTTAAAATTATTTGTCAAAACTAAAATGAAATATTGACAACTAAATTACCCAGAATAGAGGATGTACTAGACCATAATTGCCGTTTTAATGATCCAAATTTGAAAAATTCCCTGATTTTTTGTGAAATGTTGAAAATTTCCCTGGTTTTCCCTCGTATTTCTAAAATAAAAAAATTCCATGATTTCCCAGGTTATGTGACCAACCTGTTATTGTTGTTTTAGTGATCCAAACTTGAAAACTTCCCCGATTTTTTTGTGAAATTTTCCCTGGCATTTCCAGAATTAAAAAAAATCCTTGATAATTCTCTGATTTCAAAGGTTATGTTGCCACTCTTATGTTAAGAAATAATCGTATTTAATTTATAACAAATCGATATTTAAAAACGGAAATGCAAAAAAAATGCTCAGAATACGTTTACGGTATTGTACGAGGAAAAAACCCAAATTACCTGCCGACTCGGACCCGTGCTACAGTGCGAGGATTCGCCTTTGTCTGTGCTGCAGGCTCTTCAGGAGAGCCGGCATTCAGCGCCCGCTGGGCATTTGGAGATGATTCTGAAGAGTTTACCGTGTGGTAGTATGACATCGAATGAGGCAAGGAGTTGTCTTTAACAGAAGTTTCTGAAACATACATTTAAAGGAATTTATTTTAAAGTATTTCATAATATAATAATTTATTAAGATGTTATTAATAAATTTGAAACACAAAAGGAATGACTTTTAAATATTAAACCACAAAGCATTCAAATTTGGATAGTTAAAACTGTCTATTTTCAAATTTGAAACAATAGTAATTCATAATTAAAGATGTGTAATGTTTTGATGTATTATTACTAATAAATATACTATAAATAACTTAATTGCCTTGATTTGAACAAGTTTTATATCCACAAAGAAATTCTTAAGAATAGTGTTGCTTTTTATTTTAAGAAATTACAGTATTAACTAGTGTTCCTGTTATGTGTTTTTCAAAGGGCGCCGCGCCCTGCCCTTTTTTTGTAAGTGCCGATGCATCCTGCCCTTTTTTGTAAGTGCCTATGCGCCCTGCCCTTTTTTGTAAGTGCCGATGCGCCCTGCCCTTTTTAGAAGTGAAAAATGTGCCATGCCTTTTTTCCAATATCTTCTTTGCGCCCTGTAATTAAAAAAAATATTTTTCTGCAAAAACGTAGGTCTGTAGGATTGCCTTGGTATCCCAATCATACCCTTTACCCTTTTACATAACAAAAAGTGCCCTTTTACATAACAAAAAGTGTCCTTTTTGACAAATCCCCCCTGCCCTTTTTTAAAACTATGTCAACCACCTAACAGATACAAACGTGTATATCCGTTTAAGTATCTCCTGTTTTTCCAGTAGTACACGTAATATAAAAGTTGATAATTTTTTTTGTTTAAAAGCGAATGAGAATCTTCTCTACTGATATAATTTTTTAAAATATATTAAAATAAAAAAAAAAATGTGTTGGAAATATAAATCAAACTTCAATGCAATAAAAAAAAAATACAAATTAGAAATTTCGCTTATCTGTGAGAGGGCGAAGAACCAAACAGTGGATTTTAACACAATTTACTTAATGAATTACCAAAAAAATATCGCAATAGAAACCAGGCATCATTTTAACATTTTTATTACTTTTGCTATAAATAAATATATGTTAATTTATAATTTGGATAACTAAATAACATAACATAGAATTTTTTTTATACTTGCTTGCTTAGAGCGTTCATTTTATGTAACCTATCTGCTGATTTGTTTCGAAATGAAGTGGTCAAGGAAATTAGTTTTTGCCAGTTTAAGTTTAAAAGGACACCAAATGTTTTATTATAAATGCAAGCACATTAAATTATCGCAACCTGATTTCTGAAGAAAATATAAAGCGCTAAAAAAAACATAAAAGTCTCCGATTTCGGGATCGCAAAACTACAACACTTCAAATATTATTCGCGTAAAAATTTTTTTACAAAAAATTGCATTATCAAAAATTGTAGTTTAATTTGTTAAATTTCTATTTTTCAGTGTGATTTACTAGAAATGTATCTTATAAATACAAGTATGCTTACAAAGTCTTTAATCCGCACAGTTTTATTTAAGTAAATTGTACAAACCTACAAAACGGTTTAAATACGTAGATTATATGAACAATCCATACAAGTTGACTCAATATTAAGATCAAAATTCCAGCCAACATTTTAGTTTTTTCACATATTAATATTAAAGTCGATAACAACAAAGGATCTGGAAATAAGAACCTAACAAAGTCTAAAAATTGACGTTACAATTTTATATTCTCTCGATGAAAATTAAATTATGCCGCTGATGACGATGAAAGGAATGCGGCAGGGCACTTTCAATTAAAAATTTCAGAAAAACTGCTTGACTTCATACAGTCCATTCCCGTTTTACCCGCCATTTTTAATCAACCTTTAAAATAATTTAGAAAAATTTGGTTTTGTATACAAAACATTTCAAATAAAATACGTAGAAAAAGAATTTTTGCGTACCACTCGAGTTGCTATCCTCAGACAGGCAACCGGAATCTTGGGATTCTCCTGGAATCATCAAAGGAAGGTTGTAGTCGGTGGACACGTTGAGTGGATCCTCGGACGATTGGTCCAAATCCTCTAACCGCGGCGAATCACTAGGAAGCCTTGACACACTGAATGCATATACATCAGAAGAGCAAGCATCCAGCGAAGGATTCAACCGTTGAACTGAAGGATAGAAATATTCAAACGAATCCATTGAAGGATTCAACCGTTGAACTGAAGGAATTAAATATTCCGAAGGATACATTGAAGGAGTGGAGGCACTAGGTAAATAATACATTGTGTTATCTCCAGAACTGAAGGAATTAGGAGAACAATATGTTGAGTTCTCTGTACAGTTAAACGGATGTGGTGTAGGGTAATGTTGTGGGTTCGGGTGATAAGCAGGAGGTACGTTAAATTGCAGTGGTGAAGCCGATTGCGTTAATGGGAGAGAATAATCCTCTTCATCGGGCGCATCGTTAGGAATTGCGTTTTCTTGGAAATTGTAATCAATGCCTAGTGAATGGTGTGATTTGTCTTCTAACGGAAAGAAATCCCTTTCAGGAAATACCTAGAGAGAAAAAATTATATGTTAGTAATAAATAGTGTTCATACATATTTAAGAAAGTAAAATTTAAGTAATTTTAAGATTTTTTTTAAGGACTTTGAACCCTCTGACGGATAAGCAAAATTTCAAATCTGTAGGTTTGTTTTCGCTGCAGAAAAGTTTTATTTATATTTCTAACTCATTGCTTTTTTTACAAATATATTATTTTAAACTATATAAGTAGAGAAGGTTTTAAAAAGTTCTCCTAATGCTGTATATTTGAAAATTATTCAGGGCGGCAACAACATTCTGGAAAAAAAGTTCCCTGATTTTACAATTACATTGAGAAATGTTGAAATGCATGCTTTGTAGAGAAACAAAGTATCCACGCTGCGATAATACTATAAATATATTGCTGTTGTAGTTACTATTAAGGGTTAAAACAAAAGCACTAAACAAAAGAAGAACGATAATATTAATCGTTGTTTAATTTAAGAATTTACCTGGCGTGATCGTATAGTTTTGAACAAAAATAAACACAAGACTAAAAATTGTGACCAAAAGAAAACAAATTTATTAAAACACTAAAATTAAAAAGGGAACGGAACACTAAAAAAACCTTACAAAAAGCCAAACAAGTTAAAACTAAATAAATTAAAAGGGGGAGGGTAAACTAAAATTAAAAACTACTACCTTCAGCTGATTTCGTCGAGAGAGATGTGGCAGGAGGTCAAGGCGAATACAATACGAGTGCCCCCCCCAAAAAAAAGAAAACATGGCCAAGCCGCTACGGCCATACTAAGTGTCCAAGATTGGGAGGTGGACGAAAAGTGGGGTGGAACTTGGCACATCCTTCGACGGAGTGTCAACTCCGATGTCAGCTTCAGAGGTGGTCGGTCAAAGGGCGTCAGCCAGTGGTGGTCGTCCAGCAGAAAAATCCAGTTCAGAGGTGGTTGGTGGATGGGACCTTCTCTGGGCGAGGATCACGGGCCTGACGGGTGATGGGGGGAGGCGTCCAGGGCTGACATCAGAGGCAACGGCAGAGGACGGGAACATCCCTCTGGGGGCTACGTCGATGGGTGGCTGGGGTTATTGCAGTTAACCCGGCAACATCTACTGGAATGGGTGACTCTCGAGCATCGTTGAGGTTGGTGGCGGCGGTTAAGTAATTCCTCTAACCCCGCATCAGCATCGGCGGCTATTGCACGAGATTAACCCATCGGGTTTTGAAAAAGGACACACGGTCCGCGTTTATAAGACGGGAGCTACACTCCTGTACGTCTTGAGGCTTCGAAAGATGCGTTAAAAAGTCCCGTCAAAAGGAGAGCTTTCCAATAAATCGCCAAAACCTCCTTGCCAGATCCCTCAAAACTAGCACATCAATTTTCCTCTCAGCCAATCAGAGAATTTAAAATTACAACTTCGGTTACAGTTAAACACAATTCCAGACCAGTACGTAAAACGGTCTCAAAAACACGAAGTCAAACTGACATACCAGACCCCAGATGTGTAACATGATACAGGAGGAGAGGCCGATGTGGGGACCCAAAAGGGTGGAAAAGACTTCAGACAGGGGTTATCACCCCATTTACAACTAAAAAGCTCTTAGGGGGTTATGAAAAAGGGGGAAATTTACGTTTGGGCTTAAATGGAATCAAAAGTGCAGGTTCCCAAGTACAAGTTTGACAATTAAATAGGATACATCAATATTACATAAATTAATTAATACAATTAGGGGAGTCTGAAATTAAATTAAATAAAAGAGGAATTAAAAATTAACCAATTATGGTTTTAACCATAACATTGCAGAATAAATGAAAAATTATAAGAAATACACTTATTGACAGTTAAAATAATAATTTATGGATACAACACAAATTATGCAATGCGACAGGCATTATAGTAATTAAACATGTTTTTTAGAAGCAGATAATGCAAAAAAAAGAAAAAAAATTCAAATTATTTCTTTTGTAGATAATTTTAAGTGTTTTATATGCTTCATATTTCCTAATCCAATCTTCAATAAATCCCATATTTATTAGCCCCTCACATGTTGCTTACAATTCAAGGTCCAACGCACTTTGCTTTTGCTTCTCCCTCCAGCAGTGGTTCACGTTTTTACAAAAATGAAACTGAAAATATGAAAATGTGCATAACTATGCTTCTTTTTTTAAATTCTTTTTCAGAAATAAAAGGAAATATTAACAACTAAATTACCCCGAATGGTGGGCATAACAGACGATAATTGCCGATTTAACGACCAGATTTGAAAATTTCCCTGATTTTTTGTGAAATTTTCCCTGATATTTCCAGAATTAAAAATTTCCATGATAATTCCCTGTTTTCCAGGTTATGTTGCCACCCTGTGATTTCAAAAGAGATTTCGCATCGACTGTTATATTACGTGTAATACTGGAAAAACTGGTGCTACTCGAACGGATACACGTTTGCATATTAATCACTTGCAAGTCACAGCAGTAGTTTAAAAGTCATTTTATTTGCAACTATGTAAATATTAGTATCCTTTTCTGCTCTTTAAAGAAATGGGAATATCATCAAAGAAGGAAAAACTTGTGCCCATTATCAAATTATGGCATATAATTTCCAGATTTGTAAAATACATAATAATTGAATAAATTCTTTTCAAAAATAGTAAAATAATAAAACACTAAGAGGCAAAATAAGTAAATAAAAAAAATTGTTAAAAAGTTATATAATATATATGTTACACTGTGAAAACCCGAAATCAGTCTATACCCGAATTTCCTAGTTAGAACTTGTTTTATCATAGCCTCTTCGTTAATAAAAGTATTAACTAGGCAATACTAAAATTAACTAACAGATGTAGGGAAAACAAGAATTTACGTAATAAATATTACGTTTTCATTTTTTACAAGTTAAAACTAGTTTTGACTAAATGAATCGGTTAAAACTAGTTTTGCATGTCCAGACCTGCACAAAGGATTGCTACACATGTAGTAGATTTTCCCGTCAGTCTCTTGCGAACTGTGGTACGAGGAATATTTTTTATTGTGTTCTCGCTGTTCAGTAATTTACGTGTCTTGAATAAGTAACAAAATATTTCCTAATAAATACTTGTAGTTGTAGTCGATAAGTATATGCTTTTCTCTGTAAAGGTAACAAAGTTTTTATTTTCTGATTGTTGTTGAACACCCGTTTGTGTTCAAATACAGAATAAACATGTTTCTCTCTATTTAAAAAAAAAATAAGCTTTAGCCAGAATTTTTTATTCTTTCACTGTTATTCAGATCGTATCTCAATTGTTGGCGTTGTTAATTTCATGAAATTTCAGAAAGTAATAGTTGTAACTAGCCACAATTAGTTTTAACTACAAAACTTTTAGTTAAAACTAGAATTATCTAACAGAAATTGTTCATTCTAGTATTGCCTAGTTAGTGCTGGTATTAAACAAAAGGGGCTATGATAAATCTAGTTCCAACTAGGAAATTCAGGTATTAACAGATTTCAGGATTTCATGGTAACGAACCTATATATAAAACGATGTAGTTCTAAAAGTCAAATGGCCTGCAAACTTGCTCAATAAACAAATTATAATTATTAAAAGAAATCTAGATTGATTACTTACAGGAACAGATACTTCTGGGATCTCTGTTAGCCTTGAACATTCTGCAGGAATTGATTCTATTTAAATACAAACAAAAAGCAAAATTAAATATATTAAAAATATCAGATTTTAAAAGTTTAATGTAAAAAAATATTAGAATAACGAAAGAAGCAATTACGACTAACAACATTGCAAGCAATTTTGCAATAATTCCTTTAATTTGTTCAAAATAGAAATTTTTATGATAATATTAATAACTTGAACAAAATAAAATATACTTTTTATTTTGTGCACTAACTTATACACAAACTAAACCTCATGTAAACAGTTTTGAATTAGCTGGGCACACAGAAATAAACCATTAGTAACCAGAGATATATAATTTTTAATGCTAGATACATTGCCATTAAAAAATTTGAAAAACTAAAAAAAAATTCCATAATATAAATAGATAATAGTACTATCTATGAAAATCTGGTTTGCTCTAAAACTCTTCTGGTTATTTAAAAGAAGTTGGAAAGTAACTAGAATAAATTTAAAACACTTAAAAGCTTCTAATGGTCACTTATTCTGTTGTTTAAATTAGTAAACAAGTTTTGTGATGTCTAGTTTGGTTTATGGGGCAATGATTTAGTGGAAAATAAAAAGTTATAGGATCTCTCTTTCTCCCGGTCGCTCTCACTTTTCACCAAATCTGGCAACTTGGCACTAGGTCCTTAGTTTAGCAACGCTCAGACTACAATTTCCGTTTTTCTCGACAATTTAGTTTTTTATCGCCAATTCAGTTTTCTTTGTTGCTTTTTGCAATGTATGGTGGCCAATCCGAGTCTCCCTGAATTTGGCAATTTTTAAATCTTGACCTATGGCTACCATAAATAGAGGGAATGCTCATTTGAACCCTATACTTTTTCGTTTATCTACTACTCCACCATGTGCAAGGTTTTTTTTTTTTTTTTTTGCGATGTCCGAAGACATGTTGAAATATTTTCTAATCATATTAAAAACCACTTCCAATTGAATATTTTATGCTATTTCTAAACACATACATACAGGATTAATAACAGCATTCAACGTACCACGTTTTTTCATTTCAATCTACAAATTCTCTGAAAATCGTATATAAATGTTCAAAATAGGAGTTATTTACTATTTAAAAATATATATAATTTATTTACAAATAATTTTTGTAAAATCCACACGGTTTTAAAATTTTCGTTTTACGCATGTGCACAATTTTTAATCTCTAAGCCTTTTGTTAGTGATTTTTAAAAACATCAATTTTTATTTAACTTTCCATTTCGAAACTCTTCTTTTCAATGCCGATCTAGTTTGGGAAACCCAAGGGTTTGTTGTCATTTCGACTAACAACATTTTGAAAAAATCGCCTAGGGCGACTGTTATGTACCATGCGAGCTGCGGAGACGATCGGGAATTGGCATCTTTTCTCTCGCGCGTTGGCGCACTTGGCGCTCTTTCTCCTCACGGCATACTGGCAAACCTTCATTCGGAAGACATCGATCCTACGATTAGGACGTTTTTTAACATGGGTCTAGGATGACCAAATTCACCGTCTCTCCGTTTCCCGGCTCAGAATGACCGGTTGCTTGCATAATCTCTTTCTAATAAATCGTTTGTCACCAAAAAGCTATACAGTCCATTTTAATTAACCAGCGCCGGTACTCTAGAAGTAGTACGTACCATGGTCCGATCTCCCGGAGTGTTTTGATTTTGAGGAAACGAAACAGTAGCAAAAAGCAAGCTTTAGAATTTAAAACTAAAATGTCATTATTGAAGTAAGGACCTTAGACCTTATCGCACGAACTTTGAACTTTTTTGTGTAAACGTTGGACTTTTGGTTTCGATTATGGATGTTACAGCACTAAACCGAAAGCGCGGCCTACTCAAAGGCCAAATAACAAAGTTGTCATCGTTCATAAAGGAAGAAGCCAGTTCAACGAGTGAAATCGGCTTAAATGTCAAGATAGAAAAAGTTAAAAAGATCAGCTCTCAACTGGAAGAATTGCATTTGGAGTATCACCAGCTGATAAAAGATGATAAAGATCTCACAGAGCATGAAGATATACTATGCAGTTTGGAAGACGATACTGAAAACATTGAGGTAAGCCTGAAAGAACTTTTATACTCCTTGAATATTAATGCTTTGGGCTCGCCTAACACTCAAAAGAGAATAGGTGATGAGTCACCGCGTAGGGTAACAGTAAAGTTACCGGATATACCACTTCCAAAATACGCCGGATCTTACGCTGATTGGAATAATTTTAAAAAGCAATTCACATCGTTAATTGAAGAGAATGAACAACTAACCCCCCCAACAAAAACTGTATTATTTGCAATCGGCCTTGGAGGGTAACGCAAAGGACATTCAAACAACTGAAGATTCGTATGACTCTCTTTTTAAAGCGCTTGAAGAGCGATACAACAACAAACGCATGATTGTGAACTGCCACATTAATGAAATTATAAATGTGCAAAAATTAACAATAGAATCTTCAAAGGAGCTTAGATCGTTGCTGGATAAAGTGCTCAAAAACGTCAGAGCATTAGAGTCGATCGATTTTAAGCAAAATGATTTAAGTAGAGCTATTTTAATTAATATATTATTGAGTAGAGTTGATCAAGAAACGCGTAAGCAATACAAAATGTCATTAAACTCTAATAATCCGCCCAGTGGGATGAATTTATTGAATTTCTAAAAATCAGATGTCAGTTATTAGAGAATGTGCGGCCAGAAAAAACATATCCCTTTAGGCCCAAAATAGTAAATAAATCAAACAATTTCATGCTTAGCAGCAATGGTTTAAAACCATGCGTTTTTTGTAAAAACATGCACTCTCTCTTCAAATGTGTGGAATTTCAAAAACTAAATATCAATGAAAGATTTGACTTTATCAAACAGCAGAAGCTTTGCTTTAATTGTTTTGGAACTCATAGAGTATCAGCTTGCAAATCTAAGTTTAAATGCAAACATTGTCAGAAGATGCATAATTCACTTTTACATAATCCCGCACCTTCGCACGATCCGAGTACATCAAAAGAGGTTACTCGTGCTCAAGAGGCTTCAACTGAAACCGAGGAAATAAATCAACAGTCTGTTTGTACAACAGCTGCTTCTTCTGATGGTTCAGGATTGCGCAGCAAAACAGCGTTATTGCCCACTGCCATCATTAAGATTAGAAATTCGCAGGGAATAAAAATACCAGTTCGATGTCTATTAGATTCAGGCTCCGAAACCAATTTTTTGACACGGGATTGTGCCATCATGTTAGGACTAACTCAAGTAAAATTCCGATCCTCAATATACGGATTAAATGGACTAACAACTGAAATAAAGTCTAAAACTAATTCTTTAGTATCTAATAAAAAAGAGGACTTTAAACAAAAAATGGAATTTCTAATTGTCCCACGAATTGTGGCCAAAACACCTTCATCTCTTATTGATTTTCCAGCACATTCCTTGCCTTCAAATATAGAATTGGCTGATCCTGAATTTTCAATCCCTCGGAAAATTGATGTACTGTTGGGTGCCAATGTATTTTTTGAGATATTGAAATCAAATCAAATCAGACCTCCTAATAGCAACCTTATTTTACAAGAAACCAAGTTTGGATACGTTGTTAGCGGAGAAGGTTCTTTCAAGTCCAATGAAGCATTGCATTGCGGACTTTCCGTTACAAATGACAGTCTTGATGAAATATTAAAGAAATTTTGGGAAATCGAATCCCTAGAGGAACCTGTAATGAAAGGACAAGAAGAGTTTTGCGAAACACATTTTCTGCAAACACACAAAAGAGAGCAGGATGGGCACTACACCGTTAAAATGCCCTTTAAAGAAAATCCAACTAGTTTGGGAAATTCAAAAGATATTGCCCTTAAAAGATTAAATTCATTATGGAACCGTTTAGGAAGAGATGCTCAATACTTATCTTTGTATAAAGATTTTTTAAAAGAATATGAGGATCTCGGTCACATGATAGAAGTTAAGGACAATAGCGAAAAAAGTGGTCAGTACTACATTCCACATTTAGGCGTTCATAGACCTGACAAGAGCTCAACAAAATTGAGAGTAGTTTTTAACGCATCAAGCCCTAGTTCTAATGGAAACTCACTGAATTCCTTGCAGTATAATGGTGGAATCATACAAGACGACTTATTCTCAATCATACTACGTTTTAGAAAGCACCTAATTGCATTCACTGCAGATGTTCGAATGATGTATCGTATGATTTGGGTGCATCCTGAGCAAAGATGTCTTCAGCGAATCCTTTGGAAAGAAGGTGTTGACAAGCCCGTGAAGACGTTCGAGTTGGCTACAGTAACATACGGCTTGGTCAGCGCTGCGTATCTAGCAACCAGAGTACTAAAGCAACTGGCTTGCGACGAAAAGATCGATTTTCCCCAGGCAGCCAACGTTGTTGAAAACGACTTTTACATGGATGATGTTCTCTCTGGTGGTTCTAATCTCGAGGAAACCAAGGAATTGCAGCGACAATTAATTCAAATGATGCAAAGAGGTGGCATGGAGCTGCATAAATGGTCTGCAAACCATCCTGAACTCGTTAGCCAGGGTTCAGCAATTTCTGAAGGCTATACTTTTGCGAAAGAAACAAAAGTTCTAGGACTCTTGTGGTGCCCAGATAAAGATCTTTTCTCTTTTAAAGTGACTGTGGAGCCTTCACCAGTGCTAACAAAACGATCAGTCTTGTCAACCATTGCTAAGCTTTTCGACCCCCTAGGCCTCCTAGGCCCTATTATCACAAAAGCTAAAATCTTCATTCAACAGCTTTGGTCATTACCACTGGACTGGAACGACTCCCTTCCTAAAGAAAAGGCTCAAGAGTGGGAACAGTTTTTGTGTTCTTTACCTTCAGTGCATAATATTAAAGTGCCAAGATGTGTTTTAGGTGAAAATTTGAATGTCTATGAAGTGCACGGTTTTGCAGACGCATCTGCAAAAGCATACGGAGCAGCTATTTTCATTAAGTCTTCATCTTCGAGTGGTGAAATTCAAGTCAGTTTACTGTGCAGTAAAAGTAGAGTTGCGCCAATCAAGCCCGTCACTATTCCAAGGCTAGAGCTCTCTGCAGCAGTATTACTAGCGCAGCTTTATAACAAAGTTGCAAGATCCATCAAGCTTGAGGTAGCAGAGAGCTACTTTTGGTCAGACTCTACAATCGTGCTTGCCTGGCTGAAAGGTGATCCAATGGGCCTCAAGACCTTTGTCGCCAATCGAGTTGCTACAATTAAGCAGCTCACAGAGGTCCAGCAATGGCGTCATGTGCCGTCTGAACAGAACCCTGCAGATCTCATCTCAAGAGGTCTAGATCCAAAACAGCTAGTGAACAATAGTTTGTGGTTCACTGGTCCTCTATTTCTACGAGAACCTCATGTGCCAAATGATGCAGTAGGTCCACCTTCATGTGAGTATTTCAACGAGCTCAAAAATCCCAAGAATAGTGATGAGGGGCATTTGGCTCTTACTGTAAGCACCAGTGGTTCACTTGCAACAACTTCATCTTCAGTGTTGTTAGAAAATTCTTTAAGTGATTATATAATGAGTATCTCTAATAGTTATGTTAAAATTGTTCGTATTTTAAGTTTTATCTTTAGGTTTTTTAATAATGTGAAATATCCTATGCAAAAGAAAAAGGGACCTCTTGTATCTGAAGAGCTTAAAAGGGCTGAGATTGTACTAGTCAAATGGGCACAAGAAAAGGAGTTTCATGATGAGTTAATTGATTTAAATAAGGGTAAACAAGTAAAACCCCAAAGTAAAGTGAAATCTCTTAATCCCTTTCTTGATGATGACAAAATTCTGAGAGTAGGTGGTAGGTTAAATCACTCTAATTTAACTTATCAACAAAAACATCCAGCTCTTTTGCCAAAGGGTCACAAATTTACCAAAATAGTTGTGGATTACTTCCATAAAAAGTTTCTTCACATTGGCCCACAATCCTTACTACATTGTGTTAGGCAACAATACTGGCCACTTAATGGCAAAAATCTATGTAGAAAAATAGTTTATGATTGTGTTACTTGTACTAGAAGCAATCCTGTTGTAGGTAATCAATTAATGGGAGACCTTCCAACTAAAAGAGTTAAAACTGCACCCCCATTTTCCAATACTGGTGTCGATTTTTGCGGACCTTTTCTTATTAAGTACAAGGGTCAAAGAAAAGGGTCTTTGAACAAAATCTATGTGTCTGTTTTTGTTTGCCTGGCAACTCGAGCTATACATCTTGAAGTAGTCTCGGATTTAACTTCTAACGCCTTCATTGCAACTTTGAAGAGATTCTTTGCTAGGAGGGGTTTATGCTCCTCGCTACTATCAGATAACGGGACAAATTTTGTGGGAGCCAGTGCTGAAATTAAACGTTTGCATAATCTTGTTAGTAGGGATGAACCGGATAGTGGTTTTGCCGGATACCGGATATCGGATATCCGGCGCACATTACAAACCGGATATCGGATATCCGAACTGGATTTTGCCGGATATCCGATCGGATATCCGGCAGTTTCTTTTTTATGAAAATATATTCTCATACACACTAGAAAAAACGAAAATCGGTCAAAAATTACAAAATATTTTTTTATTCTAAATTATGCCCCAATTCCTTACCTTTTAGGTGATACCAAGATTGAATAAACATTCACAAAACTTTTTTATTTACAAAGGGTTATTCTAGGGTGCTGCTAGAAATGGGCGTATGTTTTGTACACTTTAAACTCAATTTCTGAATAATTGTATTTTTACCATATGCCCTTTCATTCCAAACATGAAAACTCAAGTTTGCTTAAACTTTTGAGAAATTTATTTTTATTTCAACTTTATATTAGTTGTGAGATGTTATGAACCTCCACCATAGCGCTTCGTTAAAAAAAAAATGTAATAGAATTTTAAAGTTAAAAACGAGAAAAATTCAAGGGAGAATCTGCACACTGTTAATACATTGGTAAAATTTTCAGGAAAATACTTAAAGCAAAGATAATTCACCGCCACAAAAAAAAAACTTCGATGTTTTATTCATCCGGATATCCGGCTTGGTAAATCGGATATCCGGCATTTTACTTCCGGATATCGGATAGTTACCGGATAGTTAAAAATCAGCCGGATAGGCCGGATACCGGATAGTTACCGGATATCCGTTTCATCCCTACTTGTTAGGAATCCCGACGAAGTTTTGGCTAACTATTTGTCATCCGAAGGCATAGAATGGAAATTTAATCCTCCTAGAGCTGCACATTTTGGGGGAATTTACGAAGCAGGTGTCCGTTCCTTTAAATTTCACTTGAAAAGAGTTATGGGTAGTTACACATATGAAGAATTTCTAACGGTAGTTGTGCAAATAGAGGGAATTCTGAATTCAAGGCCAATAACTCCCTTGTCTTCTGACCCCAATGAGTTGGAAGCCTTGACTCCTGGTCATTTCTTAGTGGGTCGACCTTTAAATGCATTGTTAGAACCAGATCTTTCAGAAACCCCAGACAATAGATTGACACGTTGGCAACGTTCAACTAAAGTTACACAGTATGTGTGGAAACGTTGGCATCGCGATTATTTAAATCATTTGCAGCAAAGAAATAAATGGCAATTCACCAAGGAAAATGTTAAATTGAACACTGTGGTGATACTAAAGGACGAAAACTTGCCTCCATGTAAATGGTTATTAGGTAGAATAGTACAGTTATTTCCAGGTGTAGATGGGAAAACTAGAGTTGTGTTAGTGCGTACCAAAACTGGTACTCTAAAAAGACCTATAACCAAACTGTGTATTTTACCAACTATGTAATGTGAAATGTAACTTTGTATAACCTCTTTTTGAATGTTTCACATTGCAACGCCGGGCGGAATGTTATGTACCATGCGAGCTGCGGAGACGAGAGACGATCGGGAATTGGCATCTTTTCTCTCGCGCGTTGGCGCACTTGGCGCTCTTTCTCCTCACGGCATACTGGCAAACCTTCATTCGGAAGACATCGATCCTACGATTAGGACGTTTTTTAGCATGGGTCTAGGATGACCAAATTCACCGTCTCTCCGTTTCCCGGCTCAGAATGACCGGTTGCTTGCATAATCTCTTTCTAATAAATCGTTTGTCACCAAAAAGCTATACAGTCCATTTTAATTAACCAGCGCCGGTACTCTAGAAGTAGTACGTAACAGCGACCATAAAAGCCAGTTTAACCCCAAAACTGAAAATTATTTAGCTAAGGAGGCCGAGTTATCTTATCAGTAATAAAACAAATCAGATGCTGATAAAACAAATTAACTTGACTAATGAAAATAGTTTCAAACAATTACCCCCGGAAGCAGAAACGCGGCGACGTGCGTCGTACGACGCAGATTTTTTCAAAAGTCTGCAGACAAATTTTTGCAAAAGTCTACAATACGATTTTTTTTTTATGTCTACACTACTTTAGAACATTTTCTGCAGATTCTTTTTATTTTAGAAATTTACTTTTCTCTCATTTAAGAAAGTCGAGGGGTGGAGGAGAAGTCCCGATAATAGACAGTCGCAATCGCGGTACGCGATAAGTTACACGTGTTTGAACAAATCTCCGCAGACGTTTCTTTGTAGTCGATTTTTTTTTGTTAACTCCATAGTACATTTCAGTACATGTCCTGTGCGAAGATACATAACTAGAAACTAATTAGCCGAACCTTCTTTGAGAAGGGAATTAGCGCTAAACGAAAACCTGTATTTTATACAGCCTCCGCGGCA
This sequence comes from Troglohyphantes excavatus, assembly GCA_963932185.1. Taxonomy (NCBI): domain Eukaryota; kingdom Metazoa; phylum Arthropoda; class Arachnida; order Araneae; family Linyphiidae; genus Troglohyphantes; species Troglohyphantes excavatus. The sequence goes on from OZ010670.1 coordinate 68,146,100, forward strand.
GATTTCCAACTTTGGCGATAATTTTTTTCTCTTTTGGATTTAGAGCTCAATTTTTTATTTTAATAACTAATTTTTTTCTTCTTTTTAGTCATTCTTATCTTATCTATTTGATATTCAATAGGTTATCATTGATGCAAGTTTTTCAAAAATCGGCAATTTGACGCCGCGATTACTCCGATGTTGGTGACTAAAAATGCATTTCTTTTTCGGATTTATTAATTTTGGTCTAGCTTTACATGGTTTTCTTAAATTTTTATTGAGTTTGTTAGGAATTTGATTATTATCAGCTAACCATAGTTGCCGATTTTATCCGAAATCGGCGTTTTAGCCCCGTGGCTTTTCCGATTTTCAAGACAGAAAACTTGTTTTACTACATGTTTAAAGCCAGTTTTCTCGTTTTGAAAGGCATTTCTTTAGTTTTAATTTATTTTTACAATTGTAAACTAATTAGTTATGCCAAGTTTGTCAAAATTCGGACTTCGCTAATTTCTCCATTTTTATAAATTGGAATATTTGATCATTCCTGAGGATATTGTGTGAATTCTAGTATTTTAAAATAAACTTATACTTCAATATATTTGATTTTATGCCATGATTCTTTTACATGTGATTCTTTTAAATTGCTTTAAAAGTTAATTTTTGCAAATTTGAGACTTGCATATCAAAGTACTAGCAAATAAAAAAGAAATGCTTTCTTTTTGCACCCTTCCCTTTTTTATTTCCGTATGAACTCTGCAATTTAATTAAGTTACCATACGTTAAAGTTATAATTCCAATTTTAATTTACCAAGGAAATTCAAAAAATAATCTTTCTTTTGTTTCATTTATAACTTTTAACAATGAAATAAAATTATTATTTCTCTTAAGTATTCTTTTCCATAGAAAATATTGTTAATAAAGGAGTTTTTGTTTTAAATGCTGAAACTATTTAATAAATGAGTATGTGTTTGTTCATAAAATGTGTTAAATATTTAAATAATAATTGGTACTTTATTATTTAAGTGGTGAATACATATAAACAAGCAATGGTTAAACAGAGCATGAAAAAGAAAACGTGAATAACAAAGCAATACTATTGCTGAGATTCTCTCTTTAATCGTTGCTGTTATACTTGCTCATGAAAGGTATATATCAATTGTTATATAATAAATTAAGTTGCAGACGAATCTTATTCACTAAAATCTTGTCACAGACTGTTTAAAATTTTTCTGCTACTGGGCAATTACCTGAGCTTTGTATGTCCTTTTTTAAAACTGCAGGTTTACATTTTCCATGAGCGGTTGGAATTCTAAGGCCTGCCATAGCTGCAAAAATCAAAACAGTATTTAGAAAATAAGATTCAGTATTCACAATTCAATATAAACATATTTAACATATCTATTACAAATAAACAGAATTAAAACTACAGAAATGACTGTCAAAGAAGAAAATTCATTTTAAATATAAAGAAAATCTTAAAATTTGCTACATTTAGAAACGAAAAAACTTTACAGCTAAAATGTTGATTATCGTTAATATTTTTTTTTTTTTTTTAAGTTTACAAAAGATATTTAAGTTCATTTTAAAACTGCTTCTCTTTGCTGAAATAAAGATCATAATTGGTCAGTTTAACAAGTTACACTCATTATAATTCAGCCAAAATGTAAATACGGCTCAGACGATGTTTTGATATATTACAAATTCACTGAAGAAGGAAAACATTGTTCAAATTGATAAGTTGAGAATATATCAATGTTTAATTTCGACAAAGAGATGATTAAATACTTTATTCGATTCATGAACAAACATTTTTTGAAATATTGCAGACTGAATTTTTTGAAATTGGATTTTTTTGGATTCGTGTACTTTCCGGCTGCCTATTTTTGCCCTCATGCCTGAGACTAAACACATCCACATCCCGAAATACCTCGTTATTTTTTAGCCATGGTCAGTGGACAAAACCTGAGCTGACACCCGATGCAACCTGAATATGCATCAGGACATTGGACCCCAATCAGATTTATCGTGCACCAGTCCCATTACACGCCAGTATAATTTTTTGGATATTTTTAGACGACTTTCTAGTAGCAAAGCTGGCAACCCTCCGATCACAAGATCCCTACATTTTTACTTTCGGTTTACTTATTCGAAAGTTTATATTTAAAATTATAATAAACGATAATCTTCGATAAATTCCCAGTGTACGGTGCCTCCTTGACACGATTCTGAAAATTGCTGCCACGGCCTTTGCAAAACAACATGAAACGGTGTGGAAAAAAATAGGGTTGCCATACATCATGATATTGCTAGAAACGGCATGTAATAGGGTTGCCAAACTATAAAATATATCGCCCACCAACACCGTACACTAGGATTTAACCTAAAGTTCTAATACCGTATATACTCGCGTATAAGCCGACCCCCTAATTTTAGGACGATTTTTTGTCCAAAATCGGAAACTCGCGTATAAGCCGAGTTGTATTTTCGTACATGCAAAAATTCGGATTAAAATCGGCAAATCCTCGACGAAAGAGTGAAATTTTAATTAGAAAAATAAATATTTAAGCGTAGAAATTAAAAGTTTAAAGAAAGTGGCTGGAGAAACGGCCTTCCTCGAAGTTCGTGACGATTCACAGGCTTAAAAGTATGTACCACCCGCGAAGTTCTGGTGTCTTTCAAACCTCCATCGGACTTCTTAAATTAAATCTCCCTTATTATCAAATAAAATATTTTAGACCACAAACTTAAATACCAAAATATGCAATTTCTAATCTTTAACATTGTTTTGTAAAGGTTTAAAAACTTAGAAAACGTCAACTTTCTGTCAACATCGTTGACTACTGTCGCTATTAAATACGGATGAGTATTTTTTTTTATCCGTCTCGGAAGGAAATACTACTATTTTATGGATGAATATGTATTTCTTATTAAAATATTTAATTACGATATAAATGACTTGAAAGTAGAACTTGAATTCGCCGATTAGCAACCCCGATTTTACCGCTTTAAAGCCAATTCCATCCAAAATACTAATGAAACAACAATTAATATCTGTACATAATATTATCAAGAGATAAAATCTGCATTGGGGAAATAAATTTTGTTTAATTGTTGCAATCGAGCAAGAAAGACATTGACTTTAAAGTGGTGTCATTCGCTACGCACGATGTCAACTTCTTAGTCTTCCATCCAAAATTCTATTAAAGTAGCGTTTACTAGCTTCATAAATTCTACAAACCAATTAAATATTTATCAAAATATATACTTTTTATTAAGTTAAACTGATTATTTATGGGAGTAGTTAAATTTCGCGTCACGATTGCGCCGCGATGCGCAGAACGGTCTTCAGTCAGCACGTGATGCACAATCTCGATCTCGGAAATGTGTCGGCGCGTTTTCAGAAGAATCCGCTAATTTCAACTTCTCTCCTTTTCCCATTTTAGGAAAATTATATTAGACATTTTACTGACCCGCGTATAAGCCGACCCCCCTACTTTTTGATGAAAATTTTGAATTAAATTTCTTGGCTTATACGCGAGTATATACGGTAATTGAAAGTGTTAGACATTGTTCACGTTTTCGAACCTAAGTTCAATCAAATCAAACTCGTTCGATCGTGATTTCAGTGATGTCAAATAAGTTCGCTAATCTCATGCAGTCTTGGATATGATGTGAAGTGAAGTAATTTATTTTATTACGTCATAGGCAATACACAGGTTATAACTGGGGGCATATCACGAGCCCGGTGCTTACTTCTTCGGTTTTGACTATCGTAACTGACGATGCTAGTTTGTTGTTGTGTGGGCTGCAGTTTATTTCTTTCAATACGAAATGTAATTTAATTTTTATAGGAGCTTTTTTACTGCTCTTATTTTATGTTAGTTGGAAACGTATGTGTAGTTGAAGTCTTGTATATAAATAAAGAATGTCTATATTTTTTCGAAAGAAGTTATCTTTATTGAATTAGAAAACACGTACATACGATATGAAGGTATTAAAACTCCGACTACGGAGATCAGAAAGCTCTAGTTTATCTTTAGTTATAAATTTAAACTCACCATGCCAAAGGATATGTAAATGGATCGGATTGTGGTGATTTGGGTCATTTTATCCTTTATTGGCTTTCAACAATTGTCAGCCACATAGAGGATTAGTTATGAAATTTTTTTTCTGTCAAAGACATAAATAAAAAAAACAGAAAACTTTTACCCATGAAGACAATCAACTTCATTTATATTTATCATTCAGCCAAGTTGTTGGTTAAAATCAAAACTGGCAAAGTTTGTTTTTTATAGTTATTGGTTTAGGGGAAAAACCAATTAAAAAATTTTGTGTTTGGGAAAACCAACAAGCATTTTTTCTAGGGATGAACCGGATAGTGATTTTGCCGGATACCGGATATCCGACGCACATTACAAACGGGATATCGGATATCCGAACTGGATTTTGCCGGATATCCGGCAGTTTCTTGTTTATGAAAATATTTTCTCATACACACTAGAGAAAACAGAAATCGATCAAAAATTATAAAATATTTTTTTATTCTATAATATTTCCCAATTTTTTATCGTTAAGGTGATACCAAGATTGAATAAACATTAAAAAAAAAAAAAATTACGAAGGGTTATTCTATGGCGCTGCTAGCAATGGGCGTATGTTTTGTACACTTTAAACTCAATTTCTGAATAATTGTATTTTTATCATATGCCCTTTCATTTCAAACATGAAAACTCAAGTTTGCTTAAACTTTTGAGAAATTTATTTTTTAATTCAACTTTATATTAGTTGTGAAATGTTATGACCCTCTACCATTACGATTCGTTAAAAAAATGTATAAGAATTTTAAAGTTAAAATTTTTTTTAAAAGTGGGTTTTTTAAGGACCCTCGAAGTAAAAAAAATATATAAAAAAAACTTTTAATGCTATAAACTTTATTCATCTTTAAAACTTTAACTTTATTCATTTGTTTTATTCATCCGGATATCCGGCTTGGTAAATCGGATATCCGACACTTTACTTTCGGATATCGGATAGTTACGGACATTTAAAAATCAGCCGGATAGGCCAGATAGTTACCGGATATCCGTTTCATCCCTAATTTTTTCCCAAATTCTGGTTTTTGACACAGGATTTAAAAAAAAAAATTGCATTTGCAATATCATAATTTGTTTTAATACAGTGTTGTGGGTTAATCTGTCTGTTAAGGTCGCCCTTGGTGACTTTTCTGAAAAATCCTATATTCACAACTATAAAACATTGCTTGGCAACAAAAAACAATTTGGTTGCCAATCAAAGAATTCCTCCATTTTCTCCATGCATCGCGTTTGGCGCCAGGTTGCCAGATTTGGTAAAAAATCAGGGCGACCGTGAAAGACAGATTAACCGTGTTGTGTTTCAAATTATGACTAAATTATATTATCATCTAAAACGTTAAAATTCCAATCATGGTCAAGAAACCCCTTGAAAAAGACAAAAACCAAATATTTTAAATTTCTCAATAACGGTTTTTGCCAGTTCTTAAATGGTTCTTCGGTGGTTAAAATGAATTGTACAGTACACCTTTTCTGAAAAAGCGATATTAGTTACGTTAACACGTTCTTGGTGAGAAAAACTGGTTTGGTTGAGAATCAAAGAACTCTTCTATTTTCCCCCTGCATCGGCCTTAAGCGCCGGGTTACTAGATTTGGCAAAAAATCAGGTGTACCGTAGAATACATTTTAACCCAATCGAAATTAATTTAGTTTGGAACAGATGTAGTATAAGACATTTGGCGCGTTTTCTTTTTTTGGCGACGAAAAATTGCCGTTAAACACATATCCCGGAACGCACAAAAACGATTACGTAGCGCGATGACATCACAGGGTTACCAGATCGAAAGTCGACAAAAAAAATACCAACAATGTCAGGTGGGGTTGCCATATTATAAATTTATCGCCCCTATGAAACACGCCAAAAAAAACCTCGCAACGCAAATGTCCTATACTACATCTTTAGATTGCATATTCTAGCAGGAGTGGGGGGAAATGAAGGAATACATAATTTTATTGCCAAGTTGATTTACTTCTTAATACGAGATTGATCGTTCGGGGATTGAACTCCTGGATTCCAAGATCGGTAATATCATGTCAGAAGTTTCATAACCTAGTACAAAAGCATTGCTTAACAGATTTTAAATAAAGTTAAATGACTTACCGTTACCAAATATTCTGGCGCCCGGATGGATTTTGGCTCTAGTCTTATTCATACTTAAGATAACAGAAACCCTGGAATCAAATGAATACAAATTACAAAATGTTTACACGTAAAACTGGAAAATATATAATAATACAATGATTAATGTAGAATATTATATTTACTTACGAATCTAAATTGCTTCAAAATGCCGTTAAACTTTTAAGAACTTAAAATCGGATTTGTATTTGCCACGATAGAAAACAACGCTTTACAAAACAATCACGTGTGTTACGTCACGTCAAAAATGCGCAGTCGCAAATAAATTTCTAAGCGTTGCCATTCCAAATTGAAAAATTATGCATATGTTTTTAAAAAGTTGGTGTGGTTAAAAGCGTCGCACTTTAGTTGCACATTGGGGAATTGCGGACGTTTCGATTTGGTTTGGTTTTGTTAAATAACGTCGCACTAGAGCTGCATAGTGAGCTATTGGCGACGGTTCGGGGTCAATCTCGAAGGAAAGACCCGGGAACACATACACATTCGCACACACATTCATACATGCACCTCGTTATTTTAGAACCATGGTCAGATGACGAGGAAACACCTGAACAGGCACCCAACGCCTTCAATAGACGTCGGGACTTTGGACCCCGATCAGATTTATCGTGAACCAGTCCCGTATACACGCCAGTATAATTTGTTGGATATTCGCGGACGTTTCGGAACCTATCTTCAAGGAAAGAACTCGAAACCAGATTTTAAAAATTTCTAACTTTTGTTTTTTTCTTTTGTTTACATTTTTGCGTTTAACGCACAGATTTTTTTTTTGTTGTTGTTTCTCGCTTTCAAGAAAAGGGACGTCATCTGACCATGGTTCTAAAATAACGAGGTGCATGTATAAATGTGTTCCCGGGTCTTTCCTTCGAGATAGACCCCGAACCGTCGCCAATAGCCCAGTGTGCAGCTCTAGTGCGACGTTAATTAAAACAAAAACAAACCTAACTTGATGGGAAATTGCCAACCCGACCAGAAGTATAATTTTGCAGTTTTTTTGCAATGCTTTCCTCAACATTTTTCATGCCTACACGTGTTGGTAAACTCCTGTAGACTCGGTGACAAAATCACCCCTCCCCCCACACAAAGTCGATACTCCACTCTCCTTAAAATCATCCCTCAGGGGACAGAACGGAAGGGAGCAGAAGATACATGTGGGGTAGACGATTTTTACATTTTTACACATTCTAGTAAAAGGGGGACAAATATACGTCACAGTGACGTCAGAGGACACCCTCGGATGCGAATCGTAGTAAATGCTCCGCTCCGCTCTGCTCTCATGTTGTAAAACGTGCCGTATTGTTTTTTAACCCTCGTTTTAAAAAGTGAATTAGTTCATTCTACCTATTCTTTTATTTCCTTTCTGATATTGGTTGTTTATATGTTATAGAAATTCGTGGCTCTGACATAATGTAGTTATCATTTGATTCTCCTAATTTTTATGTTTATATTGTGATTGCATAGCGTTTTCGCTACCGTTTCATCCTGTTTTCATTGTATTTCAAACGTTTAAGTTAATATTTTAGCGAATATGATTTTAAATTCATTTATCTACTGTTTATTTTTATTTTAATATTCTTTTTTATTGAAATGATTGTCATTGTAATCGGTTAATTGCAAGAGGGGCTCTTGACTAATCTAATTGTATAAACATGATATGCATTTTAAACTTTTTACAGATTCCAATGATTGAAAGACAAGGTTTCAGTGGCACTTTTTTAAAGAAATATGTTCATTAACTTTTTTAGGTCCAAATTGTTTCAGCTTGCATTTGTGTGCCCATTGTGCTTTTCTAGTGCAATGTTAATCTAACCAGGCAGGTTATTTCAGCATACTACCTCTTAATACGAACACCTTTGAGAGGGATCTTATTAAAAGAATCATATTTCAATGCAAAACCCGGTTGGTGCCCCTGCCAAATGTGATATGTGAGCGATAAAGTACAATTACAAGGTGAATGTGTATGTGTTCCCGGGTTTTTCCTTCAAGATAGACCCTGAACCGTCGCCAATAGCCCACTGTGCAGCTCTAGTGCAGCATTAATTAACCAATCAACCCTTTGTCAACGAAATAAAAATGCTATGAAACACTGGCTTAATTTGAGTTAAAAATGACCCCATCGCTGCCTTTTGATAACTATTTTCTGGGGTAGGACCTCTGGAAAATAGTTTTCAAAAACATGCTATGATGTCATTTTTAACTAAACCTAACATGACATTATGTTTCTGTCTAGGAATAATCGATACCACCATACTTACAGAAGTGAATGAGTATTCTCTCCCCCGTAATATGTTTCTACGTGACTTTCAAAGGGAAGGGTTTGAACTCCCTCGCCTACATACCACATCTAATCGCAACAAATATTAAAAATTTGTCCTTCACAACAGTACTATAGTTTATTTAGGTGTCACTAAAATTTCTCCCCTTCTTCCTTAACGTTTCTAATTTACAAATAACAACGTCTGTTGCATGTTTTCTTAATTTAATGTTTTTCCTAATATTTTCTCCTGGTGTTTATACATTATTATCAATTACATTTTTGGTTTCATTATTCCTCCTTTAGTCAAATATTTATTTGTTTAAATTTGAATTAATTCTCAGTTATTTGTTTGAATATTTACAAGGAGCTTATATATTTACTCATACATTTTGTAATTTGGAACCCCTCGCTTCTCGTGAGTTGCGACTGTCTAGCAAAGGTGTATCAGGTAGGTTTGTTCGCACATACCCTTTTACCACCTTGTAGTTTTAGCTCTTGCAATGAATCCCATTCATTTAAAATTGCGTTTCACATCAGTTATTCCATTAATGAGTGCATAACGATCGTGATGTCATCTTCAAGCAATAAAGAGGTGCCAGTTACAAAATATGTATTAATGTCACATTTATATATGTATCTTGCAATACACAAAATACATATATGAGTATGAGATACATACAAAAAATGTCTATCTATTTGAAAAAAATCTAGTGTTCTGGATTTCTTTCATATAAACACAATATGACAAGGAAACTTTGCAGAACAAAGATCCTTTATATGTTTATTATTTTAGATGTGTCAACGTTTAATTATTAATTTCAATTTTTGTTTTATGAAAACAAATCAACAATGCAATGGATGTTTTGAGCTATCGATCATAAGAAATTTCCTTCAAATTAATTAATTAAAGGGAGATTTCTTATGATCAATTGCTTTGATGTATTAACCTTTTTTTATATATATAGCTCACTCTGCAATTTCCAAAAAAAGCAGTGTTTCAAGTACTCAAGTTGGCCAGTTTAGCTAAAGAATTTGACACAACTAAATAATTTTTGTGTTTGAATGTCAATTTTATTGACATCAATCACAAATATTTTTCAGTTTACAAAGTCAAAGTGATATAACTTGAAAACACATACACATTTTTTAAAGAAAATAAATTATTTATTAATCAATTTCTTTGTGATTTGTTAACCTTTTTTTTTATATAGCTCACTCTGCACCGACCTGTAACTACTTCATGTAGTTTCCAAGAAGCAGTATTTAAGTTCTCACATGGCCAGTTTAGCTGAAGAATTTGACATCTTATAAACATTTTTTAGTTTACAAAGTCGTTAGTTAAAATGTACACAACTTAAGGAATGTACTACATAATTTTGAAGAAAATAGTTTTGTAACGGATATAATTCACGAAATTTCAGCTCCTCGTGATTCATATTTCTTAATAAGACGGAAATGCTAATCCTAGCTTAAAAGAAGTCTTGTTAAAGTTTATTAAAAATATTTAATTGCATGTAATTGTAAAGATATTTATTAAATATTATTAATTGCCTAATTATAATCTATACTTGTGAAGAAGGGGCATCCATATACTACTATGAATGGTTTTTATTTTATATGCTAGAATTTAAGAAACTTCTAAGACGCATTTTTTGATGATGTGATGAATGGAATGTTTCTGACTGGTAGTGTCTCAAGAAAGTACTACAGATTACTATTTTTTTTTTACTATTACATATTTTATCCAGAAAATAACTAGATACTTGTTTTTTTTATTGTGAATGAATGTATTTATTATTATATATAGTTCTGCTTATCATATTCTGTTTTTGAGAAATTAAAATAAATATATTTTGTGGTTATTTTGCAATTATTACAACATTTGTATGGTTTTCTTTGAAAACTGTAATATTTATTTGGGCAAATATCACATGCAAGCTTTGAATTTCAGTCATTTACATTAATAAACCTTTTATTTAATAACTGATTGTAGTCTGATGAAATTATCATATACAATGTTTGGGCAAATATATTTTTTTAATTATCCAGTTAACTGATAATCCAGATTTAATGTATTTTTTAAAAATAGTTGAATTAAATGCAATGTAAAATATAAAACTCCACAAATGAAAAATCACTAAATCATTTGAAAATTTAAACTATTCTTGAAATTCTAAAAGTTGAGCGACTTATATGCGCCTGTGCAGAAAGAAAATTGTTCATTTGGCAGTCAAACATATTAAAACTTGTAAGTGAAAATGTACATAACTATTCATTAAATCAAACTCCATAAAAGTATAAAATTGTCTGAAGTACACTCAATATAGGGTGTTTAATGTAAACAAATGTTATTTAAATTGCTTCAGTTGTAAATTTACTCCAGAAATCAGATAAAAATATTAAGTTGAAGTTCAAAGTAAATGTAAAATAAACATTTGTAAAAGAAAAAACTCAAGTAAAGATCAGTGATGTGTGCAAAAAATTAAATCAAAAATATCTACTCTATATTCAACAGCACAAAGTCAAATAATTATTCAACTTTTTGTGTATTAGCACATATTCTATATACTCAAATATGTTCCAACTTGAAACCAAAGAAAATATTTAATTGGTTGAACATCTCATTAAACATTACTTATTAATAATCATAAAAGTAAAAAAAATATCAACTATAAAAATTCAATGACTACTATAATTTGTTTTTAATTAAGATTAGCAAATTATATTTGAACTAATTTTAAAGAAACATAACTATTTCATAACTGCTCATTCCTTTTCAACGTATGAGTTCCTAGATGCTCTAAATATATTTATAAACTATAAGTATCCAGAAAACCATAAAAATTGCAATTTCTGGATATATTGAATGAAACGACTTGTATTAAAATAAAGATTGGTATAATCCAAATTTAATTATCTTTTTAATCTTAACATAAAGTTGACAAGTATTATAAGCTAAATTTTAATGTAACTATTACAGCTAATAAAAATTATTTAAATCAAGTTATCAAAAATCCTAATATCATTAGAATTTATCAAATACAACATGATCAATTTTCGACATTTATATATAAAAATATTAAAAGATATAGTGACAATTGATATAATTTAATTTACTACTTTTTGCTATAGTTGAATGTGCATGACGACCTTTCGAGTAGTGAGGAGGAACGAATTATAAGAGAGTTCAAGCATAACAATGCAATAGAATAATTAATATAAATGAACTATGGTAAATAATTATAAGGCTTTCTTCTAAATATGGAAACATAAATAAAACAAAATCAATCCCGATTTTATAAACAAAATTGAAAAAAAAAATTAGATTTGGAAATACACCAAAAATTTAATTGAAATAATGTATAAAAATCAGGCGAACTTTAAGAAAAATTAAGTTTAACAACTAACAGGCCTCGCAACAGGTCCCTTTTTCCCCTAAAAGTCCTTTTTGTTACTTGAGGTACTTAATAGTCCTTTTTTTCAGAAAATGGTCCCTTTTTCCCTTATTTTAGCAAAAATAATTTTTTCCACCCTCTATGACTATTATAACACTTTCTGGTCCTTTCTCCTCCTTATTTAACCATTTTTTTTATTATGTAATGGTCATTATAATCATGTTCGTATATGTGTTGAATCTGCTTCTAGGGTGTTGCACCTCTTGAATATCATTAAACCAGAAAAAGACTCGCTGTTTTGTGTTTACAAACGTAATTAATCACATTAGTGTGGAATGTGGTCCTAAGTGTAAACTGTTCTGCCAGAACCACTGGATCTTGTTTATGCATTGCATCAAAAACAAATGTAAATGATGCAGGTGAAAGTGTAAATTGGAATTACACGATTTCCCAGTACCTCATATTCTAATTAAGCAAATACTGTTGGATTTATTTTTGATCTGAAAAATAGATTTTTCCTGTAATAAGTAGCATCCCTGCTAAATTTCAAGAAATTTGGTAAAAATTAAAAAAGTTACAAATAACTTGAGATTAATACGAAATGAATTTTTTAAAAACATTTTCGCACAAATTTACTAACTTTTTTAATAATGCTCCGACCCTGACCGAAGTGTTCAGAAGTAGCTTACATATATGAAACGTACCATTTCGAGATTTCTTTCAAACGGATAGAAAATAATAATTTTTTTTAATTTACAACTCTTTTTATTCCGTTGCTTTGTTCCTATGATTTGGTCAACATAAGGTTTAAAATATTCAGGAGATTTAACAAATTGTTTAAATAATATTAATATTTTTACTGTTCGATATTTATAATCGTAATAATTAACGAAAATTTAACGCTGGCTTAAATTTTGTAGGTCCCTTTTTGTCCCTTTTTTAAAGATATTTGGTCCCTTTTTCCCTAGGGACAAATGAAAAAAGTGTTGCGAGCCCTGAACTAAAAAATATATTTTATACGACTGATTTAACGTGCTACAGTCCCCTTATACACGACCCATATGGAAATTATTATTAATAATCATTTGTGTGCTGCTGAGGTGCGAGTTGCACAAATCTCCCAAAATACTATATATATTATAGATTGAATATATTTGGTTGATTTGTCACACTAAATAGATCCCGGATCGTTGGCAGCTGTGCAACTTAGTGTCCAATTTCTCTTTTGGATCTTTGCCGCCTTACTTTTTTTAATATTTTTATATAAATTTAAGGAATTTGACTTTGTGCGGGAACTTAGTTTAAATAGCTATTTAGCGAGAGTTTTCCTGATTTTTTAAAATCTGTGATTCAAAACCATAAAAAATAATTCATATAACCTATAAAATTGGAATTTTTGGGGGGGGCAAAATATATAGCAATATCCGACGTGAAATGCAAAACACTCTATAATAAATTCTATTGGAAAATAATGAAATTTTCTTTTAACTGAGATAGGTGCACTAAACTGAAATCTAAATGATACGTTCAAAGTTTTTTTGTTTTTTTTTTAAGTTATAGCTTACCACGTGTGAATTTTGATAAAACTGACTTCTAATAGTTAACATAAATTAGCTAAATGTATTTTAAAAATTACACATTGTAAAACAAAATTTTTAATACATAACTTTCAATACAGTTTACAATATTTCTGTCCCTGCGTATTTTAAAAAACAATATCAAAACACTTTCGTTCGCATTTTGATTTTTTCCATGCATGTACTGTTTGATAAGTTATATAGTCACATAACTTTTAAATACGTTAAAAACAAATAAATTAAGTCCAAAATCATGTCCTCGTTTTAATTTTGATTCCACTTTCGGTTTGATTTTACTATAATATAAAATGTATTAAAATTAGCATAACTTTGGTTGTAATTAACCCACATTCAAAACAAAGACTGTTTTGGAAACATAAATGTATGGGCATCAAAAACTGCAAATAAAAAAAAATGAAAATTTTCATCGAAATTGGCATTTTAAACGTATTTGATTTCGTAATACGTTAAAGTGGGGGAGGGGGAAATCGAATTTTATTCATATATAATTTTTAGAAACCAGACTCTCGGTAAATCAATCTTTAGTTGTTGGACATAGTGGTGAATTTGAATACCTAAATTCACATAAAATAGGATCCTCATACTATCTAGGCATTGTGGTTTACTGGAGGTCTCCCCCCTTTTCCGTCTAGTGCCCCTAACTCTTATTTATATACTCAACTGTGTTAAAATATTGTTTTTATTTTAACCTACTGGTTCGTAAGCATTAGAGAACTCATTAAAAACAATTATTATTAAAACTTTTTGGAAACATTTAAAATATAAAGAATGCGAGGAAAAATAATTTATAACTATGAATCTAAATTAAAATATGTGTTTATAAAAACATCTTATCTGTTGAAATTAAAAAGTAATACTCCACATTTTGAATAAAAGTTATTTGCAAATCGACGACAAGCGCAATGTATCGATTAAAAAATACTTATTAAAAAACATTGATTATGCAATGAGTTTATTAAAAATTTAAATATATCGTCATCTGACCTTTTGGTTCAAAAATACGAAGCAGTGTTCCCGGATCTTTCCTTTGCGAGACCTTAAAACCGTCGTCAAAAGCCCACTGTGTAGCTCTAGTGCAATGTTATAATTAATCTAACCCAGTTTAAATGACATAAGTTATTTTAAAATAAAACAACATAAAAAATAATCAAACTGCAAATATTTTTAAAGTATTTGATTCAGCGCAGTGGCGTAGGAACTTCTTTTTTTCAGGGGGGGCTGAATTTTTTTTTCAATATATATATATTGTTATACAATATATAGTATGGATTTGTGAGCTATTAAACAATTAAAAAACAATCAATGCTTCACATTTTTACAAACGTGTTTAACTTGTATCCGTTTTTGTTTGGACAGCTTTAGAACATAAAGTAAAAAGAAATAATAGTAATTTCAAATGTCCGTATTGTACGCTAAAATATGAATTTTTTCAGATTTGAGGAATTCGTCTCTATTTAACTTTCTTCAACAGAATGTAATTTTCTAAAAGAAGACATTTCAACTATATAAGCTGTTCAGAAAATAGTGCATGAATCTGATGGTTTATTATTTCATATGGAATAAATTATGGGAAATACGATTATAATTTATAAAATGTCCACAAATAATATTTTTTTTTATTTAAAAGCGTATTTTTTACATTGTTCTTAAAATTACTCTTTAAAGCTTTAGCGTTGTAGCTTTCAAAGCAAATTTCCCCCACTTTAAAACACGTTTAGAATAAATAAGGGATGCTTCCTTTCGAATGCCTCTTTGTAGGAATTCTCTATTTCTACAATTTGTTTTTTTAAGTATTTTTTTTAAATAGTATAATATTAGGGGGGGGGGGGGGGCTGAGCCCCTTCAAAATAATTCCTGGGGGGGCTCGAGCACCCCCAGCCCCCCTACTTCCTACGCCTATGATTCAGCGCCCCTTTCGGAAAAGGATTTGAAGGAAAAATAATAATAATTTATTCAAAATTGTTTTGAACAAACATGATTTGTTTTTTTAAGTATTTTTTTTAAATAGTATAATATTAGGGGGGGGGGCTGAGCCCCTTCAAAATAATTCCTGGGGGGGCTCGAGCACCCCCAGCCCCCCTACTTCCTACGCCTATGATTCAGCGCCCCTTTCGGAAAAGGATTTGAAGGAAAAATAATAATAATTTATTCAAAATTGTTTTGAACAAACATGATTTATAATAGTCCGAGCTCATTAATCAAAAATTTAGTTTTAATTGAGTAAATTAATTCCCATTATTTTTTAAAATTACAATCCGAGTAGCAAGCAAACCTATAAAAACAAAGAAAAATCATTCGTAACACCCCCCCCCCCCCCCCCCAAAAAAAAGGGTGAGATTATGAAATTATTTGAAAATTATTATTTAAATGTTCGGATCAAAAAATTTCTAAGTCCTAACAATAGTTATTTCCTTGCCACGCGGCTGACTATCTTCTCGTTCAAACGTTGTAAACAAACAATCTCAGAAGCCATTGCCTCCTGAAACCTGTTTGACTTTTACTACGATTGAGCAAAAAGGGTGTCCATCCGGTAAGACCGGATGTCCCCCTTTCTCTCGAATGTAGCTCGCTCGGGGTAGACCAGGAAATAGGGGATGGGCGTATTTGTAAACAAACCGGCTTCTCGGAAAAGCTGAAGGCAGAAACGTCGTTCGCGGGTCAGCGTTTAACATGGGTTTAGCATGTTTGTTCGCGATCGACCAATGCGTTATTCGTTAATACTTCATTTAAGGATTACCTGAAACTAATTATACTGATTAAAATTATAACTTAAAAATAAAGTTATATATTTATTACTGTTTTTGTTTATTTTAAGGACATTTTAGTTATTTCTTGGGGTTTTCTGCTTATTTTAAATGTTAAGAAAAATGTGTATACAAGTTCAACGAAATTTTTTTAAATCAAAATTACTTAGTTTTAATTGTATATTTATACAATTAAAGTGTTTATACAATTAAAAAATAAATATCTGTTTTATTCGGCGTAAAATTCAAATTAAAAAAATACTTATATGTTAATAATATCCACATATTTAAATATAAATTAACAAATATTTTTCATTGTTTTGTTTTCTCTAAGAATGATTAAAACATTACCATAATTAGTATTTATATTAAAATATCAGGCAGATAATTGTAATTAATAATTTCTTTTAAAAACATCAAATTATTAAATGCAATATTATAAAAGATCGTCATGGGAATTGTATTACAGCGGTTCAAGGGATGTTTGTGCACAAACGAAAATTATTTTGCTTCATAATTGAAGGTGAAGCAAAAACAATCACCATACAAATTTCAAGGCGCGAACTTGAAGGTTTTATGCAGCAAAACTCCAGTTTTAAGTGCTATTAAAATCTAAAAATAATTGCATTTAATGAAGATTTTTGTTAAAAATTCCTTATACAACATGAAATAAAGCCTTTAAAACACCTTTTATTATAAAGTATTGAAATTATTAAAGGGAAATGCAGAATTTTTAAAGATTTAATTCATGAAAAAATTAAAAACTATAAAAAAAAGTGCAGTTTTTTCAAATTCCTTTATAAAACCTTCAATTTCACAAATTAATTATGTTTTATGCTAGTTTTATTTTCCGGGTAACAACATAAATATATATATAGTTCTTTTATAGATGATTTGACAAATTTGTTTAAGAAAATCAGCATAAAGCCTTCATCAAAGTTGGAAAATTGAAGGTTTTTTGTAGGTTTTATAAAGGAATTTGGAACAAAAATCTTCAAAGCTACATTTTTTAAAGATTAGCCTGTTTAACCTTTAATTTCACAACTTCGATGAATTTTTATGCTAATTTTTGTTTTTGCTGGATTTTATTTTAAATACAGGAATTTTCTAACTTTGCATGTCATTTTTTTTTATTAGTTTCATGAAGACGCCAAATTTCAAAAAATTTGGGAGAAATTACTATATTATAAAGTGTCAAACATGCATTTTTCAAAACAAAATCCAAGCAAGCCGTCTTAAAATAATACACGGATAATGTTGCGAACCTCAATATTATCAATTTACTCAAATGTAATGTACAATTAAAATAAAAAATATCAATCTAAAAACATCCTAGTAGACTAAAATTTTTCGAATAAATCTTCTAAATTTTTCTTTTTCCACTGAAATTTTGCACCCTCCTTAGTCCATCACTCCATGAGACAACTTATTGTGTCATTTGGGCCTACTTTTACAAGAAAACATATTTGCAGAATCGAAGTCATTTTTTAATACATTTATGTGTAATATTTTTTGTGCTTAAAGTTTTTATGCATATATTTATTGGATTAGTATACAAGCAATTCAATATAAGTAATACGATTTATATATTTATACTATTAAATAATGATTTACAACTTCAGAAATCCAACAAAGTCGCCGATGGATTTCAAAAAATGTTTAAATATAGTTGTAACAACATTATTGTTAGGTTCAATTATTTGTGTTTAATGAACCTATGATGGCATCTCATAAACAAAACTTGACACAAAAACTTATAAGTTATTGCTACAAATATAAAATAATAGTGCACAATTAACGTATCATTAGTTTACGTTTCATTATCGTCTATTTTCAGTATTTTTTTTGTTCGAATATAAAAAATAAAATTATTGGAAATTTTTGTTTTTATAATCCTTATGTTACTAAAACTATAATTGGACTTGTATTTGTGCCTAATCGTGTGCTTTTATTTTGAGTTTAAAACAAAATACCGCCTTTTAACGCGACGCAAGCATAGCGAAAGGCAACGGAATTATGTTTGTTTTGCCTTTAGATTTTCCTCGTTGCTCTGCGCGGCAGCCTGTGACGTTGCAGTGCCCATCACCTATACGTGTTTTCTCTATAGGCCTTGCGCATGTTGGTAAACAAACCGGAATCTTGGCTACCCGAAAAAAATCTGAAGGCAACATGTCGGCGTTCGCAGTCAGTGTTTAGCATGTTCGCGATCGATCAATGCAATAGTAATCCATTTGAGGATTACTTGTAATCAATACTGACTAACAATGTAATTTATAAATAGAGTTTTATGTGGTTTATTACCATTTATAGGTTATATTTATTTATTTTAAAGAAATTTTAGTTATTTTTTTAAGCTTACGAAAACTGTGCGTATACGCAGTTGCCGTATAGTTTTGATTTTTATTAAGCAAAATTACTTATTTTGAATTTTATATTTATACAACTAAAAATATAAATATATATTTTTTATTCAGCATCAAATTAAATTCCAAAAACATTCAACAAACCATAAGACTTCAAAGCAAGAAATAAGCCCGGCGCTTTCAAACGAATGCTTTTTTTTTTTATATATTACTCTCCTTCAAATAGAACATAGAAGATTAAATCGACATTTAGTATGCACTAAAAATTTATTACAACAAATTAAAAACTGTTGAGTATTTCTACTAATCTTTAGTATAAATTTAATTTTCTCTTTCATTTACGAACAAATTAAACAACACATACATATTTATGATATTTTTTCTTACTAATTTATGTTTATGAAAGGTTTTCTTCAAAAATATTTAGTAGTAAAAAAATTACTAGTTAGGAATATAAAGTATTTTCCTGTTTAAGTGATTTGAAGGCGTGTGTAAGCCCCTAATAGAATGTAATGTATAAGCTAGTGCTTCACGGGCTGTGTAAGAAATATGAACACATTTAAATATAAATCAACAAAAATCTTTTTATTGTTTTATTTTCTGTAATAATGATTAAAATATCCTAATATTAAATGCACGCATAACTAAAAGATCGGTCATGTTATGTAAATATGAACAACTTTTACAACAAAAAATATTTTAACAGTGCAGATTCAAGTGCAATTGATTTTTAATACATTTTCTTTTTCTTGTTTATTCATCTGAAAAGACTATATATCTCCAAAACATACTTTACTTTCTTTTTATTATTAATCACAATTAAAATTATATCCATAATGACCTGTTAGAAGCAGAAAAGCCCTGTATAATATTGTTTATGCTTAAAGTTTTTATGCATATTTCTTGGATTAGTAAACAAGCAATGCACTTTTAGTAAAACAAAGTTCCCGGTGGATTTCGAAAAATCGTTTAAAGATTAATTAGTTGTATATTATGGTTAGGTTCGATTATTCGTGTTTCGGGAACACAATAAGACTCATAAACAAAACTTGGCATAAAAAGTTATCAGACATTAAATGTCTGATTTTTTTTATTTGAATACGAAAAACTTAAATTATTTGGAAACCTATGTTTTAATAATTGAAATATAACTTAAATTATAATAATACTTGTATTTGTGTTTAATCGTGTGCTTTTATTTTGAGTTTTAAACGAAATCCCGCCTTTGACAAGTGATGCAAACATAGCGAAAGGCAACGTTGTTGCCTTTAGATTTTCCTCGTTGCTCTACGCGGCAGCCTGTGACGTTGCAGTGCCCATCACCTATAGAAATCAGTGAATTTTTTTTTCACTTATTATTTTTCAAAAAAATAATTTTGATTTTAAATTGCCCCCCCCCCCCCCCCCTGCCAAAGGTAACCCAATGCTGGCTACGCCACTGCCTCAGAGACAGATCAATGAATATTTGTGACATTAACATAAATTTAGTGCTCTAACTGGCACACATAATATTTTTTGTTGGCAATTCAGAAATCTAGATTATATTTTTTTTATTATGAATTTTCCTAATTTTGTCAGTAATTAATTTTATATTTGTTTCTTTAAGGTGCAAATTCTATAATTTTGAGAGGATCATTTTATGGTGTCAAAAATACTTTTTTTCAGTTAAGAAAATGAAATCATTGTTTAGTTTAACCTCTATAAAGTATGTAGAATTAACTCTCATGTAGAAAAAACAAAATAAAAATATTTTAAAGAAAAAAATTGCTTTAAAGACAATTTATAATTCTAAAATTAAACATACAAATTAAAAAATATCAAATTACAAATTTTCAAATGAAGTCCTTTATATAGTTAATTTTTTTACATCCATTAAATTTGGTTCCCTCTTTAGTCCAGCGACCTATTAGGCCTTATAAAAATCTTCCGACTCGTCATCCGATCAAGATTAAAATTTATGAAACATTGTTCCCGGGTCTTCCCTTTAGGATGTATGCCAAACAAAACATTATGATTTCATATTTTATAGTCATAGAATCAAAACACAAATTAGGTGTATAAAATCTTTATTAAAATTTAACATATGCAATTCATGTACAACAAGTGACACAACAGAATTTTTTTTTTTTTAAAGTAAAGAACAACATCAATACATAAAAACATTTTCAAAACCTGTTATTCAGTGCCGAGAATAATTTGGATAGATTTCACAACCTGTTGGTTTCAACAATACTCAACTCATGAAACTAACTATAAATGTAAAATGCCTTATGTCACAACTGTACAATAAAGAAATCAGATCAGAAGCAAAGTTGAATATTTGTACAAGATGAAATATCAATACATTCCTTAAAAACAAAATAAAAAGTATTTCAGTGGTGTGATGCGAGCTTCTCTCTCGCTTCATTCCTGAAATCCAAACACCTACCAGTCGTAAGTACAGAAAATGGATGGAAACTATAGACAGTTCGAATAGGACAGGCTTCATAATGGAAAAATATAGGGGGATATGGGTCGGCCTGGAAGTCTGTTAGCAGGGATCATAGGGACTTGTCTCTTTCTTAAAGATTGAATTTCATTCCTGGAAACCAAACAAAAATATCATACAAGAGAAAATGGGATTATATTGTTAAATCGCAAATGTACTTATACGTATTAACCGTCTAGTGCATAGCGTAAGATATATGCTACACAACTTTAAAACGATCGCTAGTTGCATCTATTGAGTTTTATGTTAACTATTATAGTATTCTCACGTAGAGAACCCATGTGCCTACTTTTTATAACCGCCACTAGGTTTATCTTTATAAAAATCTAATAAAAATCCTTATCTTTATAAAAATGATTGTTATAAAGGCAATCGGTTGCTTCGAGGTATGTTATTCAAAACTGGCTCACGAAGGTGAAGTTTTCGAAGATTGTTTTATTACTTATAAGTATAACCCTCTAGTGCCTAGCATATAGCATATATGCTACACAACTTTAAAATGACCACTAGTTGCATCTATTGAGTTTTATGTTAACTATTATAATATTGTGATGTAGGGAACCATGTGCCTAGTTTTTATAACCGCCACTAGGTCCCTTATCTTTATAAAAATGATTGTTATAAAGGCAATCGGTTGCTTCGAGGTATGTCATTCTAAAACTGGCTCACGAAGGTGAAGTTTTCGAAGATTGTTTTATTACTTATAAGTATAATCTGGCTCTACAAAAAATCCTAGTTAATACCAGAGGTATGTACATTGTATTTAACTATATTTTCATACTTTTTAAAAATTATTTTAATAATTACACATGATGATGCATATACACTACACAACATAGTAGTGCATAGCGTAAGATATATGCTACACAACTTTAAAACGACCGCTAGTTGCATCTATTGAGTTTTATGTTAATTATTATAGTAATGTCATGTAGGGAACCATGTGCCTAGTTTTTATAATCGCTACTAGGTCCCTTATCTTTATAAAAATTATTGTTATAAAGGCAATCGGTTGCTTCGAGGTATGTCATTCTAAAACTGGCTCGCGAAGGTGAAGTTTTCGAAGATTGTTTTATTACTTATAAGTATAATCTGGCTCTACAAAAAATCCTAGTTAATACCAGAGGTATGTAGATTGTATTTAATTATATTTTCATACTTTTTAAAAATTACTTTAATAATTACACATGATGATGCATATACACTACACAACGGTTTTAATTCCTTATTTAATTAAATAGGCTCTTAGGTTTATTTTGTATATTTTTTCAGCGGTCCAGAGGCAAGAAAACGAGAAAAAAAATTATTTCATTCAAAAAGAAAAAATCATGCACTAGGTGGTTAAGACTGTTAACGACACTGACATATTGTTTTATGGATTTTGCTAAGTGGCAACACTGTATAGATTTAAATCTCCGATTTTTGAATTGGTTAGAAATCGTTGAGATTTGGAAAAAGTTGGTTGGTTTGAATAAAGTAATAAAAAGCTTCTTATTTCTTTATAAACTTCAATGGCGTACATTTTATTTTATTAGTGAATGAGTATTAATTTAATAAGTAATTCTACAGTTGGTGATTAAAGTGAATTCCAGAGGTAATTGACTTTATTAAAACTTTCAGATTTTGTGATCGGACAATACTTAGACCCATTTTACATAAATGTAATAAACATGCTAAGCATTTTGCAGAAGCTTCTGTGATTGGTGCATTCACACCATGTGGTTTTTATGTTCCAATCACACCATGTGGTTTTTATGTTCCAATCACAGAGGCTTTTGGAAAATACCATGCTCGTTTATTACGTTCGTGAAGAACAGGGTTCGAAATTAGCAGGTGCAAGCAGTGCACCTAACTTATCTAAAACACTTCGATTTTATCTGTCATTCCATAAAACTTAATTATTTAAGGTACAGATGTAGTATAGGACATTTGGCGTGCGAGGTTTTTTTTGGCGTGTTTTATGGGGGCAATAAATTTATAGTGTGGCAACCCCACCTGAAATGTTTGGTATTTTCCGATTCTTGTAGCGACTTTCAATCTGGCAACCCTATGACGTCATAGCGCTGTTTAACAGCAATTTTTCGTCGCCAAAAACAAAAACGCGCCAAATGTCCTATACTACATCTGTTCATTATTTAATAATCCGGTTTCCCAGGGTGCCCACGCTTCCTGATAACACATTAGGAATTCGCCTGCAATTCATTTGACCAATAATAACAACCTAAGAATCCAATTTGCATCTTGCGAGTGCACTAGATAACAAAATCATGGTCAAGTTTTACCAGAGTATTTGTTATCGTTTGGTCTCCCCAAAGGACACACAGAATTGGTCTAATTGAAGTCCTTAGTATCCTACTAATTCTCCCCTTTACTAATAAGCTCAGTTTTCAATGACAAGAAGCTGAGAGTTTTTTTTTTCGTTGTAGCACTTTACAACTTTTTTTCATTTAAATACTTAAAGGGAACCAAAAGGCCCCCAAATCTAAGTGTAGTATTAATTAAAAAGTTGGCACAGTAAATATTTAAATGTATCTAAGAGTAAAAAGTTTTAATGGATGGGTTACTATCTAACAGCCAGTAGAAAGCCCAGCATGCCAGAATTCTGTTGTCCGACAGCTGTTATAGAAACGGACGATTTTACTCATTTCTGGGGGTGGAGAAAAGCCTCAAAAAGACGAAAATGCAAATTTAGATTTATTATCAACCAACTGAGACCCATCCCTTTTACATTCTACCACCAGAATTGAGTAAAATTATCCGTTTCTATAGCAGCCACTAGAAAACTGTGTTTTCTGCTGGCGGTAGGACAGAACTGACAATCAAATGGGTGTTGTGCAATTGATTTCTAAAGAAAGCTTATACTTACTGCAAGTGAATAGGAATGGAAGTTAATGTGGGGAAAATTCCCACATTGTGTTCATATTCAATGACCTTCAGTTGACATAAACGTTTCAAATTTGGACCTGTGCAACAAAAAAAAAATCCGATATAGTTCTCGTCTAAACAAAAAGATTATAAATAAAAAAACTTTATAAACTATTTTAATTGGGTACGAATAAGAGATTTCGAAGACCTCAGACAGGTTTCTTTACGTGCAGCCTACTGTCAAGAGTAGGTAACCTTTATTTTATTCAAGTAGCTCTCCGTTATTTAGTTTTATCACAAACTTAGTTTATTGGAAGATAAATTTGTGTCAACAATTTATGGTGCTGTGTAACTAGGTTTAAATAGTAAACATATTTAGAGTTTGTGATTTCTCCGTCTACAGTGGAAAGGATTAGGTAGAAATCTACACAGACTCATCATTACAGATAATACATGGATATACGCAGAATAGCACATTTTATTAAAAGGTTGCCAATCAAAATTATGACGGAAACTATCCGACTTTATAAAATAGTTATCCACATTCAATTTTAATTTTTTAACAAAAACTTTTCACAAATCTTAATAATGTTGTCACTTTTTAGCAAAAGCATCAGTGTTCACTCTAGGTGTTTTTTGAAGGGCAGGCCGCCCTGCCCGCCCTTTTTTCATCTTAATAGTGCCCTCATGCCCCTTTTTAAAAAATGCCGCTCTCTTTTGAAAAAATTCCGTCCTCCTTGCCCTTTTTTGTCAAGCACAAGCATCATTGCTTCCCTAGTTGTCTTTAAAAGAGGCATCGATTAAAAAAATTGTGTGTAAATTGGAATTAAGTGAATTATGACAGTAGAAAAACAAACTCCTTTATAACTATGCGTGTTGTGAAATCACGATGATTCCGCGGTAATTTCGAGCACGGGGCATTCCACAAATCCTATTGGTTGCCTGTGCCTGCATATGAAATTCTAAGTTTTTTTTTAAAGAGAATATGGTTTGGGACTAGGTAGGGATTGGTTTGCAAGACTAATCATTTTGTTAACAAATTTTGGATTTAAGTAGCCTTTTTATTAGTTTTGTAAGGGATCTGATTCCTACTTACAGAATTGCTTTTTAGGGAAAACAATAATTTAAAATGTCAAATTTTAGATTTCAAATAATATTTTCATAAAAAGACATCAATTTTGTACGGGTCTTTTATTCGAGATAGGCCCCGAACCGTTAACAATAGCCCTATATGCAGCTCTGGCGCAATGTCAACCAACAAATCGGAACTTTTTTTTGTTTGGTCACGGGTCCGATGTGTCAATGTGTGGAAACGCCCACACAAAACATTTTTTTAAAAACAAAAATGCCTTTTAAAAAATGGGGTGCCCTTTTACTGCCAACAGCGCCCTGCCCCTTTTTATTTCTAGAGTGAACACTGAAAGCATCAACACAATATATCGGAAATCTCGACTTCCGACATACTTATATGTCAGAATGTTAATTGTACAGAATGTGGAGAATTTAGATTTTAATATTAGTGATAGAACAAGATGTCATGAGTTTAAATTAAACAAATCACATTTTAAACAGGAAGGGGGAAAACACTATTTCTATAATAGGTAAATTGAACAACTTGCCAGTGAAATATTGTTAATTGTACAGCATAGGAGTAATGAGCAAAGGATTTTAAGAAGATGTTAGATATGCATTGGGGGATACTTAGGAGATACTAGCTGGACCAACCATGTTGGGCCTTGAGCCTGTTGTTGGCAGTCAATATTTGTATATGTATGACTTATCGTTTTTGTAATTAAGAGTGCATTGGTACACAGGCTAGCTCTTTCATTAAATTGTATTTTTGTACCTTTTTTTGCCCCTTTCGAATAAAAGCATTGAATATTGATTTTAGTTCTCATGATACCCAATGCACTCCGCAGGTAATGATTAACTTTATACCACATTAGCAAATTTCCTATTATCAATTGAATAATATCGGCAGAAACTTTTCACGAAATATATTAATACAGTCGAACCCCGTTATAACGAACCCTCAAAGAACTTATTCAGAAGTTCGCTATATCCGATTTTTCAAATATTGGCAATATAAAACTTCCTTGAACATGTTTCTTTGCTAAACAAATTAATTATACTGAATTACAATTAGTAATGGGCAATAAAAATGTGAAATAAATATTTGTTCTTAAAAAAAAATGAAATTAACCTTACTTACTGTAAGTAGTACTGTAATTGATTACCAAGCTGGAGTTTTTCCAAATGATCGCAACAGTAGATTTCGAGAGAGAAAATTCTCTGCAAATGGCAGATTGGCTATCACTGTTTTCTATTCTCTTAATAATTTTTGCTTTATCCTCAAAGGAAAATGCTTTTCGCTTACTAACAGGAGCCATTATAAGTCGCAAGTCAAACTATAATCAGCAATAGAATGAAAGGAAGGCAAATAATGTATGCTGACCAGTTTAGCAGGGGGAAAGGGAGGAGCTGAGAAAGCGAGTGAGTCTATTGTCACCTTTGAGGAATCTGGCTTCTGTCAAGGGAATGTGGTCGGGGCAAGAAAAATTTTCCGTGGAAAACCTGAAACTCAAGTTTAAAAGTGCGAATGTTAGTTCGCTATATACGAATTCCTTACTTTAAATGATCGTTATAAACATTTGAAAATACATTAGCGACATAGGAGTTCGGTTGGGATAATTTGAAAATTTCGTTACAACCAAGGAATCGTTATACCGAGGTTCGACTGTAACACGAAGAGCAGAGTGATTATATACCATTTCAAAGATTACAAAAAGGTAGGGTCCCTTCGGGTACTGATGTCAACAAAAACGAGAAGGTTATGCAAGCGCACAAACAATATAAACTAACAAACATACAACTAACAATCTTGGACAAAATTATTTTTCTCCAACTTCTTAATTCTTTGACTTTGAAAGGAAAAAATAAACTATATAACACTTACACAAATCCATAATGAAAAGATCGTTCTCTTCTTTCAAGCGTGGAGGTGAAAATTCTGCATTAAGAAAAAGAGGCATGGGGGATCCACAGGGAGAATGTGTGATGGGACTAAAATATGAAAAGAAAGAAACGATAGTAATACATACAACTATTTTAATAACAGAAAATAAAACTAATTTTACTGCCCATACAATGTAGATGCAATACTCATCAATAGGGAGAGATATTATGTTTTTGTATTACAAGAACATAATATTGTTGTTAAATTATTAACCCTTTGCACTCCACGGACTCTTTGCGTTTTCCGTTCTCTCTACGGAACAGTTATTCATCCTTATGTTCTTTTCCCTAGAATTTGTTATGCTTATAGAAAAAAGAAACCTAAACTGTTTTGGATCTGCAAAAGAACGAGTTGAAAAAAATATTGATGTTTTTTAAACACAAGATCATGCTGTTCTCGTTTATTTAAAGAACAGGGAACCAAAAGAACGAGTCAGTATGTGGCACCAACGGACTGCAAAGGGTTAACAGGGTGGCAACAATATTCTGGAAAAAAAGTTCCCCGATATTTCCCTGATTTCCTTGGTGGTGTCACAAAAATTTTCCTGATTTACAATTACATTAAGAAATGTTGCAATACATGTATAGAAACAAATTATGTTTGCTACAATGACTTAATAAATATATTGCATTATAAATGAAAAATTATACGCAATACTTATTGACAGTTAAAATAATAATTTATGGATACAACCCAAATTACGCAATTGCTACAGGCATAATAGTAATTAAACATGTTCTCTGGAAGCAGATACTGCAAAAAAAAGCAAATTTTTTTTTCAAATTATTTCTTTTGTACATAATTTTAAATGTTTTATATGCTTCATATTTCCTATTCCAATCTTCAATAAATTACATATTCATTAGCCCCTCACATGCTGCTTACAATTCAAGGTCCAACGCACTTTGCTTTTGTTTCCCCCTCCAGCACATTTTTACAAAAATAAAACTGAAAATATGAAAATGTGCATAACTATGCTTTTTTTTTTAATACTTTTTCAGAAATAAAAGGAAATAATTAAATTACCCAGAATGGAGAGCAAAACAGACGATAATTGCTGTTTTAATCATCCAAATTTGAAAAATTCCCTGATTTTTTGTGAAATTTTCCCTGACTTTTCTCTGCTATTTCCAGAATTAAAAAATTTCTTGATAATTCCCTGATTTCCAGGTTATGTTGCCACTCTTTATTACGTTTTTGTATTACAAGAATATAACATTGTTGTTACAGAATTAAATACTATTATAAATTACTATATTAAATACTACTATATTAAATACTACTATATTAAATACTACTATACATGTATATACTATTAAATACTATAATAAACACTACTATATATATATACTATTAAATACTATATTAATACTATTAAATACTATATTAAATAATATATTAAATACTGTATTAAATACTACTATATTAAATACTACTATATATATATACTATTAAATATTATATAAAATACTACTATATATATATACTATTAAATACTATATTAATACTATTAAATACTATATTAAATAATATATTAAATACTGTATTAAATACTACTATATAAAATACTACTATATATATATACTATTAAATATTATATAAAATACTACTATATATATATACTATTAAATACTATATTAATACTATTAAATACTATATTAAATAATATATTAAATACTGTATTAAATACTACTATATTAAATACTACTATATATATATACTATTAAATATTATATAAAATACTACTATATATATATACTATTAAATACTATATTAATACTATTAAATACTATATTAAATAATATATTAAATACTGTATTAAATACTACTATATTAAATACTACTATATATATATACTATTAAATATTATATAAAATACTACTATATATATATACTATTAAATACTATATTAATACTATTAAATACTATATTAAATAATATATTAAATACTGTATTAAATACTACTATATAAAATACTACTATATATATATAATATTAAATATTATATAAAATACTACTATATATATATACTATTAAATATTATATAAAATACTACTATATATATATACTATTAAATATTATATAAAATACTACTATATATATATACTATTAAATACTATATTAATACTATTAAATACTATATTAAATAATATATTAAATACTGTATTAAATACTACTATATTAAATACTACTATATATATATACTATTAAATATTATATAAAATACTACTATATATATATATACTATTAAATACTATATTAATACTATTAAATACTATATTAAATAATATATTAAATACTGTATTAAATACTACTATATTAAATACTACTATATATATATACTATTAAATATTATATAAAATACTACTATATATATATACTATTAAATACTATATTAATACTATTAAATACTATATTAAATAATATATTAAATACTGTATTAAATACTACTATATTAAATACTACTATATATATATACTATTAAATATTATATAAAATACTACTATACATGTATAAACTATTAAATACTATAATAAACACTACTATATATATATACTATTAAATACTATATTAATACTATTAAATACTATATTAAATAATATATTAAATACTGTATTAAATACTACTATATAAAATACTACTATACATGTATAAACTATTAAATACTATAATAAACACTACTATATATATATACTATTAAATACTATATTAATACTATTAAATACTATATTAAATAATATATTAAATACTGTATTAAATACTACTATATAAAATACTACTATATATATATACTATTAAATATTATATAAAATACTACTATATATATATACTATTAAATACTATATTAATACTATTAAATACTATATTAAATAATATATTAAATACTGTATTAAATACTACTATATTAAATACTACTATATATATATACTATTAAATATTATATAAAATACTACTATATATATATACTATTAAATACTATATTAATACTATTAAATACTATATTAAATAATATATTAAATACTGTATTAAATACTACTATATTAAATACTACTATATATATATACTATTAAATATTATATAAAATACTACTATATATATATACTATTAAATACTATATTAATACTATTAAATACTATATTAAATAATATATTAAATACTGTATTAAATACTACTATATATATATACTATTAAATATTATAGAAAATACTACTATATATATATAATATTAAATATTATATAAAATACTACTATATATATATACTATTAAATACTATATTAATACTATTAAATACTATATTAAATAATATATTAAATACTGTATTAAATACTACTATATTAAATACTACTATATATATATACTATTAAATATTATATAAAATACTACTATATATATATACTATTAAATACTATATTAATACTATTAAATACTATATTAAATAATATATTAAATACTACTATATTAAATACTACTATATATATATACTATTAAATATTATATAAAATACTACTATATATATATACTATTAAATACTATATATATACTATTAAATACTATATTAATACTATTAAATACTATATTAAATACTGTATTAAATACTACTATATTAAATACTACTATATATATATACTATTAAATACTATATTAATACTATTAAATACTATATTAAATAATATATTAAATACTGTATTAAATACTACTATATATAATACTACTATATATATATACTATTAAATATTATATAAAATACTACTATATATATATACTATTAAATACTATATTAATACTATTAAATACTATATTAAATAATATATTAAATACTGTATTAAATACTACTATATTAAATACTACTATATATATATACTATTAAATATTATATAAAATACTACTATATATATATACTATTAAATACTATATATATACTATTAAATACTATATTAATACTATTAAATACTATATTAAATACTGTATTAAATACTACTATATTAAATACTACTATATATATATACTATTAAATATTATATAAAATACTACTATATATATATACTATTAAATACTATATTAATACTATTAAATACTATATTAAATAATATATTAAATACTGTATTAAATACTACTATATTAAATACTACTATATATATATACTATTAAATATTATATAAAATACTACTATATATATATACTATTAAATATTATATAAAATACTACTATATATATATACTATTAAATACTATATTAATACTATTAAATACTATATTAAATAATATATTAAATACTGTATTAAATACTACTATATATATATACTATTAAATATTATAGAAAATACTACTATATATATATACTATTAAATATTATATAAAATACTACTATATATATATACTATTAAATACTATATTAATACTATTAAATACTATATTAAATAATATATTAAATACTGTATTAAATACTACTATATTAAATACTACTATATATATATACTATTAAATATTATATAAAATACTACTATATATATATACTATTAAATACTATATTAATACTATTAAATACTAAATTAAATAATATATTAAATACTGTATTAAATACTACTATATTAAATACTACTATATATATATACTATTAAATATTATATAAAATACTACTATATATATATACTATTAAATACTATATTAATACTATTAAATACTATATTAAATAATATATTAAATACTGTATTAAATACTACTATATATATATACTATTAAATATTATATAAAATACTACTATATATATATACTATTAAATATTATATAAAATACTACTATATATATATACTATTAAATACTATATTAATACTATTAAATACTATATTAAATAATATATTAAATACTGTATTAAATACTACTATATTAAATACTACTATATATATATACTATTAAATATTATATAAAATACTACTATATATATATACTATTAAATACTATATTAATACTATTAAATAATATATTAAATACTGTATTAAATACTACTATATAAAATACTACTATATATATATACTATTAAATATTATATAAAATACTACTATATATATATACTATTAAATACTATATTAATACTATTAAATACTATATTAAATAATATATTAAATACTGTATTAAATACTACTATATAAAATACTACTATATATATATACTATTAAATATTATATAAAATACTACTATATATATATACTATTAAATACTATATTAATACTATTAAATACTATATTAAATAATATATTAAATACTGTATTAAATACTACTATATTAAATACTACTATATATATATACTATTAAATATTATATAAAATACTACTATATATATATACTATTAAATACTATATATACTATTAAATACTATATTAATACTATTAAATACTATATTAAATAATATATTAAATACTGTATTAAATACTACTATATTAAATACTACTATATATATATACTATTAAATATTATATAAAATACTACTATATATATATACTATTAAATACTATATTAATACTATTAAATACTATATTAAATAATATATTAAATACTGTATTAAATACTACTATATTAAATACTACTATATATATATACTATTAAATATTATATAAAATACTACTATATATATATACTATTAAATACTATATTAATACTATTAAATACTATATTAAATAATATATTAAATACTGTATTAAATACTACTATATTAAATACTACTATATATATATACTATTAAATATTATATAAAATACTACTATATATATATACTATTAAATACTATATTAATACTATTAAATACTATATTAAAATAATATATTAAATACTGTATTAAATACTACTATATATATATACTATTAAATATTATATAAAATACTACTATATATATATACTATTAAATATTATATAAAATACTACTATATATATATACTATTAAATACTATATTAATACTATTAAATACTATATTAAATAATATATTAAATACTGTATTAAATACTACTATATTAAATACTACTATATATATATACTATTAAATATTATATAAAATACTACTATATATATATACTATTAAATACTATATTAATACTATTATAAATTAATATATTAAATACTGTATTAAATACTACTATATAAAATACTACTATATATATATACTATTAAATATTATATAAAATACTACTATAATATATATATTAAATACTATATTAATACTATTAAATACTATATTAAATAATATATTAAATACTGTATTAAATACTACTATATAAAATACTACTATATATATATACTATTAAATATTATATAAAATACTACTATATATATATACTATTAAATACTATATTAATACTATTAAATACTATATTAAATAATATATTAAATACTGTATTAAATACTACTATATTAAATACTACTATATATATATACTATTAAAATATTAAATAAAATACTACTATATATATATACTATTAAATACTATATATATACTATTAAATACTATATTAATACTATTAAATACTATATTAAATACTGTATTAAATACTACTATATTAAATACTACTATATATATACTATTAAATAATATATAAAATACTACTATATATATATACTATAAATACTACTATACATATATATACTATTAAATACTATAATAAAAACTACTATATATATATACTATTAAATACTATATTAATACTATTAAATACTATATTAAATACTATATTAAATACTGTATTAAATACTACTATATAAAATACTACTATATATATATACTATTAAATATTATATAAAATACTACTATATATATATACTATTAAATACTATATTAATACTATTAAATACTATATTAAATAATATATTAAATACTGTATTAAATACTACTATATAAATACTACTATATATATATACTATTAAATATTATATAAAATACTACTATATATATATACTATTAAATACTATATATATACTATTAAATACTATATTAATACTATTAAAATACTATATTAATACTATTAAATACTATATTAAATAATATATAAATACTGTATTAAATACTACTATATTAAATACTACTAATATATATATACTATTAAATATTATATAAAATACTACTATATATATATACTATTAAATATTATATAAAATACTACTATATATATACTATTAAATACTATATTAATACTATTAAATACTATATTAAATAATATATTAAATACTGTATTAAATACTACTATATATATATACTATTAAATATTATAGAAAATACTACTATATATATATACTATTAAATATTATATAAAATACTACTATATATATATACTATTAAATACTATATTAATACTATTAAATACTATATTTAAATAATATATTAAATACTGATTAAATACTACTATATTAAATACTACTATATATATATACTATTAAATATTATATAAAATACTACTATATATATATACTATTAAATACTATATTAATACTATTAAATACTAAATTAAATAATATATTAAATACTGTATTAAATACTTTAACTAATTACTAATATATTAAATACTACTATATATATATACTATTAAATATTATATAAAATACTACTATATATATATACTATTAAATACTATATTAATACTATTAAATACTATATTAAATAATATATTAAATACTGTATTAAATACTACTATATATATATACTATTAAATATTATATAAAAATACTTACTATATATATATACTATTAAATATTATATAAAATACTACTATATATATTATACTATTAAATACTATATTAATACTATTAAATACTATAATAAATAATATATTAAATACTGTATTAAATACTACTATATTAAATACTACTATATATATATACTATTAAATATTATATAAAATACTACTATATATATATACTATTAAATACTATATTAATACTATTAAATAATATATTAAATACTGTATTAAATACTACTATATAAAATACTACTATATATATATACTATAAATATTATATAAAATACTACTATATATATACTATTAAATACTATATTAATACTATTAAATACTATATTAAATATATATTAATACTGTATTAAATACTACTATATAAAATACTACTATATATATATACTATTAAATATTATATAAAATACTACTATATATATATACTATTAAATACTATATTAATACTATTAAATACTATATTAAATAATATATTAAATACTGTATTAAATACTACTATATTAAATACTACTATATATATATACTTATTAAATATTATATAAAATACTACTATATATATATACTATTAAATACTATATTATACTATTAAATACTATATTAATACTATTAAATACTATATTAAATAATATATTAAATACTATTAATACTACTATATTAAATACTACTATATATATATACTATTAATATTATATAAAATACTACTATATATATATACTATTAAATACTATATTAATACTATTAAATACTATATTAAATAATATATTAAATACTGTATTAAATACTACTATATTAAATACTACTATATATATATACTATTAAATATTATATAAAATACTACTATATATATATACTATTAAATACTATATTAATACTATTAAATACTATATTAAATAATATATTAAATACTGTATTAAATACTACTATATTAAATACTACTATATATATATACTATTAAATATTATATAAAATACTACTATATATATATACTATTAAATACTATATTAATACTATTAAATACTATATTAAATAATATATTAAATACTGTATTAAATACTACTATATAATATACTATTAAATATTATATAAAATACTACTATATATATATACTATTAAATATTATATAAAATACTACTATATATATATACTATTAAATACTATATTAATACTATTAAATACTATATTAAATAATATATTAAATACTGTATTAAATACTACTATATTAAATACTACTATATATATATACTATTAAATATTATATAAAATACTACTATATATATATACTATTAAATACTATATTAATACTATTAAATAATATATTAAATACTGTATTAAATACTACTATATTAAATACTACTAATATATATATACTATTAAATATTATATAAAATACTAACTATATATATATACTATTAAATACTATATTAATACTATTAAATACTATATTAAATAATATATTAAATACTGTATTAAATACTACTATATTAAAATACTACTATATATATATACTATTAAATATTATATAAAATACTACTAATATATATATACTATTAAATACTATATTAATACTATTAAATACTATATTAAATAATATATTAAATACTGTATTAAATACTACTATATTAAATACTACTATATATATATACTATTAAATATTATATAAAATACTACTATATATATATACTATTAAATACTATATATATACTATTAAATACTATATAATACTATTAAATACTATATTAAATACTGTATTAAATACTACTATATTAAATACTACTATATATATATACTATTAAATATTATATAAAATACTACTATATATATATACTATAAATACTACTATACATTATATACTATTAAATACTATAATAAACACTACTATATTATATACTATTAAATACTATATTAATACTATTAAATACTATATTAAATACTGTATTAAATACTACTATATTAAATACTACTATATATATATACTATTAAATATTATATAAAATACTACTATATATATATACTATTAAATACTATATTAATACTATTAAATACTATATTAAATAATATATTAAATACTGTATTAAATACTACTATATTAAATACTACTATATATATATACTATTAAATATTATATAAAATACTACTATATATATATACTATTAAATACTATATATATACTATTAAATACTATATTAATACTATTAAATACTATATTAAATACTGTATTAAATACTACTATATTAAATACTACTATATATATATACTATTAAATATTATATAAAATACTACTATATATATATACTATTAAATACTACTATACATGTATATACTATTAAATACTATAATAAACACTACTATATATATATACTATTAAATACTATATTAATACTATTAAATACTATATTAAATACTGTATTAAATACTACTATATTAAATACTACTATATATATATACTATTAAATATTATATAAAATACTACTATATATATATACTATTAAATACTATATATATACTATTAAATACTATATTAATACTATTAAATACTATATTAAATACTGTATTAAATACTACTATATTAAATACTACTATATATATATACTATTAAATATTATATAAAATACTACTATATATATATACTATTAAATACTACTATACATGTATATACTATTAAATACTATAATAAACACTACTATATATATACTATTAAATACTATATTAATACTATTAAATACTATTAAATACTATATTAAATACTGTATTAAATACTACTATATTAAATACTACTATATATATATACTATTAAATATTATATAAAATACTACTATATATATATACTATTAAATACTATATTAATACTATTAAATACTATATTAAATAATATATTAAATACTGTATTAAATACTACTATATTAAATACTACTATATATATATACTATTAAATATTATATAAAATACTACTATATATATATACTATTAAATACTATATATATACTATTAAATACTATATTAATACTATTAAATACTATATTAAATACTGTATTAAATACTACTATATTAAATACTACTATATATATATACTATTAAATATTATATAAAATACTACTATATATATATACTATTAAATACTATATTAATACTATTAAATACTATATTAAATAATATATTAAATACTGTATTAAATACTACTATATTAAATACTACTATATATATATACTATTAAATATTATATAAAATACTACTATATATATATACTATTAAATATTATATAAAATACTACTATATATATATACTATTAAATACTATATTAATACTATTAAATACTATATTAAATAATATATTAAATACTGTATTAAATACTACTATATATATATACTATTAATATTATAGAAAATACTACTATATATATATACTATTAAATATTATATAAAATACTACTATATATATATACTATTAAATACTATATTAATACTATTAAATACTATATTAAATAATATATTAAATACTGTATTAAATACTACTATATTAAATACTACTATATATATATACTATTAAATATTATATAAAATACTACTATATATATATACTATTAAATACTATATTAATACTATTAAATACTATATTAAATAATATATTAAATACTGTATTAAATACTACTATATTAAATACTACTATATATATATACTATTAAATATTATATAAAATACTACTATATATAATACTATTAAATACTATATTAATACTATTAAATACTATATTAAATAATATATTAAATACTGTATTAAATACTACTATATATATATACTATTAAATATTATATAAAATACTACTATATATATATACTATTAAATATTATATAAAATACTACTATATATATATACTATTAAATACTATATTAATACTATTAAATACACTATATTAAATAATATATTAAATACTGTATTAAATACTACTATATTAAATACTACTATATATATATACTATTAAATATTATATAAAATACTACTATATATATATACTATTAAATACTATATTAATACTATTAAATAATATATTAAATACTGTATTAAATACTACTATATAAAATACTACTATATATATATACTATTAAATATTATATAAAATACTACTATATATATATACTATTAAATACTATATTAATACTATTAAATACTATATTAAATAATATATTAAATACTGTATTAAATACTACTATATAAAATACTACTATATATATATACTATTAAATATTATATAAAATACTACTATATATATATACTATTAAATACTATATTAATACTATTAAATACTATATTAAATAATATATTAAATACTGTATTAAATACTACTATATTAAATACTACTATATATATATACTATTAAATATTATATAAAATACTACTATATATATATACTATTAAATACTATATATACTATTAAATACTATATTAATACTATTAAATACTATATTAAATAATATATTAAATACTGTATTAAATACTACTATATTAAATACTACTATATATATATACTATTAAATATTATATAAAATACTACTATATATATATACTATTAAATATTATATAAAATACTACTATATATATATACTATTAAATACTATATTAATACTATTAAATACTATATTAAATAATATATTAAATACTGTATTAAATACTACTATATTAAATACTACTATATATATATACTATTAAATATTATATAAAATACTACTATATATATATACTATTAAATACTATATTAATACTATTAAATACTATATTAAATAATATATTAAATACTGTATTAAATACTACTATATTAAATACTACTATATATATATACTATTAAATATTATATAAAATACTACTATATATATATACTATTAAATACTATATTAATACTATTAAATACTATATTAAATAATATATTAAATACTGTATTAAATACTACTATATATATATACTATTAAATATTATATAAAATACTACTATATATATATACTATTAAATATTATATAAAATACTACTATATATATATACTATTAAATACTATATTAATACTATTAAATACTATATTAAATAATATATTAAATACTGTATTAAATACTACTATATTAAATACTACTATATATATATACTATTAAATATTATATAAAATACTACTATATATATATACTATTAAATACTATATTAATACTATTAAATACTATATTAAATAATATATTAAATACTGTATTAAATACTACTATATTAAATACTACTATATATATATACTATTAAATATTATATAAAATACTACTATATATATATACTATTAAATACTATATTAATACTATTAAATAATATATTAAATACTGTATTAAATACTACTATATAAAATACTACTATATATATATACTATTAAATATTATATAAAATACTACTATATATATATACTATTAAATACTATATTAATACTATTAAATACTATATTAAATAATATATTAAATACTGTATTAAATACTACTATATTAAATACTACTATATATATATACTATTAAATATTATATAAAATACTACTATATATATATACTATTAAATACTATATTAATACTATTAAATACTATATTAAATAATATATTAAATACTGTATTAAATACTACTATATTAAATACTACTATATATATATACTATTAAATATTATATAAAATACTACTATATATATATACTATTAAATACTATATATATACTATTAAATACTATATTAATACTATTAAATACTATATTAAATACTGTATTAAATACTACTATATTAAATACTACTATATATATATACTATTAAATATTATATAAAATACTACTATATATATATACTATTAAATACTACTATACATGTATATACTATTAAATACTATAATAAACACTACTATATATATATACTATTAAATACTATATTAATACTATTAAATACTATATTAAATACTGTATTAAATACTACTATATTAAATACTACTATATATATATACTATTAAATATTATATAAAATACTACTATATATATATACTATTAAATACTATATTAATACTATTAAATACTATATTAAATAATATATTAAATACTGTATTAAATACTACTATATTAAATACTACTATATATATATACTATTAAATATTATATAAAATACTACTATATATATATACTATTAAATACTATATATATACTATTAAATACTATATTAATACTATTAAATACTATATTAAATACTGTATTAAATACTACTATATTAAATACTACTATATATATATACTATTAAATATTATATAAAATACTACTATATATATATACTATTAAATACTACTATACATGTATATACTATTAAATACTATAATAAACACTACTATATATATATACTATTAAATACTATATTAATACTATTAAATACTATATTAAATACTGTATTAAATACTACTATATTAAATACTACTATATATATATACTATTAAATATATATTATATAAAATACTACTATACATGTATAAACTATTAAATACTATAATAAACTACTATATATATATACTATTAAATACTATATTAATACTATTAAATACTATATTAAATACTGTATTAAATACTACTATAATTAAATACTACTATATATATATACTATTAAATATTATATAAAATACTACTATACATGTATAACTATTAAATACTATATAAAATACTACTATATATATATACTATTAAATATTATATAAAATACTACTATATATATATACTATTAAATATTATATAAAATACTACTATATATATATACTATTAAATACTATATTAATACTATTAAATACTGTATTAAATACTACTATATTAAATACTACTATATATATATACTATTAAATATTATATAAAATACTACTATACATGTATAAACTATTAAATACTATATTAATACTATTAAATACTATATTAAATACTGTATTAAATACTACTATATTAAATACTACTATATATATATACTATTAAATATTATATAAAATACTACTATACATGTATAAACTATTAAATACTATATTAATACTATTAAATACTATATTAAATACTGTATTAAATACTACTATATTAAATACTACTATATATATATACTATTAAATATTATATAAAATACTACTATACATGTATAAACTATTAAATACTATATTAATACTATTAAATACTATATTAAATACTGTATTAAATACTACTATATTAAATACTACTATATATATATACTATTAAATATTATATAAAACACTACTATACATGTATAAACTATTAAATACTATATTAATACTATTAAATACTATATTAAATACTGTATTAAATACTACTATATTAAATACTACTATATATATATACTATTAAATATTATATAAAACACTACTATACATGTATAAACTATTAAATACTATATTAATACTATTAAATACTATATTAAATACTGTATTAAATACTACTATATTAAATACTACTATATATATATACTATTAAATATTATATAAAACACTACTATACATGTATAAACTATTAAATACTATATCAAAAGGTACCCATTGTTCTTATAGATTAAAAAGAATACCTCATATATAGGCTTTTCAAACACTTCCGTCTGAGGTCTAACGGATACATAATTTGCCTATGAAGTCCCATTAAGAACTTACAAAGAGAAATTTAATCAAGTTTGGTTTAAATAACATAAAATTGATTTATTAGATATCAAAAAAGGTAATGTATATGATTAATATACGGTTTAAATACCATCAAATTAAGAGTATTAATGGTTAAACATATCTTTATAAAGCAATAAAAGCTATAACTAAACTTGAAATTAGCAGTTTCAGATGCCATTTTGTAAATTTAATTTAAAATAACCTATTCCTCATATTTAAGTAAACAATCTCTCAAATTGAAGAAATTCTGATACAAAAGGTTAAGTCATTTTGATTTACGAAGAAATCATTTTTAGTGTTGTAACATTGAGATTCATAGCAAGTTAACCAATCAATGACCAGCAAAATTTTTAGGTATGTTTACTACATGTAAATAATGTAAAAGAATTTTTAGCATTAGTACATGTAAAAAATGCTAAAAACATCAAAATATTTTAAAAGAAGAATAGTTTTGCAATTTCAGCATAGAAATATACAACTATGATACACAAAGCATTTTGGTAACCAAACATGAGGAAATTCGCTACATCTTACATTTGTGTCACACATTTTATTTTTGTGTTAATATTTTTAAAGACTGCATATATCATTCAACACAAATAATCTGCAACATTTATGTGACTTTTGACATTTTCAAAAAAGTTTAATTCATTTACTTTTCAGAGCATTGT
The DNA here is from genome assembly GCA_963932185.1 of Troglohyphantes excavatus. Taxonomy (NCBI): domain Eukaryota; kingdom Metazoa; phylum Arthropoda; class Arachnida; order Araneae; family Linyphiidae; genus Troglohyphantes; species Troglohyphantes excavatus. The sequence goes on from OZ010670.1 coordinate 68,189,107, forward strand.
TTTATACAGAAGCGATCTGTATCAACAATGCAATTAAAAGTAGCCATTCCATATTAAAATCAAAATTACCTGATTTTCAAATTTTTTTATTTCAGACTGAGAATCACAATGAAAAACAACCGTGTGAAATTGATATTGAAGCCTATAAAATTTTGTGCCTGTGAATAATAACCTAGCAATTCAGAAATTGGCATTTTTATACATTTATATTTTAACAACGAAGATAAAATGAAGTCAATGATGATGAAATGAAAATAAAAGGGCAAATTCACTTCACATGTATTTTTTAGAAAAAAATTTATAGAAAAGAGTTGCACAGAATTTAAAAATTTCTTTGTTTTTCCTGACTTTCTTTATTTTTTCTGGCACTTCCATGTGTGTGGTAACAAACAAACAAAAAAATGATGATTCCAAAAGAATTAAAAACTTTCGGAATTTTTCTGGAAAACTTGGAATTCAAACCCATTCTCTTGCAAGTCATCTTAAAATAAAATTAAAAACCGAATTACTGTAAAAAATCATAAAAATACTTTAGAAATTGGATTTTTTTTGCATAATTGCGGGGGTTTGAAATTTCATGGAGAAGGGGGGGGGGGGGGGTCCACATGAAAAATCCATTTTTACATGCCTGCCAGAAAGACCATCCCCCCCCAAAAAAAATAATTGTTTTCGAAAGACTTCAAAATATTTTGAGGAAATCTATATATGTGTCCGTATTGAAATAACAGTTTACTTATCAATAGTAGATAAATTTTACCTGCTACCCCCAAATAGGTATAAATGTTCATCAATCACAACTGAGCAATGCCTTCGACGAGGATTGGGCCCATTTCCTTTGGTGTTTAGTTCAACCCAGCGATTTTGCTCTAGAATAAAAAATAATTTTGTAAGTAAACAGACTAATTCTATAGTAACATAACATCTAATAATATATTTGTTATCTATATAATTCAAAGGTTCTTAATAGTTAGATAGATAGATAGATAAGTTTATTGTAGTGGGCCATAGCCCATTTACAAAGGTCGGCAACATAATTTAACAAAAGCGGATATAAAAATAAACAACACAAAATACAAGATAATACATTTAAAATAAATTTTAAACATACTTTGAACAAATATACAAAATATATATAAAAAAAATTATATGGGCAATTAGAATTATGGTTTTAATCTGTTATTCCGTCACAAGTTCACTGATCAAGTCCTCCTAGAATTTTAAAACAAAGATTATTTAATTATAAAAACAAAAATATTCTTGTTTGTAAAATTTTAGGATGGTTGAAATGTTACTTGATTCATTGATGATAAGCATTTTCATTTGAATGCATCGTAAATTGGACAGACAAAAAATACCTGATCCCAGGTTTCATTTTCTGTTGTGTTACAAAATTCACAGAAATTATTAGGAATTTTTTTTAAAACCACTCCTTTAAAAAATATATATGATTGATTGCAACGGATTTTTATAATAATTCTTTTTATAGTGATATGTATATTTAAAATTAGTAGTCTTTGACTAAATGTGAGTTTTTGATATATTTATACTGTGAGTGATTAATACTATTGTTCAATGAAGCAAGATCATTTTGGGTGTATTGGTCATGGAATGTAATGTTAAGCGACTTTATAGTCTTGCAAAAGCCAAACAAAACAAAATCAGTGTTTTGTAAAATATTTCTAATTGAGATAGCCCAATTAAATTTATTGTTAGTACAGTTAAAGGATAAATTATACATGTTTAAGTAGCAAATTTTAGCAAACCTATCATCTGACATTTTGAGAAGATGTATCCAGTACTTTCAAATTAATCGAATAAAAACTAAAAAGATTCTACGATGACCTAATTCAAACAAAGGTTCTTAATATATATTAAGTGGAAAATAAGATTTTATAAACCCAATATAAAATAAAATAATCTTTTTTAAAAAAAGGGAAACCGACTTTAAGAAAATGCACTAAAATTTAAAAAAATATTTTTTAATTTTATGAACAAGTTGAAAAAAGTTGAATTATTTCCTATCAATTTTATACTTATTGCAACTATTTTAAATTGGCGCTAAAATGTAGGTATTTTTTTTGTAAATTAGCACCAACTTCGAAAAGTTGCAAAAAGTATAAAATTTATATTAAATAATTGAATTTTTTCAGCTTGCTTGCAAAAATTAAAAAATATTTTTTACTTTTTAGCGTATCTTTCACAAAGTCGTTTTTTTTAAAATATTATTTTTCTTTTTAATTTCCTTTGAAAAATAATAGCAGGGGGCAAAGCCCCCTGCTATTATTCACCAAAAAATTCAAATTGTTGCTCACATGTTTTCTCGTCTCAGATCCAGTTTAATAAATGCCGGTAAACGAAACTGCATTGTTTCAACATTGTATATTGTAAAACATTTAGTTTAAAATATTGCATAAAATATAATGAGTAGGTAAATAAAATAAAAAACTTACCAGGATTGAATTTATGGACATCATTTAAATGCAGCAAATGGTATAAGTAGTCAGGACTGCAGCCTCCAAAAATGTAAATCTCTCCATTGTACACAGCTGCAATGACATAAATGTTATTTTGTATGACAAAATGAATCTATGACTATGACTCTATTATTTATAAAAAAAATTATCAAAAAAGTTTACTGATTCTTTAATTTAATCTCGATTTACCTTTTACATTATTAAAAATTACAATAAACTAAAAATCGAGTTTCACATTATCGTAGATAATTTTTTGAAATTTTGTACATGGCACGACATGAAGATAAAACTCAAATGGTGAAGCATAGCAAGAAGAGAACGAAAATCAGTGTGAAGTAATAATGCTCCCCAACCATTAAAATTAATCTCCTAAAAGGTTAAGGAAATTCAGTTATGTTACCATGGTTTGATTAAATTAACATCACACTAGAGCTGCACAGTGGACTATTGGCAATGTGTTACCATGATGTGTTCTAATTCGCATTAGCGGCTTAATTCGACAATTGTAAATTAAAAATGGGCAGTTCTAAACTTGAAAAGGGCCGTCTTTAACCTTTAGAAGGCGGATGTTTGATTTTAACATGTAATTCTGGCTGAAATATTGACCACTCACCCTGTAAAGGTAAATTAAAATGAAATAAAACATTTAAAACTCAGTACCTCAGAGCCGGACATGCCCAAGTCCAAATGTGACGATATTTGTTTTACTGTAGATTATGTCTTAAAAAAATTTTCCTATCGAATCACACAATCAAAATTCACTTGACAATTATTTTTAAGCCTTTAGCAAGAGCTATAAAAGCTCAAGTCCAATGCATTGTAATGAAAGTAGGATAAAGTTTTCTCCCTCTAATGTTCTAGCGTTGTCTGCACATACTTGTAGGTCAGGACAGGAAAACCCTTTTTTGCGACTGCAAGTTACAATTGGTCTACGCCACAATCATACTTAAAAACCTCCGTCCCAGAAATGAGAGGCTCAAAATTAAATTTCTAAATCATTTAATTAAAGTTAAAAATACTACATTAAGTTTACAAGCTATTTACAAATAATAAAAAAAAGAGAAGGAACGCCTAGCAGACAAGTCTTTTCTAAATGGAAAACCACTAGTTCAGTTCGGTGTCTAGAAAGTCTCTGATTCTTTTTTAGTTTATCTGATGTTAGAGTAACCGAACTCCATAAGGCACTCCAGCTGGTGGCTCCACCTAGCGGAATGAGAGATAATTCTTGTGGTGGCACACTGTACAGTTGCCCAAGTGTGACTTAGACCTGTCTGGCTCTGAGGTATAGAATTGTTATAGGGAAATCTAAATCTTTATTTTATTAAATTTTCTAAACCCTGTAATAGAAATTACAAAAGTCAACATTTCCATCCATTTAGGTTTCTCTGTGCAAAAGAAGAAATCAGAGATGCCAGTGAATTCCAAAAGGTAGTCCACTGATCCCCAGGAATCAACGTTAGGGGTCCCCCTAACATCGAACACCCTAGGTCAAAAGAAAAAATGGTTAAAATGTATTGAATTGCCACAACCGCGACGAATTCAGTGTTCCCACTCAATATTTAGATCAAAATTCCCTGACTTTTCCAGGTTTTACAGAAGATTTTCAAAAAATTCTAGACCAACAATTAAATTTTTTTAACATATTAAACATGAAGCTGAGATAAAAATAAATTGCTTATAACCTAGCAAAGTATGCAAAATAGAAAATTAAGCATTTTTATTTTTACGATTTTACATGAATGACAATAAAAAAGAATACAACAAGCACTTATAGCTAACATTTGCAGAAAATTTCCCTGACATTTTTTGACAGAATTTTTTTAAATTGTTTATTTTACCTTACTTTTGAGGCCATTTTCATTTTCCTTGACAATTCCAGTTGCGTGGGATCCCTGCGAATTGTCGAGATAATTTTTGTCCATACTCTTATTAAAAGCTGTGCAAAGTAAAAAAAAAATTCTAAAATTGAAATGTATAGATGCCCAGATAGCAAGAGACAGGCCATGAGTACATATGAAAAAAGGCGTCCACAGTTTTAGTTTCAGATAGGGTCCACGACTTACAGCTAATTGGGAGCCACTGAGCTATGCTTAATCAATGGATTTTTTTTTATTATTATTTTTTTTTTTTTGAAATTTTATAAAGAAAGTAAAGTCAAAAATCTATATATATAAATGCGAAAAACCCCACTCATTCACTCATCACTAATTCTCCAACTTCCCGTATACCTATGGAGAAGAAATTTGGCAAAGCTGTTCCTTATGCCTTAAATAGAAAAAGTAAGCTATTTTTGTTCCGATCGAACGTATTTACGGGAGTGTAAAACCCCTTTTTCGATGTTTGTAGCGACGTTAGCTTGGGTATCTACAGATATAAAAGACCTAGAGTGCTGAAATTCGGAACCCAGATTTATCTTGGGCCGTAGAGATGCACTACGAAAGGATTTTTAAAAATTCGAACTTGAACTGCCAATATAACGATTTTTTAAAACCCTTTCCATAGGATTAACATGAAGAACATGTAACAATGCAATATTTCAATATTGAAACAATGGAAAATTTTAGTAGTATGTAAACTATGAGGAAAACTCTGATTGGCTGATGACTAAATATCGCCAAAATGTCGTCAAATAAATAAGAAATGTCGCCAAATAAATAAAAAATTCGCCTTTCTTATAATAGTTATTATTACACAATTATAAGAATTGTTCATCTTTAAATTTCTGGGATGTTACTAAAGGTTAAAGTATGGATTTTAATCAACGGGAGTAACATATATATATCCATATGATTGGTGAAGCCAACTTTTCCATAATATCATTCTTTCCAGTTTTTGCGGGAACTTGCTAATAAAATTTTGTTACAAATTGGAACTTTTAATACTTTATTTCGTTCACCCTGATGGGTGACAAATTAAGAATATTATTTATATCGCTTATAATTATTGGGTTTGTATCGATTTTGTAACTTATTTCCTTCCCGTGCTTAGAACGGGTATTTCAGCTAGTATATTATAAAAACAAAAAGATTTTAAAACGAGTTGTGTCAGATTATTTCTTTTCTAAATGCTGTCTATAAATTGGTGATCACAATTGGACAGTGACAAATTTGACTTAGAATAGGATCTGTTGGGTACATTTTGAAACAACATTTAAAATATAAACAAACTTTTATTTGACTGACCTGCTGAATGACTTCTCCTGCCCCGTGGTTCATCACCCAAAATTGGTGGCTTCACCCAAGACATAGAGTCAATGTCAAAGTATATTAATTCGTTATAATATATCTCATCCGATTCCTGCGAATTCAAGAAACTTCTTCCGCCAAATATGTACATTCGGTTGCCGATTACTGAGGCTGTATGGAAGTCACGGGGGGTGGGAGGAGTACCCTGAAATTATAAATATTTTTAATATGTGGTACACATACATCTGTAATGACACAAAGACATCTCGAATCTCAGCTAGATTTGTTTATTCCTACAGTTATTTGCGATCATTCAATCATCCAAAACAGCAGTGACAATTTTCAGTCCGTTGTCCTAGCAACAACATTCTGGAAAAGAAGTTTCTTGATATTTCCCTGACTCCGTGTTCACTCTAGAAATAAAAAGGGGCAGGGCGCAGTTGGCAGTAAAAGGGCACCCCGTTTTTGAAAAGGCACTTCTTGTTTTTAAAAGGGCACTTTAAAAAAAAATTATGGGGTGGGCGTGGCCACACATCGGACCCGTGACCAAACAAAAAAAAATCCGATTTATTGATTGACATTGCACAGGAAAGACCCGAACGAAATTGATGTTTCTTTATGAAAATATTACCTTAAAATCTAAAATTTGACATTTTAAACTGAATATTTTCCCTAAAAACCAAATATGTACGTAGTCCTAATCAGACCCCTTATAAAACTGATAAAAATTTTACTTAAATAAAAAATTTGGTAACAAAATACCTAGACTTGCAACTTCGCCCCAAACCATCTTCTATTTAAAAAAACACAGAAACAAAAATTAGCATTTCATATGCGGGCACAGGCAACCAATAGGATTCGTGCCCCGTGCTCGAAATTACCGCGGAATCATCGTGGTTTCATAACACGCGTAGTTAAAAAGGAGTTTGTTCTTCTACTGCCATAATTAACTTAATTGCAATTTACACACAATTTTTGTTTTTTAATCGATGCCTTTTTTAAAGACAGCTAGGGAAGCACTGACGCTTGTGCCGTGACTGAAAAGGGCAAGAAGGGTGGAATTTTTTCAAAAGAGGGCGGCATTTTTGAAAAAGGGGCATGAGGGCGCAATCGAGAGTAAAAAAAGGCGGGCAAGGCGGGCCGCCCTTCAAAAAACGCCTAGAGTGAACACTGCCCTGACTTCCATGATGGTGTCACAAAAATTTTGCTGATTTTACAATTACATTAAGGAATGTTGCAATACATGCTTTGTATAGAAACAAAGTATACACGCTACGATAATACAATAAATATATTGCATTATAAATGAAAATTATAAGCAATACTTATTGTCAGTTTAATAATTTATGGATACAACACAAATTATACAATCGCGACAGGCATAATAGTAATTAAACATGTTCTCTGGAAGCAGATAATGCAAAAAAAAGCAAGTTTTTCCAATTATTTCTTTTGGAAATAATTTTATATGCTTCATATTTCCTATTCTGATTTTCAATAAATCACATATTCATTAGCCCCTCACACATTGCTTACAATCTAAAGTCCAACACACTTAGATTTTGTTTCTCTCTCCAACAGTGGTTCCCATTTTTACAAAAATAAATAGATGAAAATCCGCACAACCATGCTTTTTTTTAAATTCTTTTTCAGTTCTAAAAGGAAATATTTACAACTAAAATACCCAGAATAAAGGGCATAATAGACAATAATTGCCTTTATAAATTTTCCAAATTTGAAGATTTCTATGATTTTTTACAAATTTTTTAAAGATTCCCTGACATTTCCATTTTTAAAAAATTCCATGATAATTCCCTATTTAATGGTGTGGAGTTAGAGATGGGTGATGGTGAACGAAATAAGGGGCAGTACAAGATTATTACGCCACAACGCTTTTATTCCATGCTCCCGTGGATAGAAATCCACCTTCCTTCATCAACACTTCTCTAGCTCTCCTTTACAACTGATCAGTGTTGCCAGCGACACCCAGGTGGCGCTGGAACACATTACAAAATAACTCCCTCTAGTGGTGTGTAACAGCACTAGGGCATTCCGACACTCGGCCATTCGACTATTCCGTCTTCGGAATCACATAATTTCAATGATATACTACAATACAATACATTATATTACAATACATGACATTACACATCTACACCTACATTCATCATCCCATATTTCACACCTTAATCATTATCCTATTATAACTTTAAATTATTTCATAACATCTATAAATCAATTATTATCTTACTTCAAATTTAAAATTTCAAAACATTATCAAATCTATTATTGTAAAAATTTAAATACCTAAATCACTTTTTATCATTAGAGTTCTATATGTCCTAAAAATAAGTGTTCCAAAAGTTTCGAAGTTAAAAATGTTCCAAAGTCTTTCAATACTCAAGAAATTCAAATGTTCAAACCTAAAAAATAATTAACACTAAAAAGTTCTTCACTTTTCACCAATAGATTATTTTCAAATCCTTTCAAAAATGTAAACATCACAATTAAATTTTAAAAAATAAACATCAATAGTAAAATTAAATCACAAAAATTTTCAATGATACAACTTTCATTCTCTACTCGTATTATGCAACACTCAACAACATCATAACACTTTATGCACAGCTGTTGTCAACAAATAAATCTTCTTTCAGAAAAAAAAATTCTTTCCACTGACAAAAATATTAAAACGGTTATTCGATTTACTAAAATAAAAATAAAAAAAAACTTTCACTACCTCAAATAAAAAATAAACAAATCACAAATATTCCACATTTCGCAATTCTGCATACAATTTCGAAGAACAACAAAAAAAAAAGATTCACTTTTTGAGGGTTCACTTTCAAGGGTTGCTTCACAGAAAAAAAGATAGTTAACGCCAAGGTCGTTCGCTCCTTGTTTGGTGTGTTGGTATTCTCCAGTTGGCTTCTGTATTTGGGCCATATCGTCGCCAAGGTGGTTGTGTTCGTTGATCCTGATCCGTGATTGGACCGCAGCTCTCAACCATGGATCGGTGATCGCCAAAACGTGACTTCTGTCGCCAACTCCACTCGCTTCCAAATTGTTGGATGGTAGGTTTGCTGCTCTTAAAGCCGTTCCTATGATTTGGGCTTGCTCGCCAATTGCAGACTTGGCATGTTGTATTCCGTCGCCAACCTCGTTCGTTTGCATCAGTTGCTTTGTATTTAGTTGGAAATTGATGATCAACTTGCGAGCTAATTCGCCAATTGTGGTTGTAGCTTTTGTTCCTATGGATTCTGTATTTTGATTGACTCTTCCGATTCCGTTTTGTTTTTCGGAAATGTTCAAATTGGTTTTGAGAGAACATCTTTGAGTTTTCTTTTTTCGAAGCGATTCTCAAACCTATTTCGCTTATTTTCTTTGGTGCACAGTCTTTTTCAGGCTGACGCGCCGTCTGTGTTTGCAAGTGTTGCGATGATATCACACGTATTAATCCACATCTAAGTGCGTTCGTACTATTGACTTTATTTTCACTGTCGTCTTTATTTTCCCTGCACTCGAACGATTTATGCCCGATATTTCCGCAAGCAAAGCATATTATTCCTAGTTTTCTATTCACCTGTCGATTTTGCTGGGTAGGCTCCCGCTCCTCCGTGTAAGCTCCTCCCGTCTGCGCGCTGGCGCCGTCTCGGTTTCGAAGACATGTCTCCTCGTATGCTTTGTTTTCGTACGGCTTTGTGCTTCTTCTGAAGTTTCGTGCAGCTTGAAAATCATCTAATTTATCCGTTAGAGTTGCTACGTCCTTGATTTTTTGCAGTTCATCAATGAAATGCTCCTGCATCTCCCTCGGTAATTTTCTTTTGATTTGGTCGACTAACATGAGTTCTTTGAGCGCTTCGAATGTGTTTATTTCCATTCCGTTTAGCCACTCGGTTAGGTAGTTCTTTAAAACGTACGAAAAATCTCTCCATGTTTGACTTGGTTCTTTTCTGGCAAAACTAAAATTTAGTCGAAACTGTTCCGCTGTCAGACGAAACTGCCTAAGTAGGATGGTCTTGATCTGTTCGTAGTCGCTCGTCACATTTTCGCGTTCTCTCGTGATGACATTTGCGACCTCCAGTGGTAGTAGACCAATCAGGTGATTTACCCATGTATTTTTGTCCACTCCCAGTCGAACTATTTGTCTCTCGAATAAAGCCAGGTACATGCTAATGTCGCCTCCTTCAAAGGGCTTTATCACGTTACGATTGGAGACACTCGTTTGTTCTGTTGTCGACGAGTTTGTTCGACGGTTTTCTGCATCTATTCTTAATTTCGCTATTTCGAACTCTTGTATTTTTTCCTTTTCTATAGCTTCTCTCTCATTAGCTTCTTTTTCTTCCTTTTTTTCTCTTTCCGCTACTATGGCGTATAACAGGTTTTTGGTAATTTCTTCATCATACCCTGTGTGCCCAGTTATGATTTTGCACATTTGTATGACCTTTGGGTTTTCCGGTGGAGTCAGATCCAGTTCGTCTAAAAGCACCATCAAATCTACCTTACGCGTCTTTGCCAGGTACGACATCTTGAGAGCAAAAGTTAGTCACTTTTGTACACTCCACTATTGCTTTCGCACGTCGCTGATCTGCACTTCACTGACGACGATGTTTTTGGATTCTGCTGTGTTGCGAATCGGATTTCGCTTCCTTATTCGACGACGACCGCAGTTGTCTCGTGGTGCGTTAGGCTTAGCCTCCGGTTCCTTCCGTATTCCGATTCTGCCGCAACACTAATCCTCTGTTGCTCAGTGATTCACACACGGCCTCGAGCCCCCATGTGGAGTTAGAGATGGGTGATGGTGAACGAAATAAGGGGCAGTACAAGATTATTACGCCACAACGCTTTTATTCCATGCTCCCGTGGATAGAAATCCACCTTCCTTCATCAACACTTCTCTAGCTCTCCTTTACAACTGATCAGTGTTGCCAGCGACACCCAGGTGGCGCTGGAACACATTACAAAATAACTCCCTCTAGTGGTGTGTAACAGCACTAGTGCATTCCGACAATGGTTATGTTACCACCCTGCTTGTAATTTCTAAAATTATTAGAATGTCTCATTTGAACTATTAAGTACCACTTATTGTAACAACACAAGACTATAATCCAAAATGGAAAAGCAGCAATCTAATTGGTCGCTTCAAATCTAATCTTCATTCTAATTGGCTAGCATACTTTATGAAAAGTATATTTTTAAGAGCTTTTATATTAAAGACTTCAGGAGTCTTTAGTAATGGAATTCAAGAGAACATTCTCGTCTAAGCTTTTTTGATACTTTTCATGATTTTTTGAAGAATAAGTATAGCTTAGCACATTCGCTGTCATACAAATTGTATTTAACTAGCTCCTTGTTTGTCCAAGAAGATTTGCGAGTTAAATATAACTAATATCACAGACTACGTTATTAGTGCTGTGAATTGTATACACTTCATATAAACTATGCAATCCTGATGTAAGCACGTTCTACATGGCTTCCCAGACAAAACAAAATATCTTGGGCTGGGTTTTTTCTTGAAAGGTTACTTTTTGTATGAGAGTTTAATATTTTACCATTCGGCTGCCACCCTCCATATTGGATTTGACACTCTGTGAGTTACATAAAACTCATGCACAAAAGTCATAGATTTTTTTTTCAAAATTGTCATACACAGGGACCGACTTACAAGCATAGGGGCCCAGGGCAAAAGAACTTTAGGGGGCCCCTCGACGTAATTCAAACTAAAACTGCTAAATTTCTGTACAAGCACACAATACAAAATGACGTAATCAGTCAGCTTTAATGCAAATATAAATATATATTTTTTAAACTACAAATTTTTTTCTATTAAGAATTTGAATTAACGTTAATGATCAATACTACAACAAAGTTTTTTCATGCGTTTCTAGTTCTGTTCTTTCTACCTTTTTAGCTTATTTTTTAGTTGAGTATGTTCTACCCATTTTATTGCTAGCAAATCCCTAATGATTACAATATTAGGAAATTTTGAACAGGAAAAAAGTATCCGTAAACGACAAATCTACGTGCGATTAGTAAATACAGCTTGTTTATGGTCTTGGACCTTGTTCATTAATTTAATTTTACTAGTGATCCAAATCGCATATCTTTGAAAAACGCGATGCAAAAGGTGACATACATCATGAACGTGCTGAAAAGTGAAATTGATTTAATTGGGTGAACTAATATAAGTTTTGCAAAACAATTATTGATTGATTTTTTTAAAAAAAATTAAAAAATTTTAATGAAAATAAATTTAATTGATTTTTAAAAAATTCGTTAGTAAATTTATTTTTAACTTTTTTACATATATTTAGCATTAAATCATTTTTGGGGGCCCCTTTAAAATGGGGGCCCTGGGCAAGTGCCCCGAATGCCCTCCCGTAAATCAGTCTCTGGTCATACATGTTGATAAATTTGAATAATTTTAAAAGCAAATCAAGAATAAAAAAAATGTGGTACCCTGGGCACCCTTTTATATTAGTATTGTGGCAGTGAATGTGTTAATAGAATTAATTTTATTATACTTGTGAAATCCTATTAACCTTTCATTCTTATTAAACATAAAGCTATTAACTCTGTCATAATTAAAGAGAAACTATTAAATCCCGTTATAACATAAAATAAAGGGAACAGATGTATTATTGGATATTTGGCATGTTTTCGTTACCTTGGCGAAGAAAAAAGTTGCCAAAACGGTTTTTCGATTTTCGCCGATGAATTTTAGAATTTAGTATCAAGTTTTGTAACTGTAACTTTGTTTGTAACTTTTAGTATCAAGTTTTAACTTTCCTTGTGATTTTAATTATTGACTGACACTCTTGACGCTAAAAATAGTTCTGGGAACTGCAGAAACGAATATACAGCATGATGACGTCATAAGGTTGCTAGATTAAAAAACATTGCAAGAATCGGAAAATACCAACAAACAGGTAGGGTTCTCATAATAAGAATTTATGGCAAAAAAAAAAAAAAAAAAAAAAAAACTTGCACCAAATGTCCTTTAATACATCTATACCAAATAAAATTCCATAGATAACATTATTCAGGGATGGGAAGTGCTGAAGACCAGTTTGGAGCAATTTTTGGAGCAGCAAAATTTAAGTTTTGGAGCAGAAACACGACAAATTGTAGCAGCAAAACTGAATATTTGTAGCAGGAACGCAATAAATTGTAGGGTTTTGGAGCAACAAAATTTAAGTTTTGGAGCAGAAACGCGACAAATTGTAGCAGAAAACTGTAGATTTGTAGCAAGAATGCAATAAAACGTAGCAGTGAATTTTAGCATATTAAACAATAATTGTAGCAATTAAAATTTGTAACATGCGATTTTAAATCAGATGTGGTACACTACCCAAGGTGTAAAAACCCTGAAGTTCTCTATTGCTTATTTATGCCATTTTTTATGCAATAAATCAAAACCAGTCGAGGCTATAAATGAGACAGTTTAAAGACAGTTGAAAATATTCAACACAAATTAGTTTTTAATTAAGAATTATTGAATTTTCAATATTTTTTACAATATATACTTAACTTTCATACGTTGATTTTTTCCCCCACTGAAATGTGGTTTATAAAAACCAAAACAGTGTTGCAATCTTGCATACAGAGACTGATTTACGGCAGGGCATTCGGGGCACTTGCCCAGGGCCCCTATAAATGATTTAAAGCTAAATATATGTGAAAAATTTAAAAATAAATTTACTAAAGAATTTTTTTTAATCTAATAAATTTAGTTTAATCAACATTTTATAATACAATTGTTAATTTTTTTGCAAAACTTCTGCTTTTTTATTAAATCGAATCAATTTAACTTTTTTTTGCACGTTCAAATGTTTGTCATTTTTTGCATCGCGTTTGTCCAAAAAACTGCCCATTGGATCACTTACAAAATTCAAATCATGTGACCAAGGCCATAAACAGAACCGGAAATGTATGAAGAAACCCTGTTGAAGTATTGAGAGATCATTAATGTTAATTCAAATTCTCAGAAGAAAAAAATTTAGTAGTTTAAAAAAAAAATCAGCTGTATTTACATTTGCATAAAACTTATTGATTACGTCATGTTGCATTGTGTGCTTATACATATAAATTTAGCAGTTTTATTTTGAGGTATGTCGAGGGGGCCCCCTAATTTTCTTTTGCCCTGGGCCCCTAACCTTGTAAGTCGGTCCCTGCTTGCATATATTGTGCATGAAATCTATTAAGAAGGTTGTTACTGTCTAAGGGAAATAAAATTATTAATTTTTTCGCACAAACTTTAGAATTAAAGAGTAATAATTTGATGGAAAACCTATGTTACCACTTATTTTAAACATGTTAAGCGTAGGGGTGAGGGGTTCAAACACAAAAATATTTATTAAATAGTATATAAACATTTAAATCAAATAAGAATGCCAAAACGAAATGCAAATCCCACAAAAAAAAGCTTTTTTCAAATTGTCCATTGTTATTACATAAAATATAACAAACTTCAATTTCGTAAATAAATAATATTTTCAACTAAGGAGTAAAAATCCTAAAACTGTATTTTGCTGTTTACATCTTTTTTATACTGTTAAGCTTTATGAGACCATTTAAAAGCAGTTAAAAATATTTAACCAAAAGAGTTTTTAATTAAGAATTAACCCATTTACACAATATTTTACAATATATACTTAACTTTCAATTTTGAATTTTTTAGTAAAATGTGGTTTATCAATAAACCAAAACACTAACAAACTACAATATCACATACCTTGTACATGAAAAAGACAATTTAGAATGTCACCACTGTCCAGTGGCGTACGCAGGGGGGGGTTGAGGGGGGTCACAACCCCCCCCCCCCCCCCCCCCCCCCATCGGTCTGTAGTTTAAAAAAATTCAAAATATAATGCTTTTTTTATTTTGAAAAAAAAAAAAAAAAAAAAAAATACAAATGTATTTTTTTTTACATTTAAGAACCTACCTTTGTTTGCAGAAAATATTTTTTTTTTAATTTTGTCACTGAAAACTTTCAACGGACCCAATTGGAATGTGGTCGCGGGGGTGTTCGAGCCTGAGACGGCTTTCTATAAGCAGCTGCTTATAGGCATGACTAGAACGGCGTTTAACGATTCGGCAAAAGTAAACCATTCTCCATTTTCACCCATACCTGTGGGGTTAGTAGGGGGTGGTTGAGGGGGGCTGTAACCCCCCCCCCCCCATCGGTATGAAGATTTTTTTTAAAAAATAGTACAAAAATAATGCTTTTTTTCCCCGATTAATAAAAAATTCCAAAACAAAACAAAAAGTTTTAAAAAAATACAACGTTTTTTTCTGCATTTATAACCCTACATTTGTTTGCAAAAAAAAATGACACAATTTCGGCGCGGGTTACTGATAAGTGGAAGGTTTATGCTAACAATTTATGCATTTTATTACTGGGTAGTCCGACCCGATTTCCGCCGACAAGCACAACCATTTTCACTTAGACGTAACATTTTATTGTTCAAAGAGATCTCCTTTCGTTAATAGGAAGAGTTATGCATCCATTCTGTAAAGAAGAACCTTTTTAAAATCATTGACTGGTTTGCTAGAGGGGGTTGGATGTTGCCCCCTCACTTTTTCAATATTGTACTTTTAAAAATGAAACGTAAACCCAACACTTTTCTACTACTACAGGCAATTAGAGGGGTGGGGTGGGGGTCACCATAACACTTTTTTTGGATATTGCACTCTTTTATTTTAAATTTGCACTTTAAAAAAAACATAATAAATTTTGGTACTGAATTGACGAACCAAAGAAAAATTTCGTACCCCAACCCTAATTCTTTTTGTTACTTATATTAATTACATTTACTATCGATTTTATTTTCTCGTATTATTTCTTCCCAATAGGCAGACAGCTAACAGACATTTAGGCGCCTTACTTCCCATTTCCGTCATTACAAAATATTTATCGTTTGACTGAAAATAAAAATAAAATAAGATAAACATAGGCAATCGGTTTCGATTTCACAGAGCGGGATAAATGTTGGCGCCGATATGTCTACGTTGAAAATTTAATAAGACAATATGAAATATTTTTTTTCAATGGTAAATAAAATATGTTTTTTTTATAGTTTAGAATATTTTGTTTCAAAATATTTGTCGTCGAAGGTATCGTTTAGAATATATAGACATCTTGTAAGTCTTATAGTATAGAAGTAAAGGATGACTAAAATAGTCAGGTGATATAAAGGTCAAATGAAAAGATGTTTTGAACATTTTCAACTTACTGTACTCCTGAAAATTGGACTTTAGTTTTTGAGGCTTTATTTGTTTAGTATTTCGGAAAGTTAAGGTGCTTTGTTTTGCCTTTTATAGCCTAAATGAAACATGTATCAGATGATTGTGTTAAATTATTTTCTAGAAGAAAGCTAAGGTAATAACAATCCAGTTTAGTTACTTTTTTTCTTTAAAAAAAAACAAAAGCGAAGAAAACGACAACTCAACGAATCAATCAGGAAAGGTGAGATGATTCCATATGTGTTTTAAAAAGACTTCATTCCTATTGTCAGTTCCCACGCATACTAATTTAAAAGAATTATAACAATTGTACTACTTTTACTTCAAAATTCAATTGCTAAAATACAAATGACTTATATTTTGTACAAACATATGCAATTTTTTTTAAGCGTATGTGAAAAACAGTGGCAGATTCATAAGTATCAAAATTAATTTTGCCCGAATTACAAGTAAATTCAAGCATAATAATCAACCAATACTTATATATAAGAATGGAGTGTCTGTCTGTTGAATCGAACAAAACACCTCATTTTGAGTTTTCTTCACGAATTAAGATACACTGATTCATAAAATCAGATTAAATATTTTTTTGTCTGTCTGTTTGTCCGGATTTAACTAAAAAACGACTGAGCGGATTTTTATTAAACTTGGGCCATTTTAACAATATTTTCTCAACTTAAAATCTGCACTTTGTTTAATGTGGAAACCATGGTTTTTAGAACTTTTTCTGTTTTACCATTCGTTATTCCTATTGGAAATTTACATGTAGATCTTCTCTTCATAACATGATTGTTAAAAATCATCTCGGCTACCAAAAATATTTTTTGACGATTGGGATAAACGATGCATTTTGATTGGGTGATAAATAAATTTCGACAAATGTTGCCAAATGAATTTAAAAAGCGCCAAATGAATGAAAATGTCGCCATAAAAAAAAAAAATTTCGCCAAAAAATTAAAATGTCGCAAATTTTTTTTTTATGTCGCCAAAAAATTTAAATATTGCTAAATGAATGAAAATGTCGCTAAAAGAATGAAAATGTTGCCAAATGAGCTAAAATATGGTCCTATATTGAAAAATACCAGCAAAATGGCGAAATTAGTGTCTAAATAATAAAATTAATGTCAATTGGGGAACATAATCGCACAGCTCTTACTTCGCAAATTGACCACGAGCAACGCCGGACCATATTGTTAGTAGTTAATATGAATAAAATATAGTATAAAATAATCTTTTTTTCAAAATAAAACCGGCTTTAAAAAAAAGGTCTAAAACGTTTTTTAAAAAATCGTTATTAATTTAAGGAACAAAAGTGGAATTTTTTTTTAATATTTAAGTATTACTTTTATGCACATTATCACTTTTTGAAATTGGCTCTAAAATTTAGGTGTTTTTTTTTTGTGAATTGGCACGAACTTTAAAGAGTGGTAAAAAGTACAAAATTAATTCTAAATAATTAATTTTGTTCCACTAGTCCCTAAATTAAATTTTTTGTAGTCTTCAGTAAGTTTTTTTTTTTTAATATTTTTTCTTTTTAGTTTAAAATTTAAGATGAACTTCGCCCCCTCCCCCTTCTATTGTTCAATCAGAAATTAGGGTTGTTGCTAACTTTATATATATATATATATATTATATATATATATATAAGGGATGAACCGGATAGTGGTTTTGCCGGATACCGGATATCCGGTGCACATTACAAACCGGATATCGGATATCCGAACTGGATTTTGCCGGATATCCGGCAGTTTATTTTTTATGAAAATATCTTCTTATACACACTAGAAAAAACGGAAATCGGTCAAAAATTACAAAATATTTTTTTATTCTATAATATTTCCCGATTCCTTACCTTTAAGGTGATACCAAGATTGAATAAACATTCAAAAAACTTTTTTTATTTACAAAGGGTTATTCTAGGGTGCTTCTAGCAATGGGCGTATGTTTTGTACACTTTCGCTTAATTTCTGAATAATTGTATTTTTACCATATGCCCTTTCATTCCAAACATGAAAACTCAAGTTTGCTTAAACTTTTGAGAAATTTATTTTTATTTCAACTTTATATTAGTTGTGAGATGTTATGACCCTCCACCATAACGATTCGTTAAAAAAAAATTAATAGAATTTTAAAGTTAAAAACGAGAAAAATTCAAGGGAGAATCTGCACACTGTTAATACATTGGTAGAATTTTCAGGAAAATACTTAAAGCAAAGATAATTGACCGCCACAAAAAAAATCTTAGATGTTTTATTCATCCGGATATCCGGCTTGGTAAATCGGATATCCGGCACTTTACTTCCGGATATCGGATAGTTACCCCGGATATCCGTTTCATCCCTAATATATATATATACACGTGTAAAGTAATCTGACGCTCAACCCCCCCCTTATAAATTTCCTGCGTACGCCACTGCCACTGTCTAAGGGATATAAAATTCCTTAACTTTTCCACACAAACTAGATTTATTAAATAGTAATAAATTTATAGAAAACATACCTTGCTATATTTTAAGCATGTTAATCTAAATCATTAAAAATTACACTTAAGTTATTATCTTAAAAATTAGTTTAATAAGAAATTTGAAAACTTTCAAAAAGCTAAATAAAAGCGTTTTTTTTGTTTTTTTTTTAAGTTGGAGGGTTGTTAGAAAGAAAAGTTTCCAATAAAAATAATTAATTTAATAAAATAGATGAACATTTAAACAAAAAATGATTAAATTGGAATTTTAATACCATCCAAACAAGAAGAAACAAGATTTTTTTTAAAAAAAATTCATTTTTATTACTGAAAATTACAAGTCCTAAATTTCAATTTCGTGAATTTAAATTTTATTTTCGAAAAATGTAATGTAATTTTGTTAAGTAGTGCAAAACAAATCATGATAAAACAGGAAGCAGTGAAATATAATGAACTTGTATATCGGATGCAAAAGGATTGAAAGTCTTCCAACGGAGATCGCAGCAGATCGCGTTTAGCGAATTTCTACAAGTTCAAGGTTTCCATGAATGAAAATATATAACAAAAGAGTGCCAAATGAAAGTTGCATTCGGCAGATGAGACGTAATTATAGTTATAATCATTCATCTCAACTTCAGAGTGATATTATCACCGTTTGACGAAGATCGCAAATATTTCTACATATTCAAGATGCTAAATTTTTGTGAAATTATCTGGGTTTTTTTTTTTTTGAACATCGATTCTTCATAAAACAACAAACGAACTGAAATTTTTCAATGATCAAGTGTCTTTTAATCAAATACCCTTGACTAAAAATTCGGACAAATCTCAAAAAGTTATTACCTTAAACTTTACAAATATTTAAAATTTAGAAAATATGCTTAAATTGAAATGTTGACGAAATTTTTAATCAAATTAAAATCTTGAATTCTACATTTCTAAATTTTTAAAACCCCGTTCATTTCGGGTTTCGAAAATTAAAAAAAAAAACGGAAAAGTACCACCCCTGGGTAGTGCAAAGCAAATCACGATGAAATAGAAAATAATGAAAAATAAGTACTTATTCATCAGATGCAAAAAGATTGTAAGCATTTCAACGAAGATAGCAGCCTACCGCGTTTAGTGAATATCTTAGTTTTCAAGACCGAAAAAAATTCTTTAAACAGTGAGTGCCATTATGCAACGAAAGACATCAACAGAAACCATCAACTTTCGAGTGAATTATCTCCGTTTGACGAAGATCGTAAATATTCCTACATGTTGCTCTATTCTTTTAAAATTCTCAGTTTTTCAAGATTGAGCATCGATTGTGTACAAAAAAACAAACGATCCGATATTCCAATGATGAAATGTGTTATGACAATGAAATGCCCTTGTCTGAAAAGTTGAACATCAGGAATCAAGTCCTTTTTAATGACGCGAATTATTCCATTTTTCTGCTTGACGTATAGCATGCTTATACTCCATTCGTATCTTACATTTCTACAAATACTATTTAAACTTGAGAAAAATGTGCTTAAATTTTCTCCCATTTCCTCTTCCTAAGGTTGCCTTAACTTCGTTTATGGCCAGACAAACGGGCACCAAGACTTGGCGCATTTGGCGCACGTGTTTAACAAGGATTTAAAACAAAATTGGCGCAGAATCGCACATAAATGTGATTTTGTAGCAGGTTGGCGCAAGATACCACTTTTGGCGCTCTCTGGCGCAGAATTCCCGTCCCTGCATTATTGTTAAAAATACAATTAATATTTATTCCAAATTAAAACTTACCTAGATTTACAGTAAAATTGGCTTTTGTATAATTATAATTCGAAATTAATCTTTCAAATGAGTGTTCTGTTAAGAAATTTTAATATGTATATTATAAGATTGATTTAGTTTTTGGTAAAATGTTGTGGTTTATTAAGTAAATATATTTGGATAAATGGTAGCTTTTTCTATGAGTTAATAAATCACCAAATTTTGTAACTTAACTTTACAACAGATAATAGAAAGCAAAAAAAAACTCTGCTCCTCACTTTGGTCCATATCCTTTCCCATTTGAAAGTGTTAAGGTCGATCCTGTAAAGCATGTTGACTAAGACTTCGCTGTCAGCTTCAAATCCTCCGAAAATATACATAAAACTACCGATGATGCATGCTGTGTGTCCATCTGTAGCTTGTGGAATGTGACCTGTTGCTTCGATAGCCGTCCATTTTAAGGAAGCTAAAAAAAAAATTATATTCTCAATTAAAAGTTCGATTTTATTGACTCATAAACTCACCATAGAGTTGAGTGATAATCGAATAACAGTTAAAAAATATCATTATTTTAATTTCCAACAATAAAAAATATTATTTTTGAGAAATAATGGTTCCTTTTAAACCCTCAAAAATATAATTTTTCCAATAAAAATCATTGAAACATAAGTAATTGGCAAAGGTGAAATAAAGTATGCATCATAGACATAAATAAGACTATATGGTAATTAAATTATAAAATATCTAATAATAATAATATCTAAAAACTATTAATTTTTACTGGAAAAACTCCATATTTTCATTAAATATCTATGTTATGGGACCCCTGTACGAACACTCTATTATTAAAAACAAATTATCTAAATAGGTTCATATATTTTTTACTTTAATATTACAATGTTTATGACAGTTCAAGCATATTACACAAAATTATAATTTGCGATTGCATTACAAAAATTTAACATGAGCAAGATGTTGCAAAACTGGATTTGATTAAATTTGAAAAAAATTTCACTGTGCTTGAATTCCCTAATTATATTTTTAGCAAATATTAATTTATTTTTAACCAGATAAAGAAGATGTTACATTAAAAAGAATCTGAAAAAAAAAAAGATTAGATAATTCTGTACGGAAACTTGGGGTTACACAGACCGCCCTATCTATGTTATGGGACCCATGTACGAACACTCTATTATTAAAAACAAATTATCTAAATAGGTTCATATATTTTTTACTTTAATATTACAATGTTTATGACAGTTCAAGCATATTACACAAAATTATAATTTGCGATTGAATTACAAAAATTTAACATGAGCAAGATGTTGCAAAACTGGATTTGATTAAATTTGAAAAAAATTTCACTGTGCTTGAATTTCCTAATTATATTTTTAGCAAATATTAATTTATTTTTAACCAGATAAAGAAGATGTTACATTAAAAAGAATCTGAAAAAAAAAAAGATTAGATAATTCTGTACGGAAACTTGGGGTTACACAGACCGCCCTATCTATGTTATGGGACCCCTGTACGAACACTCTATTATTAAAAACAAATTATCTAAATAGGTTCATTTATTTTTTACTTTAATATTACAATGTTTATGACAGTTCAAGCATATTACACAAAATTATAATTTGCGATTGAATTACAAAAATTTAACATGAGCAAGATGTTGCAAAACTGGATTTGATTAAATTTGAAAAAAATTTCACTGTGCTTGAATTTCCTAATTATATTTTTAGCAAATATTAATTTATTTTTAACCAGATAAAGAAGATGTTACATTAAAAAGAATCTGAAAAAAAAAAAGATTAGATAATTCTGTACGGAAACTTGGGGTTACATAGACCGCCCCCCCCCCAAAAAATATCACCATAGGGTCTGCAGTTAACAATATATATATATATATATATATATATATATGGGTCTGCTCTGTTATGATTCACCATCTCTCCAACAGGTAGGTATCGTAGCTAGGGCCCGAGATGCTAAACTACTTCCCTTATTCGATTATCAGCATATTAATGATTTAAAGTTATACTTTAATAAGAAATGTACAAAAATTTTCACTTCTTGGGTCCAAGTAATACCCAGTTACAGCCCTCAAATATATCACACTGCCAATTTTTTTTTTAATTTTCATGTCAAAATTACAATATTCTGTATTATATTGCCGTGTTAATGATATTTTGATATATATATTTGAGATGATATTTTGTAAAATTTTGAAAAATCTGATATTTCCAGAAAAAAAAAAAATTCTAATTCAGTGATTTTCCGGTTTTCCAGGTTATGTTGCCAATCTGCTTAAGATTAAAATTCTCTGACTTTTGTAGAGGAATTTAAAAAAAATCACAAAATGTTAAATGCATGAAAACATGTTTTTTTTAATTAATGTAGATACCTATACAAATTCAGTGTTTGCAAATAATAACCTATCGAAGTATTTAAAAAAATAAGAAATTATCGTTTTTACAACGAAAAGAAAATTTCATCAATAGCAAGGAAAGGAAGATAACAAGGCACTTTCAGTTAAACATTTTAGAAAAATTTCGTTAACTTTTCCCAGAAAAGTTGATAAATTGTTAATTTTTCTGATAATTGCCTTACTTTATTGTCCTTGACAATTCCAGCTTTTCTCTGTTTTTCAGATACGTAGCAACTCTGATTTTATTGATTACAATTGCAAAGTTTTGTTAAAAACAATAAAACCAAAATGAAAAAAATACTACATTGACACCTATACAGTTTTATAAGCTAATCAATCACTCAGCCATATATGCAAAATGATTAACAAGTACAAGATGGGAATTATGATAAAATAATGAGATTAAGTATAAAATACTCACCGATATCAAAACAGAAGAGTGTACCGGAGCCTTGGTTGCGATCGTCGACCCCTCCCCAAACGTAGATCTTATTTTTGTATGTCACGGCTGTGTGACCAAAGAGCCCTGGAGGAATGTCTCCTTCGTTGGAATACTGAAGTCTGCGCCATTCTAATAAAACTGAAGCAACATTTTTAATTATTTGCTTGAACAGGATTCATACTCATTTTAGAAACTAAAAGTCATACAGTAGAAATTCCGAAATCTGGATGTCTAACATCCGGAATGATTTAAAATCCTGGACCTATTTTAATTTCTTTAAAAAAATAAATATTTTTTATTAATTGAAAAAATTCCAAACTTGCTTCCCCTTTTCCACAAACCAATAATTGGTGCGGAAGAACATTTAATGAGGGGGCAGGGAAGTTCATCTTGTGAACATGTGTTAATTTAATGTGGGTAATTTTTTTGGGAAAAATATATATATTTTAAAATAATTTTTTACAAGCAAACACAGTTTTTTTTAATAACAAATTAAATTTTGAAAACAGGGGGCCATGATATCTTCAAGAAGCCAAATTATAGCCTTATTTGAAACTGTTTTTCAGCTGTGACTTATGGGGATGCAGCTTCCGAGGTAACGCGATACCAGTTCCAAAGGCGTCAGAATATGAGAATGGCTGGCCCGGCTCCCACTTCCTTCTTACGACCGTTATTTAACGGGTGAAAGAAAGAATTTTAATAGAACAGGGCCATTGGTGATTTCCTCTTGAAAATCGCACGCAGAAATTGGGGTTGAGAAAAGAAAGGAAATGACCGAAACTTGTACACTACCCCATCTGTCTCTTATAAATGAAGGAGACAGATTTGAGAGGCCTTTGGGCAGTCTCTATAAGCCCCGGGTCAGCGAGGGATGGACAGAACCAAAATGCACCTGTCCTTTAGGTTGGTTGCATGGGTTTTAATGGCGCAAGGGCCAAATATGGCCAAGCAGCGCCAAACACTCGGTAATTCAAACCAACATTAGCACCTGTCCTTTAGACTGGATATTTTTTGGCTGTGGAAGGAGTGAATTTGACAACCCTCCGATTACCTAATTGCTATATGCTGGGGATTAAACTGGACCCTTTGGTTTGTTTTAATTAACGTTGCACTACAGCTGCACAGTGGGCTATTGGCGACAGTTCAGGGCCTAACTCGAAGGAAAGACCCGGGAACGATGCCTCGTATTTTTGAACCATGGTCAAATGACGAGGACCACACCTGAGCTGGCACCCGACGCAGCCTCAATAGGCGTCAGGACATTGGACCCTGATCGGATTTATCGTGCACCAGTCCTGTATACACGCCAGTATAATTTGTTGGAAGTTCTGGACGACTTTCTAGTATTTTTGTAGCGAAATGGCAATCTTCCGATAGCAAGATCACTACTTTTTTACTTTTCTTTGTCAAGTCCATCGCACGGATTAGAACCACCAATCCTCTGATTAGTAGCTGAACGCCTTTATCCACTGAGCAACTGGGGCTCCTGTACCCTTTGGATGCTTACCTGAGCCCCTAACCATTCGACCACCACAGGTCTAATCTTCAAAGTTAAAAAATCCCATTTTCGATTAGTGGAAATACAGTTCTCAAAGGAAGGAAAAACTATGCAGGGTTGACACTCGACATTAAGATTAAAATTCCCTGACCAGAGGGTTTTTAAAAAAATTCAGAATGAGAAATAGATGAAAAGTAATTTTTTTAATTAATGTAGAGATTTATAAAAATAAAGTACCTGCAAATAATAACCTATCAATTTATTAAAAAAATTGAGAAATTATCATGTTTAAAAATTTATATTTTTATTAACTATAAAAATTTTTTATCGATAACAAGGAAAGGAATATGAAAAGGCCACTTGCTGCTAAACATTTCAGAAAAATCCCCCGACTTTTCCGGCGCATGGGAACCCTGAACGCTACTGAAGTAAAAAGGACAAGAATGGATATTTCATAAAATAGTCATGTAAATTGTGAAATTTTGGGTTGGGCAAATAGGATGGCGATTGAACTTTGCCGGGCCTAGAGTTGTTGTATAGTTGATCAACATTATTTGTATAAAAGGGCAGGAGAGTGCACATATTTTAAGACGAAAGGGCGTGCTGGGGGTAGTAGAAAAGCCTAAAAAAAACCTAGAATTGATGGCTTTAAAAAAAAATCTATTTTAAAAATCTTACCAGTATCAAATACAAAAACATCCATCTGGCTCGACATATGTTCTTCACTGCAATAGCCTCCAAAGGAGTAGATGTCCTTTCCGAATGCAACTGCAGCATGATTTACACGTTTTAAACCATATTCCAAATGCTGTATCCAATACATATCTAAATAAAATTTAAATGGTTTATAAAATAATTCCAATTTACTTTTATATATAACCTACTACATAATATAAATATTTATATTTAAAATGTTTAAATAAAAATTTATTAAAGTTTTACTGAACACCAAATGGCTTAAAACTTTTGATTTGGTCGTATTTTTATTAATTGCAAAATTGTAATTCGAAGTGTCGTCAATAGCTCATTGCGCACTAGTAGTGTGATGTTATTTAATCAACCAACCAGATACAGACAACTCTCGTTATCTCGAACTCGAAGGGAAGTGTATAAAAATTTGAGATATCGAAAATTCGAGTTATCGAAAATCCTATAAAAAAGCTGTTTTGGTAAAAATATATACTAGTATACTTACACGACTTTATTTAACATATCTATCCAAGGAACAGATGTAGTATAGGACATTTGGCACAATTTTTTTTTTGGCGCCGAAAAATTGCCGTTAAACAGCGCTATGATGTCATAGGGTTGCCAGATTGAAAGTCGCTACAAGAATCGGGATATACCAACAATGTCCAGTGGGGTTGCCATACTATAAATTTATCGTCCTTATAAAACACGCAAAAAAAAAACCTTGCATGCCAAATGTCCTACACTACATCTGTACCCTATCCAAAATAGTTTGGTGAGTATTTCTATTTTTTTCGGAATCAATTATATTTTCCAAATTCACGATTGCTTGAAATGTCTCTGATGTTTTCATTTCCGGCCTCGAGTCAATGAATGCACGTATAGCTTTTATGGAAGATAGCGCCTCTTACAAAGTTATAATTGGAGGAGGTTCGCATTCTTCATTATCATTCTTCTTCCGAGAGCGATCTCTCATCAAATGCTGCTATAGAGAAGGCATTTTTGATATTGGCAGCACATCCATTTTCGACTTGCAGGGTTGCCGGGTTTGGTGAGAAACTAGGGTTGACTGTTCAATGGATTTTAACCAAATTACCTAAAAAATCTGATTGTGTAAAATTAAATAAAAAATAATGTTTTTTCGGAATTTCCTCCCAAAAAAAAAACGTGCGATTCACAAAAAATGTGCTTTTAGAATCCCATACTTTACTTTCAGTGGTTCATCTTTTTTATTCTCTCCCCTTGGCGACTTTTTTGGAAATTTTACATTCGTAACGCTACACGTTACTTGGCGACAAAAACCATTCAATTTTTAATGGAAATTTTATCAAAAGTAATCACCAATAACACACAATTTTTTGAATATTTAAATCAATTAATACTGATTTTAATTTCGGAAAAATATTTGTCCTTATAAATCAAATATTTTGCAGAAGTTATAAAAATATTCCAAATGAAAATCATAAATATTAAGCATAAATATTTCGTTTTTAAATAAATAATATCTAGCACGCAACTCACTTTAAGACTGATGACAAAACCTTCCAATATTACAATTAAACCTCAAGAGTGGTTACAGATGACACTAAATATTTTTAAAATCCATGCACAAAGAATAACCTTTTGTAATAGTCCTTCAAGGCAATATTTAACTCTTAATTAATCCTTGAAAAGGATTATTTACAAATCAAGAACCAGAAACAAAACAAGGAGATCAATGAAGAAAATTCGTTTGTTGCCAATTAGTATAAGATGAATTTCTGTGGACTGATCACTGAGCTCATATTGAAATATAACCTGGAATGAAGACAGCCATTGGGGGAAATTGAGTTCGGTTGGACTGGTCGCTATTTATATTATAAGAATCCTGCAATCATTACAATTTTAAATAGATTATTTTACTCATTAACTTAACTTTTTTAACCCTAATAATAAAATTAAACCAATAAAAAATAAAACCCTAATAAAACATTACAAATTGGCAACGCTCCCGCCCTTTCTGGTTGTTTATTTTTAAGAAAATTTAGTGTCCGGTGAAAAGAGTATAACTTTCTCCGATTTTTATTTAAAATACTTTTTTTAAAATGTCTATGATTCAAGCAGCTGTTCGAACTTGGAGGATGCTCATAGTCCGTGTATTTCCCGGCTCTATGAATCATCCCTCACATTTTCCAGGTAAAAGTTAGCTATAAAAATATATTTGGAAATTTTCCGGCGATGAACAAAATAACATGTACAGCATAAAATCTTTATTAGTAGGGAGTGGGATAACCCTTTTCTTGATTTTCAGATTGTATCCGACGTGCAATTAACAATACCTATACAATATTAGAAAGGAAAAGCGGTCATTCTTTGACAGCGATATACTATGATTTAGAAATTTAAAAAAATGTGGATTTTTCATGGTTTTTGTCTTTTGGAAGATTTTTTGCGGTTTTTGACTGTCATTTAAATTTAAGTATTTTTTAGCTCATGAGCATGCTAGAACATGATTGGAATTTTAATGTTTGAATTATATAATTTAGTCACAATTTTCCATTAATACTGAGATTTAATTTTTTAATCAGTACAGAAATTCAATGGCTATCTCGGTAAATTCCTATTGTACGGTGCCCCTTGGCGCGATTCTGGAAATTGGCGCTAAGGCCTTGGCAAAAAAAGTGAAACGGTACGAGAAAAAAAAGTAGTACATCATAATATTGCTAGGAACTTGCAAAATACGGTTGCCAAACTATAAAATTATATCGCATACCAATTGTTTCCAAAACACATTTGGCGGGGGCACCGTATACTAGGAATTTAACCTCTGTCTCTTTTGGATTGATGCACCCTACTTCTCAGAAAGGTAAAAATTAAATTAATAGCAATTAAATTAATTTTAAGCATAACGTTTAATTGAAACAATTACGATATTGCAAATGTCAAAAAAAAAATTACTCCTGTATCAAAAACTAAAACTAAGAAAAAATTCCGTTGTTGGTTTCCCAAAAACCACAAACACAAACTTTGCCAGCTCTGTTCTTTGAACATAAAAATATCTAGTTGGGGGGGATGTATAAAGTGTGACTGTACGTAGAAATCTATCATGCACTGTTCTTTAAGATACGCCATATATATTCTATTATATTTAGATCAGGGGATTCTGGTTACCAGCTGAGTCGCGGTTAAATGTCATGAGTTACCAATATTAATGGAAATACTCTTTACGCAAAAACCAATCTTATTATTTGAAAATTGGTGAGCTGGTACCTACTCCAAGCAACCTTATTACAATTTTAGGGATGAGACAAATAGTGATTTGGCCGCATACCGACTATTCGGTGGACTTTGAGGCTGAATACCAAATATTCGCAGCCAAATAACTACTTACGTTAATACTCTGACGCTCTACGTTAATACGCTGGTTGTCATCAAATAACTATATAGCGTGAGCGGGTTAAAATTCTTTATACCGAGTGGTGCAAAAAGAATCTTATGGTTTAAATGCTTTGTTGCATATTTATTTTTTAATAAATTGTTAACATTATTTTGTCAAAATGCAGCATATGAATGGAGAATATTGTTAACTTAAATGTGAAAAGTACGTCTCGCAGGTGTCGCCCATTTTTCGCTTCACAATGCCAACACATGTTGCATGACTTTTAACAAAATTACAGGGGTTATGGCACGGATTTCATTGTGAATATTTTTTTTCAGTTATTGGTTCCTTACTAAACCTTGTTGCTGAAAATTTGCAACCAGGCGATTTATTGTTTGCACTGAGGGTGCAGTCGCACCTTAAAATATTGACGATATGCACGCTGCGTCAGAATTACTGAGTTTCCGTTTGAAAAATAAAATTCAATGATTTTTGTTCATTGTTCTATTGTGTAGGTACTGTTCCTTTTCAAATTCCCCAAGTCTTCTTTACACAATTCTGAAGCAAAAGAAAAATGCAATATTGAATAAAAAAAGTTATAAAGCATATACCTAAACCATCATAACATTCATTTTGCACCACCCTGTACAAATAACAACCCAAGTGCCTAAGGTAAAGGTTTAGGACATAACATTGTCATAATATAATATACTAGCTGAAATGCCCGTTCTACGCACGGGAAGGAAATAAGTTACAAAATTGATACAAATACAATATTATAGCGAAATAAATATTTTCTTAATTTCTCACCCATCAAGGGGTACCACAGTGTTAAAAGTTCCAATTTGTAACGAAATTTTATTATCAAGATCCTGCAAGAACTGGAAAGATTGATAACATGGAGAAGTTGACTATACAATAACTTGGATATATGTATACCTTACTCCCGTTGATTAACATCCATATTTTAACCTTTAACTCATATATTGTTAATAATAATTATCTCCAAAAAACTTTTATTAGACACATATGTCAACATTTGTCGTTAAGTTTCAAAAATTGGCGAGAATATAAAAAGAAAAAAAAAAGAAAATTATTTTAAAAGGTTCACCTGCCAAATTCAAGATTTTCATATTTTTTCTATTGAAGGCCTATCAATATGCAGAGGGGGGGGGGGGGGAGCCACAACACTTTTTTTCGGATTTTACCCCCGCACTTTTTTAATATTGAACTTTTTAAAATAAAAAATATTCAAAATCAAATTTTTATTGCATTGCTAAACTAAATTTTGTTTTAAAAACAATCGAAACCATATCCTACAGACAATGGACGCAAATTGATTCACCCTCTGACACTTGCACCACGTGGAGGAGGAGTCCACAACAGCAGTTTTCGATTCCGCCCACATAACTCGTCGTATAGGCATACCATCATATAAAGAAAGGTAGGCCGCATCGAGCAAGGCAATTATTAACCCATTCCTCCCTCTGACCTTTGTACCCCGCAACGGGAATGTCGCCCTTAACTGCAGACGATTTTGTTCTCGCTACTCCCCGGGGAATCGTGCTATTGGCGATAAATGATCTACCGTCGTGTAGGAAAGTGAATCACGTCGATAAGGTCGTTTGTTAAACCATTTTCCCCTCTGATCTTTATACCGCATTAAGGGAACCCCAATAATTCTACGGGAAATCAGCCTTCGTGGATAAATAACATAACATTGAGTAGAGAAAGGTAGGCCGCGTCAACCAGATTGACCATTTATACACTCTCCCACTGACATTCCTACCACGTGGGGTTCAAAGTATTTATGAACCAATTATTACGGTACAGTGTGGCTTGTACCTATTGTCCACTGCCCGATAGCTTACCCTTTCTATGTCCACTTTGTACGACTGGCCCGCCCGAAGGCATACAGCGAGATGTTTCACAGAAACTGAAGCTTCGACAGCCGTGAAGGCAACCCAGCCCAACAGAGAGGACGCCGGCGATCACCGGGCCCATGAATCCGAACGACCCGTGGTGCGAACTAACATCCAAGGGCGACAACGTGTTTTAAAATTTGAACTCAACTGAAAGATTTGCTACTTTGCCTTTATTAACTTTATTACAGAACTTCACTCACAGGTAGAGTGGTAACATAACTGGCCTCTCGGCAGGTAAACTAATAAATAATGGATAACACAAAACTAACTGAGTGCACGGGGGCTAAATTACAAACTTTTATTTAGCGATGGGCTTCCTGTCTTGAACCTTTATATTATTCATACTGTATACTTCTCTTCAGTTTGATAATATATTTTTCGTATGGCTTGCACTTTTGGTCGTAGCATTTTTCGTTTTGTTTTCTTTTTCACAGTTAAATCCCCCCCGGTGCGACGGGCCGGTTTTTATATTATTTTTACATATATGATCATATTTTAGTTCATTTGGCGATATTTTATTAATTTGGCGAAATGTTTTATTCATTCGGTGAAATTTTAATTTATTTGGCGAAGTTTATTAATTTGGCGACAGTTTTTAGTTATTTGGCGACATTTTGGCGATATTTAGTCATCAGCCAATCAGAATGCTCCTCGTACGTTACATAATATTAAAAATTTCCATTGTTTAAATTTTATATTTTGCATTGTTACATGTTCTCCATGTTAATCCTATGGAGAAGTTTCGAAAAAGGGGTTTTACAACCCCTTAAATCCGTTCGATCGGAACAAAAATTGCTTACTTTTCCTATTTAAGGTATAAGGAACAAATTTGCCAAATTTCATCTTCATAGGTATACGGGAAGTTGGAGAATTAGTGATGAGTGATGAGTGGGTTTTTCGCATTTATATATATAGACTAGCTGAAATGCCCGTTCTACGCACGGGAAGGAAATAAGTTACAAAATTGATACAAATACAATATTATAGCGAAATAAATATTTTCTTAATTTCTCACCCATCAAGGGGTACCACAGTGTTAAAAGTTCCAATTTGTAACGAAATTTTATTATCAAGATCCTGCAAGAACTGGAAAGATTGATAACATGGAGAAGTTGACTATACAATAACTTGGATATATGTATACCTTACTCCCGTTGATTAACATCCATATTTTAACCTTTAACTCATATATTGTTAATAATAATTATCTCCAAAAAACTTTTATTAGACACATATGTCAACATTTGTCGTTAAGTTTCAAAAATTGGCGAGAATATAAAAAGAAAAAAAAAAGAAAATTATTTTAAAAGGTTCACCTGCCAAATTCAAGATTTTCATATTTTTTCTATTGAAGGCCTATCAATATGCAGAGGGGGGGGGGGGGGGAGCCACAACACTTTTTTTCGGATTTTACCCCCGCACTTTTTTAATATTGAACTTTTTAAAATAAAAAATATTCAAAATCAAATTTTTATTGCATTGCTAAACTAAATTTTGTTTTAAAAACAATCGAAACCATATCCTACAGACAATGGACGCAAATTGATTCACCCTCTGACACTTGCACCACGTGGAGGAGGAGTCCACAACAGCAGTTTTCGATTCCGCCCACATAACTCGTCGTATAGGCATACCATCATATAAAGAAAGGTAGGCCGCATCGAGCAAGGCAATTATTAACCCATTCCTCCCTCTGACCTTTGTACCCCGCAACGGGAATGTCGCCCTTAACTGCAGACGATTTTGTTCTCGCTACTCCCCGGGGAATCGTGCTATTGGCGATAAATGATCTACCGTCGTGTAGGAAAGTGAATCACGTCGATAAGGTCGTTTGTTAAACCATTTTCCCCTCTGATCTTTATACCGCATTAAGGGAACCCCAATAATTCTACGGGAAATCAGCCTTCGTGGATAAATAACATAACATTGAGTAGAGAAAGGTAGGCCGCGTCAACCAGATTGACCATTTATACACTCTCCCACTGACATTCCTACCACGTGGGGTTCAAAGTATTTATGAACCAATTATTACGGTACAGTGTGGCTTGTACCTATTGTCCACTGCCCGATAGCTTACCCTTTCTATGTCCACTTTGTACGACTGGCCCGCCCGAAGGCATACAGCGAGATGTTTCACAGAAACTGAAGCTTCGACAGCCGTGAAGGCAACCCAGCCCAACAGAGAGGACGCCGGCGATCACCGGGCCCATGAATCCGAACGACCCGTGGTGCGAACTAACATCCAAGGGCGACAACGTGTTTTAAAATTTGAACTCAACTGAAAGATTTGCTACTTTGCCTTTATTAACTTTATTACAGAACTTCACTCACAGGTAGAGTGGTAACATAACTGGCCTCTCGGCAGGTAAACTAATAAATAATGGATAACACAAAACTAACTGAGTGCACGGGGGCTAAATTACAAACTTTTATTTAGCGATGGGCTTCCTGTCTTGAACCTTTATATTATTCATACTGTATACTTCTCTTCAGTTTGATAATATATTTTTCGTATGGCTTGCACTTTTGGTCGTAGCATTTTTCGTTTTGTTTTCTTTTTCACAGTTAAATCCCCCCCGGTGCGACGGGCCGGTTTTTATATTATTTTTACATATATGATCATATTTTAGTTCATTTGGCGATATTTTATTAATTTGGCGAAATGTTTTATTCATTCGGTGAAATTTTAATTTATTTGGCGAAGTTTATTAATTTGGCGACAGTTTTTAGATATTTGGCGACAGTTTTTAGTTATTTGGCGACATTTTGGCGATATTTAGTCATCAGCCAATCAGAATGCTCCTCGTACGTTACATAATATTAAAAATTTCCATTGTTTAAATTTTATATTTTGCATTGTTACATGTTCTCCATGTTAATCCTATGGAGAAGTTTCGAAAAAGGGGTTTTACAACCCCTTAAATCCGTTCGATCGGAACAAAAATTGCTTACTTTTCCTATTTAAGGTATAAGGAACAAATTTGCCAAATTTCATCTTCATAGGTATACGGGAAGTTGGAGAATTAGTGATGAGTGGGTTTTTCGCATTTATATATATAGATATGTAGTATAGTACTTACTACTAAAGAACTATTAAATCTAATAATAATTTATAATAATATTAAATCTATAATCAATTCAACTTGAGCACAAATAATATTGAATACGCAAAACCTATTTTCTGTAAAAATCTTTAATTTTTTTTAAAAATTTCAATATCAATTCCTAATATAAATATTTATCAATAAATATAATTGATGGCAACCAGGGTTAGCAAATTCATGATTTAGAAATTCGCCTCTTTGGGATTTTTACTATTTTAAAAGTTTGACTGGTGGTTTTGACTGTTACATAAATGTAGTTATGTTTAAGTGCATGAGTATACTTGAACATGATTGGAATGTAAATGTTAGCAATTAAATTAATTAAAAAAATTAAAACAAATTATGATATTGCAAATGTCAAAAATCAGAACTTGAGAAAAAATGTTTGTTGGTTTTTACCAAAAACCATAAGAAAACAAACTTTGCCAACTATATGATAAAAATCAATATAATAGGTTTTGTCATTTTCTAAATTTTTTTAAATGTTAAACTCTGATTAAAAAAGCTGCCTTAAAAAAAATAATACATTTCACAGAACTTATTTTAATTTTTTTTTTTTTTTTTTTTTTTGCTAATTACAGTACAAACAAACATATTTTTTTTTTTATTTGAATTTTTTTACCAAAATCTGTTTTATGCCTTGCATCTGTGACAGCTATTCAACTGATGGTTGGTCAACTATCAAAAATATTCGGCCTAACCGAATATTTGGCGTAAGGGCCAAATACCAACTAAATATTCTATCCATTTGTGCAAAATTTATAAATTTTTATTCAGCATTGCGAATTTTATTTAAAATGCTGCAGAATTTATTTTAATGAAAATATTCTACAGTTTAAATCACTCCGAATAATCAGCATTTTTTACGATATATCAGCAGATTCATCATGGTGCTACAGTTCAGTACAGAAGTAATTCTTTAACAAAACCAAAAATAACTGATTGATTTTACTATTAATTACTCAATTTAATAAATAACTAAAAAAACATATAAAAAATAAATTTATGATAAATTAAATTAAAAAGCTAAAAAATAAAGAAATTTTTTGTGACCCATGCAAATTTCAAATCACGGAGGTGTTACATATATATGATATAAACATGTAGAAATAATTTACAAGCGTAAGCAGAATATTGTTTAAAATTAAGTATCATGCAAATTGTATCTATTATCTTGCAATGTTTCAAATGTCTGATTTCCTGGATTCTTAGTATACAACAAATAGTTTCCCTTAAAATTAGAGTTGAGTGATAATCGAATAACAGTTAAAAAATATCATTATTTTAATTTCCAACAATAAAAAATATTATTTTTGAGAAATAATGGTTCCTTTTAAACCCTCAAAAATATAATTTTTCCAATAAAAAAGTAATTCCAAAATGTCCAAAGCCTGAATTTTGTAAAGTATTTATGCTAAGAAATAGTGTTGGTTCAATTACAAATTTAAATGGATCTGATTTTCATCAAATAAGTTTATCAGTTTCAGCTCTAAACATAGAAAATGGCATTAGGGACAGTAAGGAATTTTTGGTAACATTTTTTATTCATTAAAAAATATTAGGACTAGTTTATTTAATAAATATTGTTGTACAATTTTATAATGACTAGATTTACATTAAAAAAAATATAAACAAAAAGAAATATGCATAATTCTGAAACTTATACCTCAAGTAAAAAGTCAAATTTATGGTAGAATTGCCCATTTGCTATCTTATAACGTTTAAAATGTCTGATTTCCTGAATTCTTATACAACGAATTGTTTCCCTTAAAATACTCAGTCCTATTTGATTTCTTAGTTCATTTTCAAAAAGAATTCTATCTGAGGCCAGTCTTTTATTCAGGTTAAGAACGGCTTTTAGATGATGGCCAATTAAGGAACATCCACAAACCCAATTGTTGAATATGCAGTTCAATTCTGATCACTTTATCTTAAAAGAGATATTGCTTTGTTAGAACAGGTTCAACATAGAGCTACGAAAATGATTCAGGGTACTTCAGGCATGAATTTTGGATAGGTACTTAAAACTTTAGGTATGTATACACTCGAAGAGAGAAGGATTAGAGGGGACCTTATTCAGTTATTCAAATTTATAAGATTGGGTGATGTGGAGGGATTGGAATTTAATATTGCCAATATAACTAGCGGCCATGAATTCAAATTATACAAATCACAGCTTAATCGGGACATTGGAAAATATTAGTTTTTTAATAATGTTATAAACAAATGGAATAGTTTGCCTGAATATGTTGTTATTCTTTTGGAGTAGGTAGTTTTGAAAAAGCAATTGGATCGGCATTGGGGAATCGTGAGGATGATGAATTGACAGGATCAACCTTGTTGGGCCTAGAGCCTGTAGTTGGTCGACATTATTTGTATTTGAACCAATTTTTTAACAAATGTTTCAAAATGCATTTTTTTTTTTTTAGAATTGTGCTTAGCTGATGTTGGAAATCTAGAAACTGAAAACCAGAAAGATACACCATCCTTATTGGAAGATATAATTGGAAATGGCTTCCTGTGGGCTGTGCCTAAGAAGAGACGGTCCCTCGAAAGGAGGATGACAAGAAGGATGGGGTTCGGGAAGATGCTTCTTCCGAAGAATAACATTGTTGTCTGCAATGATTGTGGGCACTTTCACCCTGTTCATACTGTGTGTGGTAAGAAATACATTTATCGAGTGTAGTGGTCCAAACTGTTGTTTGTAAACATACAGACCTAGAGTTAATTCCAGACTATTTTGGGGAAGGAAAGACAGTATTTCCACACACCTGGTGGCGCAAGGGCCACCAGATGTGTGGAAATACTGTCTTTCCTTCCACAAAATAGTCTGGAATTAACTCTAGTGAATTAACTTTAGTGTTCCTGTTATGCGTTTTTCAAAGGGCGCCGCGCCCTGTCCTTTTTTGTAAGTGCCGATGTGTCCTGCTCTTTTTTTTGTAAGTGCTGATGAGTCCTGCCCTTTTTTGTAAGTGCCGATGCGGCCTGCCCTTTTTTGTAAGTGCCGATGCACCCTGCCCTTTTTAGAAGTGAAAATGTGCCCTGCCTTTTTTCAATATCTTTGCGCCCTGTAATTAAAAATATATATTTTTTTTCCGCAAAAACGTAGGTCTGTAGGATTGCTTTGGTATCCAAATCGTACTCATTGCCCTTTTACATAACAAAAAGTGACCTTTTACATAACAAAAAGTGACCTTTTCCTTAACAAAAAGTGCCCTTTTTGACAAATCCCCCCTGCCCTTTTTTAAAACTATGTGAACACTAATTAACTTAACAAACCAACCAACCAACACACCTTGAATTGTCAGGGAAAATTAACAATTTCTCAACTTTTCTGGAAAAGTCGGGGAATATTTCTAAAATTTTAGATAAAGATGCCTTACCAAATTCCTTTCCTCTCCATCGATGAAATTTTCTTTTCGCTACAAAAATATAAATTTGTAAAAATGATCATTTCTCGGGTTTTTTAATACTTTGACAAGTTACTACAGGGTTCCCACGTACCTGTTAAACAGGGAGAACCTGGAATTGTCAGGAAAAATAACCTAATAAGTCAGGGAATATTTCAAAAATTTTTAGAAGATACCTTACCAAATTCCTTTCCTTAGCCTAGATGAAATTTTCTTTTCATTACAAAAATATAAATTTGTAAAAATGAAAATCTCTCAGGTGTTTTAATACTTTGATAGGTTATTATTTGCAAGCACTTCCTCTTTACGGTTTTCAACATTTTTCTTTACAGAAATATGTAATTTTTCCTCCTGGAATTTTTTTAAAACCTTCTGGAAATCCTGGAAAAGTCAGCGAATTTTAATCTTAAGTGGTAACCCTGTTATTATTTGCAAGCACTTCCCTTTTAACAGTTCTTAACATTTATCTTTAAAAAAAAAAAACGTAATTTTTTCAAAACCTTCTTGAAAAGACACTAGTCATGAAATTTTAAACTTAATTTTGAGTGGGAACCCTAGAAAGAGCAGACTGCCCTTTTCCTTTGAATATATAGCTAGTTTAAGGCTCATAACATTATAAAGATGTTACCTCATTTTTTGTTCAGTGAAGTAATTAACTATTTTACATTTCAGTATGAAACTAACAATTTATTGCATGATAGTAAGTAACGGATAAAATTCATTTCAGGCAACTGCTATGAACAAGTAAAAACGGAAACTAAATTAATGCAAGATGCTGTAATGGAGGAGTTAAAGCTTGATCCCATCGACAAAGAAGTGGTCATTGTATATGAAAACGATCCAAAAGAAGAGACGTTCCGAGGGAAAAGAATTGTTGAGGTTCCAAAGGAACGACCCCACTGGTTTAGTAGAAATTTGCTTATGAAGGACTCTGAAATACCACGTAGAAAAACTATATCTGTCAGCGACACATCTTTTTCTGTAAAAGTGCAGAATACTAGTAAATAATTTTAATTATTAAATGTTTGTATAAATGTTGTAAGATAGTTTATAAAATAAAAAAAACTGTAAGAGATTTGTCAATTTTTCTTTTCATGCTTCTAGTATATATAAGGCATGTGTGAACATTGAATTTTGCAAAAGGCCTTTATTCCCAGAATTTTATTACTCCAAAAAAAAAGATCCCATATTAAACATTTACAAAATAGTATTTCTAAGTACAACTATTTTTTTTTCATAATCTATATTAAACTATAGTGCAAAATTGCCTGAATAGGTAACTTTGAACGCATATTTCTCAGTGAGGATTTTCATCATGATTGATTTGATGCACATTCAGATATATCTGAAGAAATTGCTTCAAATTTATTAATTTAACAATAATATTAGTCATTGATATTTTTTTTTTTAAATAATTTGACCGGTAAAAGTATCGTTTTTTTTTGCTAACATAAATCTGTCAGAGTTCGTTAAACACATTCTTTTGCTTATAAAAATGAAAAATTAGTTTTTCAGAAAATATTTTCTTTAATATTAAAAACAAGAAATATCACTTTTTTTTGTAAATTTTATATATATTTTTTTAAATAAAATTATATTTTAAATTGTTGACCATGTGATTATCTTGTATTGTTTTGCACACCTGTGGAAAAATCGCATCTTCAACGAAAAGAGTAAAATCCACCTTCAAATAGGAAAGGCGAGGTAAAAAGGGTAAGAAAAGTGCCATTTTTTCATTCAAAGCTATTTTCCACTTTTAAAAGATAATTATATTAATATGCAAGGATAGTGGAGACTATATATATATAAGGTGTGCTGGTTCCAGCGCTTTCTGACGGAGGGCGGGGAAAGGATATTTTTGACGTCATAATGACGCTTCCTCCGCCCTTTGTGGGCGTTTCTAATGCTCTCGTTTGTACAGTCGTTTTAGGAGTCTACAGAGCGAACTTAATTTAACAATAATTCTTGTTTTTAACTAATCATGAATTTATTTAAAAGAAAACTGTTAAAATTTGCTTCAAAAAACAATTTGAATCGATTTGCAGAGTGGTTTAGTTATTAAAATAACCAGGAATCAATTTCAGCCAATTTGAAAAAATGGTTCGTGAGGTGCTGCCATCTATTCGTTTTTTTTTTAACTATTTAAAAGTGATATTCGGTAACTTTATTTAGTATTTGCTGCATTTTATGAATTTAAATTATATTTTAAGGATTGCATTTAGTATGTAAAAATTGCAAAAGATTTGCTTAATAAATTAAAATAATATTAGCTGCCACGAGGGCAAGTCCATGAATTTTGAAAGAATAAATGGGGGTCAAAATCATCAGGTCAATGCATTTGTATTGGACATATTAAATGAGTTACAATTTCAATCAAGTAAAATACGGTGACATAACAAAACAAAGACGGATTAGTAGTGAAGCTACCTGAACACAATTATTTACAGTCGGAGTAAAAATGTCCTTTCCCTGCCCACTTTTAAAAGCGTGAGAACCAGCAACCTTCTATTATTATATACCCACTATCCTTCATTAATATGAAACTTTTTTTTAGTGAATTTATACAATAGATTCCTTGACATATTTGAATGTTTCATAATTTTTTTTTAATTGCTAAATTTTTTTATACATTGTTTTTCAACCACAAAAATCAGTGAGAAATCATGAAATTTTTCATATAAAAAGGCATTATTAAAACGAATATTTTAATCAAATTAGCAACTTAAATAAAATATTATAAAACTAGCAGTCATCAACTCTTAAAAAAACTAAGTATATTTAGCTGTTAATCTTTCTAAAAATAAGCTAATCCAAAATAAACCATTTAAAAAAAAAATCTTTTTTAAATTAATTTTTAGATTCGAAATAAGAATTTTACAATTTTGATGCTGGAATATTATATTTACATTATTTTTTATTTATTCCGCAGACGATTTTTTAATCAATTTAAAAAAAAAAAAATATTCCAACCAAAAAATGGAATTTTTAGGTAATCGAAATGTCTTTTGTTGACCACAATTTGTTTTAGAAATATTAACATATAAACAGTGTTAAATATATTGCAAGTAATTCTTGTCATTTATAAGCCTCAAAATCATATTTTTGTAGAATATTGCTTTTTCAAAGATTGTCAATTTTCTCGAATTTCCTGTTTTTTAGCATTAAATTACCCATTTTACCCCACCTTGCAGATAATTTAGTTTTCTAATGCTTTCATCGGAATATATTAAAAAGTTTCTTTATAATACAAAAATACTGGCCAGGGTTCCCACTCAATATTTAGTTACAAATTCCCCGACTTTTCCCAGAGGATTTTTAAATTTTCCTGACCAAGAATTAAATTATTTTTAACATTTTTTTTGAAAATTTCCCCAACTCTTCCATATATTTTTTTAAATGTTCGTTTTCCCTAACAATTCTAGGTGAGTGGGAACCCTGCGGTAATTAGTTTTCTAGTTTATACATTGCAAGTTTTTTTGGTACACACAAACCAATCGACTTTTGGATCATTTAGATTATCCAGATATTTAATTTTTTAATGCAATGTTACTGCATAAAACAAAGTATTTATCTTAGAAAAAGGAAATCAAAGCTAAGTTTAACAATGTGTAATTTATATTCCAATATACCTATTTTACCCCACCTTACTCTATTACCTTTTATAAAGGACATACCATTAAAAGTAAAAAAAAATAAATTACATATAGTAATTTAGTATTGTGTAGTTTCAAGTGAATTAAAAACATGAAGAAATGCCTAATTAGTAATTTATTTTTATTTTTTTTACAATTTTCGAACAAACTATAATACACTAAACATAAAAGCAAAACACTTCCAACAGTAGGAAAACATGATTAATTATTTACATAAGTACAAGATTTTTTTTTTTAACCAATATCCTTCTCCACATTTCTGGGATTCCATGCTTTGGCTATGTTAGTTTAATTGGTGCTCATAAATGATTATGACTAAACAGCAATATAATTACAATCGATATCTAGGTACAGCAATGTCGTCAAGTTAATATACAACAGATGTATGTACAGTTAGACAAAAGGACGTAAGCTTGGTATGATGATTTGTACAATATCTTTTCAACAATGACGTGAACTAAATACAAATGGGCACGCTGCGATCACAATTCTCTGCCGATACCGGGATCGACAGCCAGTCTACCGGTGTACATAAGGGTAAATTCATTTCTGTATGAGAACCAAATTCATCTCTTGGCGAACTTCAAAACCAAAGCCTGCTCCGGCCCACTCTCTCGCCGCACCACTCTCCATTCCGGATCTGTGATGTCTTCGTCATCCACAGTCGAAGCACTGCTGGTGGAACTATCCGGAGATGCCGGACAGCTGGGTCCGCTGGCGGTGACGTCTGTGTCGTACCTGCCGGCATAAATTTTTTTTTTAAATGTTTTTACAACAAATTTGCAGAAATGGTTTTAAATATGAATCACTGTTTTAACTTAAAAATATGGCAGACAAATGTTCTTGTAGTATTTCCCTTTCAATTTTATTGATGTAAAAAAAAAAAAATCAATATATACATTTTTTAAATGCAAAATTTTTGACTGCCTGGTTTATATAGCAGCTTCAATACAAGATTATGTGAACAAATAATATAATTTCACATAAAACCTTCTAGCCAGGAAATTTTGATTCGTGATGCAACGGATATCTGGCCAAATACTGGATATCCAGCTGCAGTATGTTTTTCTAATTTTCTTTTTCCAAGTTTTACTCTAACTTTTTTTTTTAATTAATCAGCTATTATTTTATTTTTAAAATTCCTTATTAACAAAGTTTTCATTAAAATTTTCAATTTCAGTACCAATATTTTTATTTGATAATAATTATTCACAGTTTTTAAATCATGTCATGTTAGCTAACCTTTCAATTAGATTAATAGTCAATCAATATTTTATATTAAAAAATTTAATGAAAACATAGCATAACACAACATTTTATAAAAAGAAACAATGAATTCCAACAAAGAATGCAGAACAATTAAATATTTTATACCATAATTTACAAATCTTACAAGAGATGGTTATTTATTTTTATATAATAAAAATATGTTCTTGACCAATAACTGCTTGTTCTAGAACATAAAAAACACTTTTTCATGAGCTTGTTCTTTGTTTAACTTCAATTAAATGGTGGCTGAGCGGTCAGAATAGAAAACTTGTAATCGAAGGATTGTCAGTTTTTTATCT
The DNA here is from genome assembly GCA_963932185.1 of Troglohyphantes excavatus. Lineage (NCBI taxonomy): Eukaryota > Metazoa > Arthropoda > Arachnida > Araneae > Linyphiidae > Troglohyphantes > Troglohyphantes excavatus. The sequence continues at coordinate 68,231,294 of OZ010670.1, forward strand.
CGAATAGGAGCAAAAACACAGGTCGATTCCATTAGGAATGCACACATGTTGGTACATGGTGTGATATGTTAGTGTGATCAAGCGTTTTTCAATATTTTATTTATTTGAAAACGATTCGAGATCTTAATCTGATGATTGATACACTTGGAAATACAGCCAATAAACACCATTGATTTCTGCTACCCAATATAACACACAAAATGTTCTTCCGAAGCATGCAAAACTTTTATTTATATAATTATTCTCAGAAAGTAAGTGTTCTATAAAAATAAAAAAAATTCAAATGCCAAGGTCTAATAATGCAATTTTTGGTTATTTATTATATTTTTGGGTATATAAAATCAGGCCAAACGTACTGCCAATAATACTGCCATTTGGCCTTATTATGTTGGTTGGATATCCAGTGCATCCGACCCCTAACTTTTATGGCATGTACATCGGCAAACCAATTTATAAAAGTTAACAAGTATATCATACCTTGTGTACTCAGCATCCGCCAGCATTTCCTCAACAACATTATCCGGCAGCGGGAAAACCCTGGGGGAGTACGGTGCAATCTCATCGTAGTCCCGAGAATTAGAGAACTCGTCGGGTCGTTTCGCACCACCCGACCGCCTCCGTTCTGCTCGCAGGGCCGGCTGGGAGTCGTCCGAGATTAGGTGAGCCGATCCGGGCGTTGCCGGGGGCGACAGCGCAGGAGATGGGGGGTTGCTGGTCAGCTGGGAATTGGTATCTTGGAACATGATATCCTGATCGTAGAGCAGAACTGGGTCAGGAGTGTTTGCACCGCTGCTGTCCGCCCTGGAGTCGGAGCGGTGCATGCGGCTGGACCTCTTCTGCCAGGTGTTAAAGAAGCACTTGGCACCTCCACCGTTACGGATTATCTTCCGCTCTTCGACTTCATAGCCCTCGTGCCTCTTTATGAATGCAGAGTCTGAAGTATCCTGGGGGGAGAGAAAAATAGTTCTATTAAAACATTTAAAGAAAAAAAAAGAGTACAAATCCTTTTGGTAGCGGATTATACCTTTCAAATCGAAATTATTTTTTTAATGGTAATTGTTTAAAGGGGAAAAGTAAGCAAATTTGCAATAATTTTATTACTGCTTCAGTTACAAGTCATGTGATTTAATACAAGTTAAACTAATTCTAACGATGCAACTTCGTTTAAATTCTTGATAAGAAACTGATCAACTTAACAGCAAATATTCAATTTTTAAACAATTGAAATTGTTTTTGTCGATGTTTTGCAAGACGAAAACCCAGAGAACTTTATTATAAGCTTAACCAATGATTAACATACACCTTTTATTGAGTAAAATAAACCAATTGCAAGTCAGTTAAAGAGAACTGAAATTTTAAAATAACGTAATAGCTTTAAAAAATTACTATAAATATAGAATACATAAACTAAGTTTTCAAAAACATATTAACAAATTACAGTTTTACAATATAGTTAAATGAGCAATATTGAACAATGTTTGACCATAAAGAATGAAGTTATAGTATGTCCTATTGAACTAAATACAAGGAAAAACTATCAAGATTGGACCTTATTTTAAAAAAACTTGGTAGAAGGAAACATGCATAACTTAATTTTTATACATACCTCTTCAATATCAATTGCTTGCAGGTTACCAAAAGCTTTTGATCGCCAACTAAAAAGTATACAAAAAGTTTTTAAATGAAAGCTATAAGTGATTTTACAGAAAAAGTTTACAAATTTCATTTTTAGTTTTGGAACCATAAATATAAAAACCTATGCAAGTGATTACAAGAAATAAACATATTTATTTATAATTACAAGATTTTACAAACTAAATGGTGAATCATAATAAACTAAAGACACCAAAATTTAAATATATATATTTTTAATAATTTACTTTTAGCTTTGCATAATTTGGATGAAAAAATACGACATCTGAAATTTTATTAATTTCCACATTTATGCCTACTTTAAAAAAAAAGACTAGTTTAGAAACCGACTCCATTAGAAATCGAGTTAAAAAAAATAGCGATGCAGAAACAGATCGGCAACAAAATCTTAAGTAAAAAATTTGCCGATTTCCATGAGGGATCACAAATCTAGTGTTCTACAGTCAAGTGCCCTTTCAGTCAACAGAAAGTGCCCTTTTTGACAAATCACCTCCTGCCCTTTTTTTAAAACTATGTGAACACTAGAGTGCTTCGGCAACAAAATCTTAAGTAAAAAATTTGCCGATTTCCATGAGGGATCACAAAATATTCCCTAATTTTACAATTACATTAAGAAATGTTTCAATACATGCTTAGTTAGAAACGAAGTATCCACTCAACAATACTGAATAAATATATTGCAGTTAGTATTGCCTAGTTATAAATGAAAAATTATTAGCAATACTTATATATATTCTGTTAAAATAATAACTTATGGAATTAACACAAAATTATACAAGTTCTCTGGAATCAGAGAATTGAAAGGAAGCAAGTTTTTTCAAATTATGTTTTATGTAGATAATTTTAATGTATTATACATTGTCTATTTTCTATTCTAATCTTTAATAAACTACATATTCATTAGCCCAGAATATATTTACAATCCAAAATCCAACTTGCTTTGTTTCACGAAATGAAAAACAAAAATGTGCCTGCCCTCGCAGCCAAGTTTTTTTGTTTTGTTTTTTTCAAAATGTAAAGTAAATATCGACAACTAAACTACACAGAATAGACGATAATTGCAGTTTTAGTAATAATTTTTTTTGTTAAATTTCCCCTAATATTTCCAAAATTAGAAAAATCACCGGTAATTCTTTTATTTCCCAGTTATATTGCAACTCTGAGGAATGCGTCATGAAAAAAAAAAATTATGAAATATAACTTCCATTGAAAGAAAACATTGAGCAATGGCAAGACAATTTATAAACAAAAATTACCTAGGAATTTCTATGTCTTTGAATTCGAATTTCACTAGGCGGCTTTTCTTGTTGCTATACGGAATGATGACATCATCAATATCAAATTGATTATCATCTCGTCTACGCTTAAAATCGTACCCAAATCCTGTAAAATACACAATGAATAAATTAGTAATTAGAACAGATACAGGAAATGGCTAAACACATCATACAATACAAGTCACTGCTTGATCCGATATACTAGTGTTCCTGTTATGCGTTTTTCAAAGGGCGCCGCGCCTTGCCCTTTTTTTTGTAAGTGCCGATGCGCCCTGCCCTTTTTAGAAGTGAAAAATGTGCCCTGCCTTTTTTCCAGTACCTTTTTGGCACCTTGCAATTAAAAAAAATCATTTTTCCGCAAAAACGTAGGTGTGTAGGATTAGCTTGGTATCCCAATCGTACCCTCAACCCACGTGAGATTTGCTGAGTTTGGGACTTGTCATTTGGAGTTATAAAAATTGATTTTTGGAAGAAGCTTGTTTCTTTTTGTTTGGTTGGTATTAATGTTCTAATTTGTTTTACTGCTAATATATTTTGTTACATTTTCTTTTATTTGAAACTTATCTCTCTCCCACCTTTATGAAATTTGAGATGGTAAACACTTTTTTTAACAAGGAACTTTAGAAAAATTTGAGGATTTAAAAATTTTCTTTTTGGGAAAAAAACACTACTATTAGAGATTTTTTATGTAATGAGTTTATGGTGCAGTTTTTTAAATTTTATTTTTTGTGACATTTTAAACATTTCTAGAAAACACTAAATTATACAAACTTTGAAAAAGCTTTTAGAAATGAGAAAATTCTGGCCCTCCTGAAAAAAATCCAGTTAAAAGTAAGGAAAGTGCCCTTTCAGTCAACAGAAAGTGCCCTTTTTGACAAATCACCTCCTGCCCTTTTTTTAAAACTATGTGAACACTAGATATACTACATTTAAAATAATGATCAAAGAATATAATGTGCAAGTTTGGAATGAACTACATTATCCACTTTCAAAGAGAAATATAAAAACAAAATTGCCTCAGGAATATGAATTTAAATATGCATTTCCTACGGGTGGGGGTGGGATCAAAGAAACCATTTTAAATATAAGTCACCACATTTAATTCGAAAATTCATTAACTATACCTGTATTAGTCAATTAAATATCTCACAAATGATAAATAATCCTTACAATATACAAAAGTTACTTAATCTAAATTAATGTTATTAAATCATTGGTGTAAATGTCAGTGTTCACTCTAGAAATAAAAGGGACAGGGCTGTCCAGGAAAAGGGCACTTCCAAAAAAAAAAGTTGGGGTGGGATTTTTTAAAGACAGTTAGGGAAGCAAAGATACTTGTGCTTGAATGAAAAGTGCAAAAGGGGCAGAATTTTCCTAATAAAAGTCAGCATTAAAAAAAAAAGGCACAAAATTTATAAAGGGCGCAGGCTGTCTTTCAAAAAATGCATAGTGTGAACATTGTAAATATACTTAAAAACTAACAAGAAAAATGTATATTTATTGTTATTAGAATTTACACTTGTAACAAATATGTACATACAAATTTATTAAAACCAATTTCTATTCGTCTCTTTTTTTTATCTAAAATTTCAAGTAATAAACTTTCATTGATTATCTAAATTTGGTGAAGTTGTGATAAAAATAACAAGCATAAATAATTTTTCCTACACATAGAACCTCGTTAAATAAGATTTTACCAATACATTAGTCAAGTATTTTTATTTTCATCATGCTAATACATAAAGTTTTCTATTTAATTATTAAGTAAATTGTAGTAGACAGTAAGAGGTTCTAGTGCAACGCTTCAATAAACATTGCTAAAATACAATAAACGTACCGTCTTCATAAGCAGAACCTGGAGATGGAACAGGAGAATCGTGTGAGCTGGCACTAGAGGCAACAGACAGCCTACGAATGCGGTCTCTGGCATGAAAAGTACCTGGAGAACATAAAAAAAAACCATCAATATAAAAGTTCATGCTATTAATTTGATATCAAGCTATTTAAATTTTATATAAACCTGTTAAATGTCACTGGAAACATTATTTAAATGACAATACAAAGGTACTTAAAAATATTACGAACAGATTTGGCAAATAGAGGGCAGCGATAAGTACTTTTAAACATCAAAATTATAGTTTTAAAATAAGGTAATTAAATTGGACAGAAAGTAACGAATATTCAAAACTCAGGATGTACATAATTTAGCTACCAAAACCTGGAATTTCTTATAAAGGTCATAAATAAGCCACGGACGTGACTGATTAATTAAAATGAAATTTTATTTTCATCAGTCATTCAATAAAATTAATTTTGCAGAATTCTGCTAATTAGTAGAAAAATTACATTCTTGCCAGTGGCTTTGTATTTCTATTGATTGGAACAAATGTTTTTAAATACTTACACAGAACATTTGCATAGATAGAGAAAAACGTAAAATTTGACATTAAAAGTGTGCCCAATAGAAACAATTATCTTTCAACAAAGAGTCTAGCAATGAAAAAACTTCACAGCTAGTAATTGAAACACAAGGAAAAAGGTCTGGATTCCGGTTCAAAATTAAAATTTCCCACATCAAATAACAGAATTAAGATTCCACAAATGGGATTATCCCTTCTTGTGTGCCAGGGTAACCTTGAGAAACATAAATGGATACAAGTTCATTTGTATGGATTCAAGTTTTCAAGTGGTAAATCCAACTGTCTCCCTACCCAAGAGGCCAATTCGTCACAGAAAATTAATGAAAATGTCTGGAAATTCTAACATTCAACACATTTTGGGTTTGTCCATTCCGTGTGCCAACAAGAAAGATTACTTTTTTGCATGGCTTAGCCCATGCGATAATCTCCACCTTCCAAACCAGGAAAAGTACTGACAATGATAATTGCAGACACAAGAATGTCTTCACACTCCGAGTGCCAATGCGAGGGTTAACTTCACGAGGTTTCAATTAACGCATTCCCATGGTCACCTACATCAGTGCTTTTTTCCAGGTTTTCCCATCCGATTTCTGTAGAAAACCAAAGTATGGAATTTGTCCCCAATTTTTCTTTTTAATTAAAAAAAAAAGTCCGGATAACTGATTATTCTAGATATTATATGTCTGAATTTTGAACTTTCTACTGTATTTGTAAGAATTTATACTATTAATGTAGACTGTTACTTATATGAAATACTGGAAACACATTTTATCAAACATGACATACTGCCAACATTTAAACATATAAATTTAAATATTTAACATTGAAACTGCACAATATTTTTGTCGAGAATAATACAATTAATTTTCTGAAGACAAAGATAATTATGGTACATGAAATATAGCAGCGATCTAAACAAACATCAGAACACAGCAACCAAAACCGATACAGTAGACCCAGACATGATTATCCCTCACAAGCCAATACAAGATGGACATTACAAAGATCAATGCAAAAAAGTGTTAATTTATAAATAGTAGTCATAAAGATTGTCATATCCTATGGTCATTGTAATTAAGGTCTGCTGTTATTGGCAATACTGATACACCTCAGAAAAAACGGGTACATTTAAAAAGTATAAAAACTCAAAATAGCATTAAAAAATTACTTTTATTTTGAAATTTTCTCCATTTTCCGAACACCAGTTTATGCTTTCTAAAGTGTTTTTTATTTCGATATTCTGAAAAAATAAGAAGCACATTAAATATACAGCTGAAAGAAATGCTTAAGAAAATTGTATACATATAATAAATAAATATAAGTGTTTACTAAATATAAATACAACTGATGCTATATACACTGAGCTAAGAACAGGAAGGAACTCTTTGAGGGAAATAAAACTATTCCCCCCCCCCCCCCCCTTTTCTTCTTGATAAGTAACAAATCAAGTATGGAAAAAACTTTTGGTTTTAAAGGACAAGTATAAAACTTTATTATATTAACAGTGTTGAAATATATATTGTAGTTAATTCTTGTCATTTTTAAATTTAAAAAAATTCTGTCTTTGCAGAATATTGTACTTTTCCACAGTTTGTATATTTGAAAAAAAATTGCATGGCGTTAATAATCCGATTTATATGTTTCCCACTTTGCAAATTATTGCGGGGAAATTTTCAAAAAGTAAAATTTTCTTTTCATTGGAATGTATTCAACGGTTTCTTTTACACAAAACCCAGGAAGATTGGTAAATAATTCAACTTGAATAATAAATAAAATGTAATGAAATATTTATTTTTAAGTTCTTTTGTCAAGAAAAACAATTTATTGAAAGCCAGAAATATGTTTTTAGAACTAGGATAATGGCACTTCATCTTATCTCAAGCGAAAGGAATATCTTTTGCCACCTTGTCCCAAAACGGTACTGTGGTGACTTTTTCCAGTTTCTTTTTTTTTTTTAACTCAATGGCAAAATATCCAGACATTTCTTAAAACTTATAATTATTTGGTTAATATATTGGGTCATTCCGTCCATGTCAAATCAACAGTCATTTTCCTCACCATCCCCTGATTTTTATGAAATTTGGTGAACTTGTTATACCTACTAAGAATGTAAAATTTTAACCTCATAGGCCTATTCGTTTTTTAGAATTGCATTTCAAAATGGCCGATTTTTGAGGAAAAAAATTTAGTGTGTGATCCCATTGTCATCCCACTCCGAAAATTGGTATACATGTAATTCAGATGTAGTATTCATGGAAAAAATATAGTGAAAATTGAGAAATTTGTTTTTTTTTTGGAATTCAAGGTCAAATAATATGACCTTGAAAGGTTTTTCACCAAACTTTCATGTGTTTCACATCATTTGAAAAGTCCTTTAAAACGATACCAATATTATTTCTATATGTTAATTAGAACAGGAGTTATGGTAATTTAAATGCAGCCAGATTTTACGTTTTTAGCCATTTTGAAATGCAAATAACTAAAAAAACTAATATGCATAGGAGGTTAAAATTTTGCATTGTTTACATTCTTAGTAGGTATAACAAGTTCATCAAATTTCATAAAAATCAGAAATGATGAGGGGGAAAAAATGCATGTTCTTGTGTTGATTTGACATGGAATGACCCTATTGACAATATTTTTGTAATAATGTCTAATGTACCATTAGGATCTAAAATTCAACAGATCTCAAAAAATTTAAAATATCAAGCAGATATAACACTTTCAGAAACTTCAATGCACTCTAAAGAGCAATAATGCAATGCATTGTCAAAAGCCCAGCTTGACTAAAGAACAGTGATGTAATCACTCAATTGTCACTTTTTCCTCAAAATTATGTGCCAATCAAATTGTTTTTTAAATATAAGCTGTCCCTCAAAAGAGTACAGGGTGGCAACAAAATTCTGGAAAAAAAGTTCCCTGATATTTCCCTGACTTCCATGATGGTGTAACAAAATTTCCCTGACTTTAAAATCACATTAAGAAACGTTGAAATATATGCTTTGTATAAAAACAAAGTATCCAACGCCACAATACAATAAATTTACTGCATTATAAATAAAAATTTATAAGCAATACTTATTGTCAGTTAAAATAATAATTTATGGATACACAAATTATACAATTGTGGCAGGCATAATAGTAATTAATCATGTTCTCTGTAAGCAGAGAATGCAAATTTTTCCAACTATTTCTTTTGGAGATAATTTTAAATGTTTTATATTCTAAATATTTCCTATTCCAATCTTCAATAAATCACATTCATTAGCCCCTCACTGTTGCTCACAATTTCAAGGTCCAACGCACTTTGCTTTTGCTGCTTCCTCAGCAGTGGTTCACGTTTTTACAAAAATCAAACTGAAAATGTGCATAACCATACTTTTAAAAAAAAATCTTTTTCAGAACTAAAAGGAAATATTGACAACTAAATTATCCAGAATAGAGTGCATAATGGAGGCTAGTTGTCGTTTTAATGATCCAAAATTGAAAATTTCCCTGAATTTTTGTGAAATTTCGAAAATTTCCAGAATAAAAAATTTCCATGACAATTCCCTGACTTCCCGGTTTTCCAGGTTATGTTACCACCCTGGAGTAGTTTGTGCTTTAGAACAATGCCATAGTTAAAAATCAAATTTTAAATTAAAAAAATTATAATTTTTACCGAATAAAATAGCAACATAGTACTAATAATAAATTAGATAACAGCTATCATTCCAAAGACCATGCATGCAAAACCAAACAATCAGAAACTATCTGCTTCTTCAAAAAAATTATGCCCATCATTTTATAACTTAAAAATCCGAAGCTCCATAAAAAGGTATGCATCTACCAAAAGTTTTTGAGGTTTCCTGGGATTTGAGCTGATATATAGTTTGTTTTTGCTAAAAATATCCTCAAATATTTTTTACAACTTAGCAATAATTGATTTATATAACAAATAAAAAGAGTTTAATTGGTACCTATATGGAAAAATATTTAAAGGCATAACATTGCATAAAAAACACATTTAGTTAATAAATTTTAAGGAATTGCATTTTTTTTATGGGATTTTGCTGGTTTAAAGGCTAACTTTTGAGGCTATTAGCAGTTAAAATAATGCATTTTTATAAAAGGAAAAAAACTCGACTTTTATACAACAACAATCCTTAAAAATTGGGAAGTATGATTGAAAATATATAGAAAATTAAAAGTATGTCTTCTAAATGTGTACAAAAAATATATCACTAGTATTGGTTATTTAAAAAAAATATCACATTTTCAATTCGGAATTGATTTTTATTTGAATTAAAAACAGCACATGTGCTATTTAAACAAAACAAATTACATTTCTTTGATAATGTAGTTCAATTTTATTTTATTTAATTACTTTTTATATCTGTACTGAAGCAAGAACTAATATGCAAGAAGAATTTCCCAGTTGAAAATTTAACCAAAAATTACTAAATAGATTTATACAAAATATATGTTCTTTAAACATTTGCATAAACTCAAAGCTATATAATACTCACTCGCAGATAACAGTGTTCTAGCATATCTGTTAATTTTTCTACTCCGAGACCTTGCATCACCAAAATGATTAGAGCTGGTTCCGAAACGCATTCTTCGGTGACTACTGGAAGTAGAATTACAAAATTAACTTCTTTATACTAAATCAAAATAAAATACATATGCATATAACAGGTCATTAAACCAATACTTAAGATAAGTGGGTGCCATACAAAGAAAAATTTAATTTTCCTAGAATTTTACGAAAAAGTAACGTACATTCCAACCACTCTTTAATTTTCAAATAAATAAGCTACCTTTTACAGCATTCCAATACTTTGTAACCATCATAAAAATACATATTTGGAATGAATGACAGGAAATAAAAATAGATAATCTACAATAAGTAGAATAAAAATATTCATATGCACGAGAACGTACAATACTTAGTATTGCAATCGTGATTACAATTTGATTTGTGTAAAGTATAATGTGCTTCCATTTTTAAATACAACATTAATCTTTACAATGCAAAAAAAAAAAATTAACCACTGTTCACACTCAATATTTAGATCAAAATTCCCAGAAGATTTTCAAAACATTCCAGATCATGAATTACATAGGGTATTAAATTATTTTTTCATATATTAATTTTGAAGCTGGTAAAAATAAAGTGCTTGTATATAATAACCTAGCAAAGAGAACAAAATCAAAAAGTTTACATTTTTATTTTCACGATTTTACATCAACGACATAAAAAATTCCCCGCATATTCCAGAATTTTTTTTTTTTTTACCTGACAATTCCCCGACTTTCATCTGCCTTTTTCTCCGACAATTCCAGGTGTGTTCCATGTGAGTGGGAACCCTATTTTAAGAACTTTCTATCAAATCTTGAGTGGAAACCAATTTATAATTCCTTTACATGGAAAATTATGAATAATTTCGGCAAATCATCATAACTTTTATTTTTAAATGACCAGTCTAAAATAAAGCAAATCTCCTGAGAAAAAGAATATCCCCCAATTAAAAAAAATTGCAAAGCATGCCTCGCTTATTTAAAAAAAAATATATATAGAAATGTTATTATTTAAAAAAACAAGTCTTAACTAAAGAAATTGGAAACTAACATTTTAGAAAAATGGCAAACAAGGAAAATTTTGACGAAACAAGGGAGGTTCTCATGCTTAAATCCAGGAAAACTTTTAGAATGTGTTCAGAGCACACTTTAATAGTATGAACGAAGAGACGTGTCAGTGAAGAGAAGAGATAAAGTGTATTTATAATGCTTTATAGGTGCAAAGCGACTAGTTTAAGATATAAAAGGTTTTAATTGCGGACAAAAAGCAGAATTCAGGAAACATAAGCAATCTTCCTTTATGAAAATGCTTGACCATACACAAGTTTGATTGCTAAATTACAAATGTCAGAGATAAAACCATTTAGCATTATAATTCTTTTGATGAAATTCCCTAGTTTTTAACAAAGTTACCATGGTGTGATACATTATGCAAGTATGAGTAATATATAATAAAGATGACAAAGAAATAATGGTGGGAAGTTTGAATGAATATTTTTTACAAATGAAATATAGGTTGCAAATACACATTGCACCATATAAGACAAAAAAAAATATTAAATTTTACTTTTCCTGAAAAACTCATGTACACTGTTTATCCACAAGAAACCGATATGCAACTAAAAAATGACAATTTTGCATTAGTTGTAAAATGTTAATGAGCATACGCGGAGTTCACTCTAGAAATGAAAAGGGACAGGACGCGATTTCGAGAAAAGGGCACCTTAATTAGGAGTTGAATTACAATTTTTCTAGATCTTTTTTCCCTCTCTCTTTGTTAAACTGATTGGCCTCCTTGGTCTAATATCATTCCACTTAACGCTATAGCCAAGACAAGTTGCAAACTTCAAACGTTTTTAACTCAAAACTTTGTTTTTGAGCTTATACCACTTGGTAGCCAAGACGTTCATATTATTGAGACATTAAAATTTATTAGAAAGCTCCGTACCCAACCGCTAAAAAAAAAAAAAAAAAAAATTTTTTTAAAAGAATCTCAACTAGAATATCGCCCATTCTGAGATAAAATAAATTCACCATTGGACTAAAAATGGCACAAAATGTGACATCAGAGGTACTTTATATGCACATCTGTCTTTACGACATCACTGATTAGAGGACCCCATTTTTAACATGTGTTTGCAATATAAGTTTTTGAATTTTTGCTTGGACTTTACACAAACTCGTACCTTTCATAATCTGCAAGTATATTTTTTAAAATCATTTTTCATTAATTTATTATGAAATTTTAACTGTATTTAGTCATTTTATCGGGTGAATAAAAGCATTGCTTCTATTTACCTAAGGCCCAGTAACAAAAAAAATTCTTAACAGGCTGCGAGAAGATTTTAAGGTATAAGATTTGTCTGCAACTCAATTTATTATATAACTATTGGTACACCTTTCATGAGCAAGAATAACAGCAACGATTAAAGAGAGAATCTCAGCAATAGTATTGCTTTGTTATTCATGTTCTTTTCATGCGCTGTTTAATCATTGCTAGATTATCACTTATTTAAATATGTAACACACTTTATGAACAAATCGAAGTAATCGCAGCGTCAAATTGCCGATTTTTGAAAACTTGTACCATTGATTACTTGTTGACAATCAAATAAAGGTGTTTAGACCAAGAAAGAGCATGCACCCATACCCCATTGGACAGTTTACGATTATAAACCATAGATAGATGATTTTTAAAGGACGTCGAGGTACAAGCTCAATGTTCTCTCGTACTCAATGTTCTAACCAAAAACCCTGTTATTATAAGATTAGCTTTCAGTAAGCGAAGTACCAACCTAGGTTTTCTCCTGGTCAACAACACATTATGCAGATCTAATGTGATGTTATTTCAGCCAACCAATTAGTTATTTCTTAAATCCTCATCACCAATAACGCCAAACTAAACAAGACTACCAGATTCACTTTTGCAGAGATAAGCTTGAATATGTAACCTTTTGCAACGTGTCAACTCATTTAAAATTACAAACGTTTCAACTAAAAAGTACCTTTTCTACAATTTCGAAAAGGAAAAAAAAAGTCAGCAATTAATGAGTATTCTGGGTCTTCTATAAGGAGAAAACGTAACACTTTTCAATATTGGTTTTAGGATCCAATTAGCAGAAGCGGTACCGAGTAGGACCAATAATACTTGACTATTTTTAAATTAGTGCAAATAGTTCAAAAATAAAAAAAATTCACTTAAAAATATTGGTAAGTATTCCTAAATGGACCCAGTACAAAACCAATGTCTATTTATGAAGATACTACTTTAAACTTATTCAAAGAATCCGTTGTATACAAAAACAATAGAGCTTACTTTAGAACTGGCGAAGGAGGACGAACGGTTTGGTACTGGGCTTCATTCTTTTTCAATACATTTTCATAATGCACTAACAAAGGAATATCTGAAATAAAACACACAATTTAAGGAATGGCATTAAGTAAGCAAGTCATTCCATATCAAATAAGAACTACTTCTTTGCTTGAGCAACAATTTTCTTGTTTTTTTTAAAATGTTTTAATAAATTTACAATTACTACACATACTTCAAACCACTCAATAGAACCCTTAAAATTCAAGACATCATATTCATTAATTAATGATGTCTATATCACAAAAAAGTACTTTTTGGCTTAAATTTTATGAAATTTAATGCGGTACAAACTAGCTTTGTATTTGAAATGGAATGACACATAAAAAAAAATCACATTAATGAAAATAACATTAATTTTCTGGTAACTACAAAAGTTAAATGTCCCACAAGACAGTAAAAGTAAACATTATGCAATTTAAAATTTTATGAAATGCATATTCGTACTGATTGGTAAAGAACTTTATAACAGTTCATCAGATTTGAAATTAAACTAGCATTTAATAAACGTATAGCAGTAAATCAAAAGATTTTAAAAATCTCAAATAGACATGGGTGTAAAAACCAGACGGCTCCAGTTTTCAAAAAAATTCAGGAAGGACGAAAAACACAGTACATTTCTTGCATCGTATAATACAAAAGTACAGCTCCTTTCCTTTTGTATCTCTACAGCCATTTTAGAGATGTCTGGTTCTTGCACCATTCAATAAATATATTTTTACTTTATAGGAATAAATGAAAAAAGTATAAATCAGAAAAAAGTGGAGCTGTCTTGTTCTTGCACCCATGACTTCAATTGTCTACTTTTGAAACTACATGGGACAAATTAGCTTCTGGAAATAACACTTTTTAATGGTTAGTTTTATAAAACATAAGAAATTAGAGAAATTGGCACATATTTTATATAAAAAAAATCAAACCTTTTAGAGGGAGATCTGTTGGTATTTTAAGATACACACAACAGGGGAAATGCATTCAATATCTATTTTAAAATACTTAAAATTTCTGAACTTTGTAAATCACTCAAAAAAATTCAATAGCTAATAATTTTCTTGAAACTTACCTTAAGAACAAAGTTTAGCTCAATTTATACCTTTAAATTACTAGTATTTAAAATTAATTACAAGAAAACAATTAAAAGTTGTGTATATTAAGCTGTGTTAGTGCAAAAAACAATAACTACATTTATAAGGAACATCGAACATGGGATTTGTTAAGAACTACATTTTAAATCTAAATTTATTTTAGAATAACTTTTCAATAAATTAGCCTTGTAATAACTAAAAGTTAATTAAAAATATATTCAATTACTTTACAAATTCATTTTAAATTTCTTATGTAGGTTTTGTGCATGATCAGTAAATCAAATTAGGAGGAAAAAGCCATTTGAATTAGACCAATAAAATATTTTTTGAATGGTAATACAAGAAATATATATCATAGTTTTCCAAATTTATAGAGTTTTTTCAAACAAAACTTAATGCAACAAACCTTAATGCGTATACATGTACTCTAGCTTTGAATGTTTATTTTAAAAATGGTGATAAAGGAATTTTTAATTCCTTATGCTTACTTGAAACGCAACTTTCTGCATTTAATAAGTTCGTAAAAATATATTATTTTTAGAATTTGATTCGATTTACGTTGATTGGCATTCTTAGGAAACCCTGTATCTCAATAATTACTACCCACCATAATTTTAAATCAGATAACGTAAACTGTCAATAAATAATTACAACAGTATATATCATTCCAAAGTACATTGAGAACACTTTTGAATAACCAGAAATTTTATACCCAAAAAAATTTGAAAGTGTAGCAGAGAATTCTGCAACTAGATGTTTAATTGGTTTAGATAGATGTTTATATATTGCAATTTTTAATCTGTTCAACAAAATGGAAAGAAATCAACTGCATTTCCCCATATTAACAGTCAAAAACACATACAAATTAAGAGAAGCATATTTGGCTGTAGTTATGCAAAAAATTACAACTCTGTAAAGAGATTGGGGTTGGATTTTTTTTTTACACAACTACGCCTATTGTCTACACTATAAACAATTACAACACAAATATGTGAAACATTATCTATATAACATTTGAACAAAACAATAGTAGGCCGTCATTTAAAAATTATTCATTGCATTATATTTTCTTTTTTTATCTTGGGACCCATCCAATCGGTCTTGACTTTTTAGTCAAATATATGTACTTTGAAAATTGCATTCTTAAATAAAAATCCAAGCAAAAAAAATTAAAGTGTAACAAATTTGAAAATTCAGAGAGAAAGTTTTTTAAATTATTTTATTACTTAAGTTATTGTCGCGTATTACTCGGCATCTTTGAAAATATTTAATGGTTCCGTTAGAAGCTACAGACAAAGTTAAGATTTTGTTGGAAGCTACTGTTTTCAGAAGCTTGTAGTAATGGGCAGGTGTTTAGGGTCAGGTGGGGTAAAGTGGTCATATCGGATAAAATGGTCACTAATAAATTTTGTAGTTCTTCATCCTTATCTTCATGTTTTATTATTATCATAAAAGTTTCATACATTTTTTTGTTTTAGTTTTCAGTAATGAGGAGCAAAGTCTTTCACTCAAAACTATATTTTTAGTAACACATGAATGCCAACAAATAGCTATTTTTTATATGCTTCAGTATGATCTTTCAACTTTTATAAACTTTTCCTACATTTTGTTCCTCAAAATTCTAATAGATTAACTGTGCAGGAGGCTTCAAACATATCTATAAAACATATTTTCATTGATGGGTAAGCTGCGTTTATTAAATATTTTATTTTATAATGTTTTTAGTAATATGGGGTAAAGTGGTCGTCACACAGGATATATAAATTTAACATAAAAAAATATATATTAGTTTATAAAATGAGATAAAGTAAACAGCATTAAGCATTAAGTTTTACTTGGTTTGGAATGACTTTATTAAAGCCTAATATTCAGTGATTAAAATTTGGATAAACTTGTATAATAAAAATCACTTTTCTTGCTGTAATCAGTTTTTCGTCTTTTTTACAGAATAATCTTGCCAAGAAAATACGATAGGAAAATTGTACCAAATTGCTCTGATGCTAGTCTACAATTAGCTATTCTGGTTGAAAAGGGAAGTCCATTTATGCTGTAGCTCAGGAATTTGAGGTTTCACACCAAACTAAGAAGATGGGTCATTAACAAGCTCAGACATAAAGGTCCTGAACGAGAATCATGACTAATATTCGAAGAAGAATCTTACATCGTTGAGAGCTTCAGATTCACTGCCCATGTTAGACATCCATTTGATAGTTTTAATATAACAAATTTAATCCAAACATGTTTTAAATATCCTAATAGCAGAGAAAGTCCATTTGAAGATAAGATCACCAGGACCTGGTTACGTCAAATTTGGAAAAACGGAACAAACTAATTGACCAAACGTAATATGTCGTTACCGGAATAAGAGAATCAATCACCCATTGACTTCACCAGATCAGCAAATATGTGCTCATCAGAATTCAGAACCATCAACATCTGGTATATGCAATTTGTATTTTTAAAAGTACAGAAGTATCAAATATAGCTAATAAACAATTGTATAACCACTGAAGGATTTAAATAGGAATTATACTGACAACAATATCTCCACTCAATTGTACATAAAATGGTTATATATAACACAAAAACAGAAGAAACAGCTGCACTATGTCTACAAAGGATCAAGGAATGCCAAAAAAAAAAAAGCTAAAAAAAAAACGAAATTTATCCCAAGTCAACAAGTTCCTTTGAGCTAATTTGTGACTGCCACAAATATATAAATTCGACAAAAATAATTGTGGGATGTTAGTAAAATATGAAAAGAAGAAATCAATCAAACAGTTTATTGGACAAGATTGAGATAGGAATTAATGGGACTTCCCAATAAATATCTTGAACAATCCTATATTGGCGACTACTACATATTTCCAGAATATAACGACATTGACAAGTCAGAGTCAGATATTATTAAAATATCCTTTTAAAAAATTTAACATAGAACATTATAACTTTAGCTGACAAAATATTACAGAAGAGCAACAAAGGCCTGAATAAAAAAGTTCCCTGATTTCCATGATGGCGTCACAATTTTTTTTTTCCGATTTTACAATTACATTAAAATTATTGCACTACATGCTTTGTATGAAACAAAGTATCCATACTACAATAAATATATTGCATTATAAATGAAAAATTATAAGCAATACTTATAGTCAGTTAAAATAAAAGTTTATGGATACAACACAAAATTTTACAATTGCCACAGGCATAATAGTAATTAAACAATCTCTGGAAGCAGATAATGCAAAAAAGTTTTTCAAATTATTTCTGTTGTAGACAAGGTGCTTTATATACTTCCTATTCCAATCTTCAAAAAGTCACATATTCATTAGCCAGCACATGTTGTTGTTTACAAAACCAAATTTGAAATTTTACCTAATTTTTGAAAATTTCCATGACATTTCCAGGCTATTTTGTAATAGTTTACATATGACCACTTACTCCACACTATGGTGTAAAGTGGTCATGAAAACATGCCGAACAAAAGATGTCATTAAAAGGTGTTAAATCTCAAAAAATATTTTTAAAGGGTATTCTATGTACTCTAGAACAATGTAATGTAAAATAAAATCCAAAACAGTAATATGTTTAAGAAAAATTCATATTCCTGCAAAGTAAAAAATATATATTTTTATGACCACTCTAATCCACATGACCTATATTTGCTTTGATGTATATTTTTATACGAGTAAGAAATGAGCCATTATAAGTTGGGCAGTTTTTGCGATTATAGAAATTTTATTTTTCCCTTTCCTTATGTAATGCACTGTTTTTTGATAATGATAATCGTATTTTTTCTCACAACATAAATATTACCAACTGGTTGAAATTTAACATAAATATGCTCTTTCATTGACCATTTTTCAAAAGGTTTATATTATTAGTTATTTATAAATATTACAAAACTAAACACTTAAAAAGTTAGCCAAAAAACAATTTTAAATCAAGACTAATTACATACAATTTTCAAAAACACATTTATTTATTGCAATCCTAATAGCAGAAAATATTTAAATCGATGTGCACAGAAGGACTGAAAAAATATCAAATTTTTTACATGCCCTGTCGGGCAAGTTAGTCTAGGAAATATATGCCCGAATAGAACTTTTACATACCCAAATATCTTATTCAAATGCATGTTAATAAAAATCAGATTCATGTATCTAGTATTGACCTGTCGAAAAAGAATTGACGTTAACACAAGATTACATCTACATTGTTTAGTATTTCATTTTAGTTTAAGTATAAATCATAGACAGTAGTCAATAGTAGTTCTGGTTTTTGTCGCACGAGCGTGCAAGCCCCTTTCAGTTCCAAGAACTCTTAATATTCTTTTTTTTTTTTTTAAAAATGGAGTCTTTGTGCAGACCACGGCTGCCGTACTTCGATGGCATTTGTGCGAGGGAGGATAAGGATTTTTAATAGGGATGAACCGGATAGTGGTTTTGCCGGATATCGGATATCCGGCGCACATTACAAACCGGATATCGGAACTGGATTTTGCCGGATATCCGGCAGTTTCTTTTTTATGAAAATATCTTCTCATACACACTAGAAAATACGAAATCGGTCAAAAATTACGAAATATTTTTTTATTCTATAATATTCCCCAATTACTTACACTTAAGGTGATACTAAGATTGAATAAACATTCAAAAAACTTTTTTATTTACAAAGGGTTAGTCTAGGGTGCTGCTAGCAATGGGCGTATGTTTTTTCCACTTTAAACTCAATTTCTGAATAATTGAATTTTTACCATATGCCCTTTCATTCCAAACATGAAAACTCAAGTTTGCTTAAACTTTTGAGAAATTTATTTTTGTTTTAACTTTATATTAGTTGTGAGATGTTATGACCCTCCACCGTAACGATTCATCAAAAAAAAAAAAATTAAAGTTAAAAACGAGAAAAATTCAAGGGAGAATCTGCACACTGTTAATACATTGGTAGAATTTTCAGGAAAATACTTAAATACCATATTCTTAGCAAAGATAATTGACCGCCACAAAAAAAATCTTCGGTGTTTTATTCATCCGGATATCCGGCACTTTACTTGCGGATATCGGATAATTACCGGATAGTTAAAAGTCAGCCGGATAGGCCGGATATCCGTTTCATCCCTAATTTTTAAATAAATACACAATATTTCCGGAGATATAATTTTGATTAAATATACAGGGGGTAATTTTCGAGTCCTAGTGCACAGAATATTTGCAGCTGCTACAGTTTGATTAACCTACAGAAAACTAAAAAGAAGTTGCATACAATGTTATTACTATGTTTCTGCTATAGGACTGCAATAAAAACAATACTATATCAGCAAATTTCCTATAAAAACTACTGAAAAATGTAATACTTTTATTTTTAAACATTCCCAATAGCTTAAAGTGTATTGGAAGGTAAAAATACATTCATACACAGCTGTAATTACACTTCAAACACCATACCATTTTGGAAAAGGCAACATTTTGAAATACTTAAAGAGGACAAATAGACTAACGTATTAAAAATGTTACTTTGTTGATTGGTTATAAACCTTATTCCATCTCCATTAATAGCTTATTGCAAAAACATTCAGGTTTCCAAACTTATAATGAATCAAATGTAACGCAGCGCCACAAAAAATACTAAATTGTCATTGAAAAATATCGAGCTTTCACAAAACTGGGACTCAAAAATATTTTCTACGCACTACAAACGTTTTTTTTAAACTAACCAACTGAATTTCAACAACATTCCAATAATAACCCTTGTAGTATAAATTAAACTGACTATAAAAACTGTTCAAATAGAGAAGCATCCAATTACACACTGCCAAATTCTACAAAAAAAATCTGAAAAGAAAAACAACCCTTCTATAAACAATCCAAGCACTAAAACAACGTAATAACTCCTAAGGCAATTTTGACGCTGCTGCAGCATACTCTTCGCAGCTCTTGCTTCACTAAACCCAACCTAAGGCAATTTACTCAAGTGTTGAAACATAGCATTTTACATTCAACAAAGTTGAAGAACTCGAAACTGACTAATCAGGGAAGAAACACTACTTGAAATTTAATACACGCTATAATACTTTCTTCTATGAAACATATAGAACTCTTTTCTACATGTTTCATAGTAGATAGAAGCTATATAAAAATGAATCATTTCTAAACACCGACTATATAAGGAAATTATGCTAGAAAAAGAACCAATGTTCCCAATAAGATTTAGTTATGACCACTAACTAGTACTAAACACGTGTTTCCACAGTCAGTACAAAATTTCTAATTATAGTTAGTGGACCATACAAAATCTTATTTTACGACATAGGCCCTTTTTCTACCCTGCAACAGAAATTAACAACTCTAGTTAAAAGTTTGAGAATACAAGATCTACATTTTCTTACCTTTCTCGAAAGATAGCAGTGGATGGAAATTTGGGTCCAGCAGCGAAACCCGGTCCAGAAGGGGCAAAGAGTCTGGATCAACGCTCTGAACACAACTATAGCGCCCCATGCAAAGTATGCACGGCAACAACTCATCTTGGCAGTTGCATTCGCAACCGACAGTAGAGAGCTTCGCAAGCTTAGCATTGGTCAAGTGCATTCCTGTCGTGATCAGGACCTTTCGCTTTTGAAAGGAGGACGTTTTAAGCGCTCGAGTTCGACTGCAAGAGGGTTCTGTGTTCGCAGCTGACGAAACACTCAGCTTTCGCTCCAAGGTCTCGGAACTGCCCTTCGTCCCACCAAAACTGTGTTCTAAATACCCGTTGACGGGTCTGCCTAAACCCTTTGGTCTGTTTGGCTTGACAGCCGGTAAGCTTGTGCCGTCGGAGCCAGGCGTGGACAGTGCAGAACTTTCGGAGTCCGCATGCTCTTCGAAAGGAACGTCTCCTATGGAGGTCGAAACTTTCTTTAAAATGCCAGTTATCGTGTTCAGTTGGTTCTCCAGTTCGTGTATGCGTGCGATAAGCCACGTTGAGCGGCTGGCCAGCGCTGCGCGTTTCTTCATAAAATTCCATAATGCCCTCTTCTGACTATAAAGACAATGTGTAATGTGTTCAGTTTCTTATATTTAAATGGTGCAATATAACAATGCCACATACACCCGCATAGAAGGAATAAATTATTTTAGAGAAAATTGATTCAAAATACAAATTAAAATCACAAAACCGAATACAAAACATTATCTTTTTGCAAGAAATTAATGTATAACATGCGAAAACTTTACACCCCACATGCACAAATACAAGGTATTGACTAAATGGAAACTGAAGCTTAAAACAGTTACATCTTACAACAGAAGACACTAAAAAAATTATATATTCAAAGAAAAAAACAAGATAAAACAAATTTAATTATGTACAAATACCAAATAAAATTTACTTTAAAACACACCCCAGCTGCTTAATAAAAGCTTTCAATGATTTATTATAGAAAGACTAAAATCGCAATGAGTTTTTTAAAAGTTCTCGGAACTGTGCTATTTCAAAATCAGGAGAAACAAACAATCATAAACATGTACTACTAGCTTATAAAAATGTGAAGAATAGTGATTTGGCCGAATAACAACTTCCTTTATAACTCTTTATATGGTAAATAAACAAAATACCCAAAGTAAAGATTTAAGACATGAAATTATCATTATATATAATGTAGTATTTGTATTTACTATAGAATAGTAATACTATTAAATTTTATTAAATGTTTAAATCTGTAGTCAATTAAATTTGACCTCAAAATACTTTTTTTCCTGTTAAAATATTTAAATTTTTTAAAACAGATATTGTAAATATTAAATTAAATCACTGATTAAAAATATAGCTGCATAAAAGTGATTAAAGCACAATACATTTCACAGAAACTAATCTTAATTCAACTAAATTTTTTTACTAATTAAGAGCAAAAATGTTTTTAATTCTAATTTTCACCAAATTCTGTTTTTTGTACTGCTCCTACGGCTATTCTGCTTCTACGGATCAGCCAAATATCAAATGTGTTCATTCGATCTAACCGAATATTCGGAAAATATGCCAAATACGGATATGACGAATAGTTATTCAGCCATATACCCGAATAACAACTTCACTTAAAATTATTTATATGATTAAACATCACAAGTACCCGAGGTAAAGGTTTAGGACTTAAAATTATTATATGTGTATTTACTAGGGATGAACCGGATAGTGGTTTTGCCGGATACCGGATATCCGGCGCACATTACAAACCGGATATCCAAACTGGATTTTGCCGGATATCCGGCAGTTTCTTTTTTTATGAAAATATCTTCTCATACACACTAGAAAATACGGAAATCGGTCAAAAATTACGAAATATTTTTTTATTCTATAATATTTCCCAATTACTTACCCTTAAGGTGATACCAAGATTGAATAAACATTAAAAAAAACTTTTTTATTTACAAAGGGTTAGTCTAGGGTGCTGCTAGCAATGGGCGTATGTTTTGTACACTTTAAACTCAATTTCTGAATAATTGTATTTTTACCATATGCTCTTTCATTCCAAACATAAAAACTCAAGTTTGCTTAAACTTTTGTGAAATTTATTTTTATTTTAACTTTATATTAGTTGTGAGATGTTATGACCCTCCACCATAACGATTCGTTAAAAAAAATTAATAGAATTTTAAAGTTAAAAACGAGAAAAATTCAAGGGAGAATCTGCACACTGTTAATACATTGGTAGAATTTTCAGGAAAATACTTAAATACCATATTCTTAGCAAAGATAATTGACCGCCACAAAAAAAATCTTCGATGTTTTATTCATCCGGATATCCGGCTTGAAAAATCGGATATCCGGCACTTTACTTCCGGATATCGGATAGTTAAAAATCAGCCGGATAGGCCGGATACCGGATATCTGTTTCATCCCTAGTATTTACTAGTATACTATTAAATCTAATAATAAGTCATTAATTCTAATCAATTCAATTTTAACTAAAAATACATAAAATCCAATTTATATAAAAATCTTTTAATTTGTTAAGATTTATTTAATATAAAGCTGAAAGGTGGTTTTCATTAAAGTTTTTGCCATCTTATTAATTACCTGTTTTGTCATGATCAAAATAAAAGATATGGTTTAGGTTTATTAATAGGTTTTGCAATTTATTTTAAATTTTAATCATTGATTAAAAAAATAGCTGCATATCTGTGAAAGTGGTTAAAAAATAGTACATTTTACAGAAACTTATTTGAATTTAACTAAACTTTTTTTAATAATTTATAAGCAAACTAGTTTCAAATCAGATTTTTATTTTCCAAATTCTGATTTCACGCCCAGCGGCCGCTTCTACTAAAACTATTCGGCTGATGATTCTAAGTATCCAGTCTAACCAAATATTCGTAGTATCTCTAATTTTTTATTAGTTTCGGATTAACTTTTTTAACCTTCCAGGCGGATGTTCCGGAATTTTCCACCACAAGATTTAGTAATAACTTGAAATTCCATAAAGGCTTAATTTTTTTCATTTAAGTATAAATTAATTGCTATCAAAATTAATGGAAGTCTCTCAAAGCAAAGAAATTGTTACATCAAAATGTGGATATTTAGTGCTAAAACCAGGTCAATAGAAACACACAAGACAATGAACAGAATCAGTTTTGTGGAACGAATTGTTGAACATTATGCTGCAAAAATTATTAACTTTATAATCACAAATTCGAAGTTCAAATAAATGCACCATTGGACTAAAAACCGCATGAACTGTGATGCCAGAGGTAGTTTATGATAAAGTGTCTTTCCTGCATCGCTAATCAGAGGGAACCCATTTACAATACAAGGCTTTCAAATTTTTGGCTCAACCTCACCCAAACCTTTAAGAATTTGTAATTCCTGTTAATTTAATATGAATTTTTAAAGTGTATTTAATCCTTTTTTCGTGTGAATAGAAGCATTGCTCCTATTTACCTAATGTGCCTATTGTAAGGCGCTAAAAATTATGAACACAAAACAAATTATCAATCGATCACGCTGTCGTGTTTTAACCTTGTTTTTGTCTTGTTAAATAATTAAGAAAATGTGTTAATAAATGAATAAGCAGTCAATTAACGTATTTTCTCAGAGGAGAAATTGTGCAATGACTTTTCATTAGGTATTTTTTTTTGTTACCAACTTCATAATAATTTGTAAGTGCCATAAATGGCAAGTTTTTTTTTTTTTGCCTCAAAATCAAAAATTAAATTTTTTACAGAGGGCTTTTAGTACAGACTGACACCAAACTTTTATGGAACTAAATTGACTTGAGAAAACGGATATCCATAGCATACTAATCGAAATGAAGACCGTTTATAAGGTGTCCAGGAATAAAACAAGAATTTGAAATTCCCTTTAATTTCCAAACAACTTTTAGAGTGTTAGTAAAGATACTGATTTATTAAAATTAAACCCGATAAAATTGCACTGTATAATAATAAATGTGTCATGTAGAAATCAAAAAGACTGCAATTGCTGACAAGAATTAACAAATTCGACAAAAAAAATATATCATAAGATAGAAATTTAAATTTCATTGAGAATTTGTTGCATTTTTCATACATTTAAATACAAACATTTTTAATTTTTGTTAAGTGAGCAGGTAGCTGCTTATTAACAGCCAATCAATGCTACTGAATTTTTTATTGAAAAATCTTTTTAAATAAAGGGAAACCGACTATTAAGAAAATGCGCTAAAAAGCAAAAAATCATTCTTAATTTTACAACAAAGTTGAAAATTTTTAATTATTTCATACCAATTTTATACTTATTACAACTTTTTGAAATCGGTACCAAAATTTATGTATGATTTATGATAAATATAAAATTGATATTAAATAATTACATTTTTTCAACTTGGTCAACTGGCAATTCAGTTTCCAATTGCCCTAAATTTGATAAATGGGACACTAATTGGGTTTATCAAATATGTAAACAATTCTTCCCCTACTAGATTGTTTTTGAAAGAGACGCACAAATTCCAAAGTCATAGCAATTTGCTTTGTATACTGTTACACCATCCCCCAAAATAAGTTTATTTGGCTTTTGTTTATTGAGAATAATATATATTTTATTTAACAAAAAATTTTAGAAATAATTATAAGGTTTTTTTAAAAAATATTTCTTATCTAACCCAAGTTCAAAATTTGAATGTCAGTCACGAGGTCTGGTCCAAACAATTTGTAGTCTAAATCCCCAGTAGCAGAAAAATTCTTTTCTGCCTGCGACAAGACTTTAGTTAATAAGATTTGTCTGCAACTTAATTTATTATATAACTATTGGTATACCTTTCATGAGGAATAATTCGATTAAAGAGAATCTCAGCAATAGTATTACTTCGTTATTCACGTTTTTTTTTCATGCGTTGTTTAATCTGTTAGTACTTTAATATGCAAGTCTCAAAATTGCCAAAAATAACTTCTAAACCAATTTAAATTGTTATTTATTATGGTTTTAGACATTTAATATAAGTTTTATAACATGCAAGTCTGATAAATTATGTTTTCTTTTTCATTGAGGATTAGGAATAGTGAAGGAAATTTAATGCAAACTAACTATAAACTAATGTTAAAACTGTCATTTTACATGTAAAAAAATCATGACATAAAATCAAATATATTGAAGTATAAGTTTATTTTAAATTTATTATTAAAAATGTTCGAATATTCCAATTTATAAAGATAGAGAAATTAGCGAAGTCCGATTCTTGACAAACTTGGCATAACTAATTAGTTCGCAATAGTAAAAAAAAAAAAAAAAAATTTAAAACTAAATAAATGCCTTTTAAAACGAGAAAACTGGCTTTAAACATGTAGTAAAACAAGTTTTCTGTCTTGAAAATCGGAAAAGCCGCCGGGCTAAAACGCCGATTTCGGATAAAATCGGCAACTGTGGTTAGCTGATAATAATCAAATTCCTAACAAACTCAATAAAAATTTAAGAAAACCATATTAAAGCTAGATCAAAATTAATAAATCTGAAAAAGAAATGAATTTTTAGTCACCAACATCGGAGTAATTGCGGCGTCAAATTGCCGATTTTTGAAAAACTTGCATCATTAATTACCTGTTGACTATAAAATTAATGATATAAAAATGAGTAAAAAGAAAGAAAAAAATGAGCTATTAAAGTAAAAAATTGAGCTCTAAATCCGAAAGAGCAAAGAAAAACATCGCCAAAGTCGGAAATCTGCAGAGGAAGCTGTATAAAATATCGTTTTCGTTTAGCGCTAATTCCCTTCTCAAAGAAGGTTCTGCTAATTATTTTCTAGTAATGTATGTTTTCAAAGAATAGGTACTGAAATGTACCATGGAGTTGACAAAAGAGAATCGACAACAAAGAAAGTCTGCAAAGATGTGTTCAAACACATGCAACTTATCGCGATGGCGACTTTCTATTATCGGGACTCCTCCCCCATCTCTAGACTTTCTTAAATGAGAGAAAAGTAATTACCTAACCTAAAAATGTTCTAAAGTAGCCCAGACATAAAAAAAAAATTGTGTGGTAGACTTTGAAAAATCTGCGTCGTACGACGCACGTCGCCGCGTTTCTGCTTCCGGGTCTAAATCTCTCGATAATCTTTAAAATAAATGGAACATAGAAACCAAAACAATTGAAACACTCACCGATTCAAAATAGGCTCAATTAATATTATGACCAGATCACGCAAGTAAAAAAAAATAAAAATTTTAAATATAAGGCTATTACATAAGAGGACACAAGAGAAAATGGAGAATAACTTTTTAAGTTGCGTAGAAGATCAGATTTGTCAAATAGGCTACTGAGAGAATTTTTGTAAAACTCTTGAACGACAGGCAGATGCAGAAAATTTTAGAATTAAAATGCAAAACTAACCAAGTACAATAAAAATTTCAGTTATAAAAAAAAGGACATTTTAAAGTTTAGTAAACTTAATACTCAGTTTTGTTAATGTGACTTGGTCCACATTCCTTTAGATAATTTGTAATTTAAAATTCATGTTACTACAGTAACAAGTCATCTATGATTAACTAGACAGCAGCCGATCAAATGTTTTAATGATTAAGTTCAAAACAGTATAGTAAATTTATTAAATCTTAAGATAATCAAAAGTAGAAATTTGCTATGATTTCTTCATCACTAATTTTTATAGTATCTATCAACATTGAGACATTAAAATGGTGGGCTTTTCCTATCTATAACAATAGTGTTATGATATTATAATTTGCTTTTTGCTGTTTTTATGGTTCTTTAAAAAAAAAACATTTATCAGAACAATTTTAGAACCATACAAAATAAAAGGTTTTTTTTATTACTAGGCTATTTTTTATTCTTGCACAGGGTAGTCACAAAAATATTTAAATATTAGAAATTTGCCACAAAATTAAAAAAAAAGATATAACAAAAATAGAACCCTGTTAAAATTAATATACTGATAAGCAAATTTTGACAGGTAAAGCAGGGATAAAAAAAAATTATTACAAATTAAAAAAATTAAACAAAGGCACAATAAAAATGTATTTTTCATTGTTTCCTTTTATTAAAATCACTTCAAATGCATGTGCAATCATGTGTAAGCACAGTGTTCACTGTATGCGTTTTTTGAAGGGCAACCTGTCCTTTTTAAATTTTGATAGTGCTCTTTTCTGGAAAAATTCTGCCCCTTTCAATTAAAAAAAAATCATACTCGTACAACGTTAATTAACCAACAAATCCGAGCTGTGCAGTGGGAATTTGGCAGGTTTCTGAATCTACACCAAAAAAATACACAGGAACACTGCCTCATAATTTTGAACCATTGTTACATGACAAGGACAACACTTGAGCTGGTACCTCACGCAACCTGAACAGGTATGAGGATCAGATCACTACACTCATGCTAAAAATCAAGCATCCAGGCACGTAGGTAAGAGCAAACCCCTTCCATTGAAAGTCAAGAAGAAAAAAAATTAAAAATCGAATTACTGTAAAAATCATAAAAATCTAGAAAATTTTCCATTTCTAGTATAATACTCCTTGTTAGTTGCATGAGTGAAAACCTGGTATTTTCCGGGGGTCCTATCCCGGAAAATAATTATTAAAAACATGTTTTGTGGTTATTTTTATCTCAAACTAAGCATAGCACGACGTCATCGTATTTCATTGTATAGCATTTGAATTTCGGCGACGAAGGGGAAAGATTTTAAAACGGGATCCATATATTATTTTAAACAAGGAATCTCAAAATATAAATTTGTTCTCTAAATTTATTTTATAATTAGGGAGTGATATTTACTAATTTTAAAAATAGTTAATGACTGATATTGGTAACGATTCCATGAAAACTAAATGTAGCTGTTTAGATACTTATACGCCAAAATATTCCTGTTTACTTGAATAAAAATTAATAAGTTTAAAAAAATGGGGAGGGGGGGATAAGTTACTCAGTTACTGAAACCACCCCTATGAAAAATCTATACCTACGTGCCTGCTCTGGACACGGGTCTGATATGTTAATGGGTGGACAAGCCCACCCCTAATTTATTTTTCTAAGTGCCCTTTAAAAAAACAGAATGACCTTTTCCTGACAATAGGCCCTGCCCTCTTTTATTTCTAGAGTGAACACTGTGTAAGCATAATGTAGATTAGATTTGTGGAGTAATGTTCCTCATAACCGATAGAAAATTAACAAACAATTACAGGCAAGTTATGCCATTTTACACGAATGTTGCATATGCCCATTAGCTTTTAAAGGTGACTTTGCAATTGGCGAATACAAACCTTAGGGTTTGCACCAATCGTAAAGCCACGCCGTTTTTCTGCAAAAAATCTTTAAACATGGCTGTAGTCATAACATCTTATGAAACCCAGTCTATGTCAATTTTAATTGATAAAAATATATATATGCTGATAAAAAAAAAGCTGCATATTTTAGAAAGTGATAAAAAATAATTTCACAGAAACTTATTTTAATCCAGAATTTTTTATTTATAATTACAAGGAAAGGGTCTTTCTACGCAAATCTAGTTTTTACTCCCTGCTTCCATGACAGCTATTCAGCTGAGGATTAGCCGAATATTAAAATTATAGGTTGAACACAACAAATATTTGTCTCACCTAGGGATGAAACGGGTATCCGACGGATTTTTAACAATTCGGTAATTATCCGATAATCAGAATCAAAGCGCCGAATATCTGATTAAGTATTTTCCTGAACATACTACCTCTGTGTTCTGCAAATTCTCCTTTGAATTTTCTCGGGCTATTCAAGAGGTAAGGAGTAAAGAGATAAATTTTTCGTTAAATCCTGACTAAATGCGTTTTAGACATGGTGAGTCACAGAATAGATAAGGAAGATATGCTGCAGACATTCGGAACCAGTCACTAGCTATCTTGGAGTTTGAACAATCCACTTGCGTGGTTGTGTGTAGGGTGCATAGCTACATCTCAGTTGGTTAATCTTTTTAATACGGTCGCCCCTGGCGACTTTTTTGAAAATCCCATATTTACAACGATAAAACATTGTTTGACGACAAAAACTTGTTTGGTTGCCAATCAAAGAATTCCTCCATTTTTTTTTACTGCATCGCATTTGGCGGCGGGTTTTTAGATTTGCCGAAATATAAGGGTGACCATGAAAGACAGATTAACCATTGTTTTATTCTCCTGTCTAGTGAAAGCTAGTTTTAGCATTTAAATATACTATTTAGAAATATTTCAAAATTAAAAGAAATATTTTAAAATTACATCTTCAAATGCACCATACAGTACAGCTCCGGATATCCGGCATGTAATATGTGCCGAATATCCAATATCAGACAAAACCTTTATCTGGTTCATCTCTACATTTTCTTCCCCCTAAACGAACTTGGAATGAGGACTAATACTAGATTTTTCTTAAAATCGGCTTAGCTAAGAACAATTAATTGTTTAGCAAATCCAAAAAAATTACATGAAACCAGAAATTCTGCAAAAATTATATTTATGTTATAAAAGTCAGATTAATCCGATTAACTCTTAATATGTAGTCCAATAACTAAAAACAAAGTACGAGAAAATTTGTTTTAAATACAGAAAATCTCTTTAAAATTGGAAAAACCATATCACTAAATGCAGATTTTCATATATTCGATGACAACCAAATACATAACACAAAACCAAATTAAGCAGAAAGCTAGAAAAACGTTAAAAATTCATTTATAATTATGAAAGTCAGACCAGATTTTTCAAAAACCTAACAAGCGCTTTTTGCCTCAAAACTAGAAAATTTGCTGTGGTAAATCTTGTATCCCATGTTCTCTTTATAAAGAACTACTGGTTTTTTATACTAATATGAAAACGGATATTTTCATAAAATGTTCAGGTGAATTGTGCAAAGCGATTCATGCATAAATGGAACAGGAGTTCACAATTTTCAATGTAAAAGGACGGGATAAGTAGTATAAACAAAATCTACCTGACATTTTTTTTTAAAAGCCTGTTATAGCTTATCCATCCAATTAAGCCTTAAGCAGTGAAATTAAAAAAAAAAAACATCAATCTAAAAGAGCAAAATATTGAAATCAACCGACGGCAACGAGACTATTGGTACAGATGTAGTATAGGACATTTGGCGCGCGAGTATTTTTTTGGCGTGTTTTATAAGGGCGATAAATTTATAGTTTGGCAACCCCACCTGACATTTTTGGTATATTCCGATTCTTGTGGCGACTTTCAATTTGGCAAATCTATGACGTCATAGCGCTGTTTAACGGCAATTTTTCGTCGCCAAAAACAAAATCCCGCCAAATGTCCTATACTACATCTGTTCCAGACTATTGCCTGGAGGGTAGTTAATCACTGGGTAACCCCTAAACACATATGCAAATAAAAGCAAAAAGATAAATGCTTACAAGTAAAAGTGTACAATATCCGGACATTGCGTCACTAACAATAGATTAACTTACAAAAAAGGCAGCTAACCTAGTTATACAAACAAGATTACAACACAATAAATCTGCCATTGAGTATTTTTATTAAATCTGCTTTGATTGTTTTAACGTGAACATTTTGGTTAGATAGGAGTTCAGATGTTCAAAACAAATACAAACTTAATTTTAAATGTTCATCGGTTAATACAAACCAATTTCAGAGATTTCCCGCTAACGAGGCTGGTTCGACTGCACAGTAATCGGTAAAAGTAGGAATATAAAAAAAGTATTCAAAACAAAGTACCTTAAGTATGAAAACCTAAACATATTTTAAGTAACTTTTGGTAAAAATATGAAATAAAACTTAACTTAGTTTTATTAAATATTTAAAGTAAAAGGGCTCTCCTAAAAGGACTTTAAACTCTTGTAGGAGTATAAAGCAGACCCCCTTGTTGTATAAAAGTATACTCTTATTGACATTCCATCATAACTACTGTCCCATATTGGTGCCTTGTAGGGTCATTACATCAAGGGTCTATTGTATATACAATCAAGTTTTTAAATTTAGGCGATTGTGGCAGTTTGTATGAAAAATGGTGATTATAAGTGGAATAATATTCAATAGAAGCATTCTTATCTTTGTGTAAATCAATAGGCAAGAGTTAAATTCATGGAAAATTAATATTCCTAGATTAAAGACAAAAATAGATTGCTACTCACATAGTATCATCGAGAGCATCATCCATTTCGATATCACTGCTGCCTTCATCAGAACTCTCCGTCATGTAGGGATCCGCAGACCTCAGAAGGCTCTTCATATTGGTCAGGAGCACTTTGCTGGTATTCCTCAGATCGTCCGAATCTTCGGGGGCATTATCCACAGTCACTGCCTCAGCCAAAAGCTCATTATCCTGGGGCTGGTTTGCAGGTGAAGCTCCCGATTCCAGTCTCCTGACGAGGCTGACCAATGCAGCGGTGGAAAGGCTTTTCACGTCTTCTTTTTGTAACAATTCCGCTTTGAGATCCACCGTCGCCTTGGAAATAGCATTCCGAGACTGGCGCTGGCAAGGGATGTCGTATTTCTTTTTAAGCTGTGTGACGAACGTTCTGATCTGCTCCTGAACGTGGCCGATGGTGTATTCCCTGAGGAGAACCTCGGATTCCTTGAGGGCCACGTTGAGAACCTTTTCTTGTTCGGTGAGCATTGTGACCAGCGATGACCGGTCTTGCTTCGGGAGCGAGCAGCAATCCTCAGTCGGCAGACGCATGTTGCCGTCTTGGACGCATGGGGAGTTTTCAAACCAGGACTTGACGGTGGAATATGGAAGGTGCGTGGACCCAATGGATTGGACTTCAACGGGAGGGTTTGTGGCGCCTAGAAGGGAATCGGGGAATTGAAAGAAGGCAGAGTCGCCGCCTTCATCCATAGAGGAGGGTAACGGTGACTCGTCTGCGCTAAGGGTGGATGAACTGGAGAATGTGGAGCAGGGTGAAGCAGCTTCGATGTCGCTGAGACACCGCGGCGAAAATGGTGGTGAAAGGGGTGACATTTCATCTTCAAATGGTGCATGATCATCTTTTTTGGTTGTACACGAAGAATGGGGAACGGTAAGTGAATTCACATGACTCAAACAATCGTTTGTAAGGGAAACGTTCGAAATGGAAGCATTGCTCGCCGAAGAAAGAGATGCCTTTTCCTCAGCAACACCCACATCAATTGGGAGCGCATTTTCGGCATCTGCTTTACTCGTGAGGATGTCGCAAGCAGGCGGTGAGATGAACGGACTTTGTGGTTGTGCAAGGATGTCACTCAGTGCAGCGTTCCTCGCATCGTCTCTGGATGCATCCGAAGGTGATTCGGTGTCCGGTAACGAAATCGGCAAAACAGAGTCTCTCGACGACAATGAACTATTGATGTCAGGTGAAAGTGGAATACTGCAATTGTCAGGTGCTAAAACCGCAACGGAAGCATCCGACAGAACAGGCAATGTATCACTATCAGACAGTGAAACAAAAGTATCATGCTTTGAACTGGCGATTAAATTACGACTAGAGGACGAAACCTCCTCGATAGACTGCTCCAGTGCAGGTTGAACTATCCTTACAAAAGAAAAGGTCGTTTCTAACTCAGAGCTAGTTGGATCAGCTAGATCTGGCACGTCCTCGCCAGACTCTTTCCCTAAACCTGTAGAATTTTTATCATTGGGAGAGAGCTGTGAAATCCTATCCATTCTTTTCATACTGTGCAAACCCAGTGACGTGTTAGCTTTGGCTAAACCCATATTTTTGAATGAATTATTACCTTTGTTCATTGTATATTTCAACCTAACTTTCGCAGCCATGGTACGAACACTTGTACCATGACATGGTTTAGTTTTTGGTTCGACATGTAAACCCAGCTTGGCGTTGACGAAATCCGCTCGAAGATCAATGGCTGATAATCGGTTTTTGTTGGTTGGAATTTCGGTGCCGTTAGTGCGAACCCATATTTTGTGTGGCGGTTTGCGTTTGTTGGGTAGGGGGGCACACTTGAACGGTAGCTTAGCAATTTGATTGATTTTGTCTTTCCTGTTATCAGAAGTGTCCGTTTTCGAAACACAAAACGGATCTGAAAGCACAACAGGAAGACAATTTGCTCGCCTATCCGCCTTCGTAAGGGCGGGGGCCATAACGGCTAAGCAACATACCCTAAGCGAAGCCGGTGACAACATGCAAATAATGATCCCATTGGACACCGGCTAACTAACACCAAACAACAGCGCCCACGCTCTCATAACAAAGCTGGGTTTCCTTATATGCACAATACAAATTGAAAAAAGTATTAATAAACTTAATAAAAGCTCACTTTGTATATAATACTGTATTTGTTATGACGCCAACGCCTTGGTATGGCGCGCTTCCATAATGAAGCCACGTGATCTTATCCGATGGCTGTATATCCGCTCGCGAAATCTGGATACAATACTTGAAAGCACAAACCTTGTTCTGGGGTCGAATGATTTATCCAAAGTTATCCATTTTTGAGAAACACTGAAAACTTTAGGTAAATCCGCGTAAACACCAACACAAAGGATGTAGCAGTGCAGGTAGAAAAACGCTACCACGTGATATCGACGCACTCTTGTACTGGTCCCCCACAAAGCTGGCTGCGTACAAAGGCCTGGGTCGAAAAGCGATGAAATCCGATAAATGAAATATCAGTAATCCATTGGAAAACACGATATCCGAGCGAAAACTTGATGATGCACACAACCAGCAGCTGTTAAAGGCGCGGTATCACACAAAAATATTGTTATTCCACAAGATTTTCGCAAATGGCGGCCATCATAGCCTCGGACACAAAAAAATTGCGACTAACTCCGCCACTTTCTTGTCGTTCTAGCGCGTGTGACGTCACTACTCAGTGATCGTGATTGGTTGCTTCGAAGCTGCTCCATCTGCTTGCAACTGTAATGACAACGCGTGAGAAGAAATAACGTATAAAATTGAAGTTTTTTTTCAGAAAAGTAATTTAAAATCACGCGCTTTTTATCCAGTTCCGAATTTTCTTAAAATTAATTTATTCTAATTAATTCCTCACTAATAAAATGTCAGTATTATATTTTCTTTTTTTACTAACAGCAAATTTCTAAACAATTTCCTTATAAAAACTTCTTTTTTAGAATTATATTTTTACGCATGAAGAAATACTTATTATAAAAATAGAAAAATCCAAAATTGTTTAATGCAACAAAAAAAATGCACACAAATTGGAAACAATAAATTTTTTGATTATCAAATTTCGTATTAAAATTTTTTATTAGTATTCCCGTTCATTTTCGCGTTATAATAAAATGACTGATTAATTATAAAAATAATAGTTGGCTTAATTTTTTTAAAGAAATAAAACTAAAAATTAATTTTAAAAAATCGAACACCATATTTTCTTTAATTTGATTCTGATAACGCTAAAATTAATTTGTGTGTATTATTGACGTATACATATTTTTTAGCTGTATTGTTAATATAATGTGCTAAATTTTTAAATTTGACGTAATGTTAAAAATTAAATTTTTAGTTGTTTGCTTTTCTACATTTGCACTTACATAACTGAATAATTAAGTTACATAAAAATCAATACAAATTTATAATTCTTATTACATTAAGAAATGTATGCTATTTCTTTAGTAATTAACAAATTAGTGATAATTAACAACTATTCGATAAATAATTACTAATTAGCATAACTATTAATTTACGTTTATTTATTTTTTTATATTGGTAAGTATTCCGGGAATGGAACTATTTAAGCCCCCCCCCCCCCCCCAATAATTTTTGAATTGCTAAGCAACTAATCCCAAACAATTAACTTATTGTTAATATTTTTCACAACCTGCCAACCGAAGTACGCAAACAAAAAATTGTAATATTCCAATCCTTAAATTAAAGAGAATAAAATTTCGCTTACCTCTTTCTGACTCTTTATCTGCAACAAAATAAGTCTAGTTCAATTAAGGTAACTGTTTTATCAGGTAACATTTTATTTATTAAAATAACAGTTGGCAGTTGATTGTATAATGCTTTTTTTAGAATACTACAAGTTATTCTTTCTCTTGTCAGAAACTTGATTGGTCGTCTCCGACACTAAATCCCAGTAAAACCACTGAAGCCACACATGTTAATATATATTTGTGTATCCATAGGACTACCAGAATAGTTTTTTAAAGTGAACTGTTCATTCTAGAACGATTCTTTTTCATTCGAATTAAATCTACTATTTATTTTATGAATGTTTCTGACAGAACATTATTATATTTGTAAAGCTGTTATTTTATACATTACATAGCATTTAAAACGAACATTAAAATGGCGATCAATTTCGTTCAGAATGGATGGAATTGAAAGGAATATATTACGTGCATTTTATTCATGAAATCTGGAAGAACGTGCACATTTTTAAATAATTTTATGTTTTGTTTCGTGTTCCGAATAAAAACATAAAATTTATTCTAAATAAGGATTAGATAGGGGCAGTTGTGTAGCCAGATTTAGTTTCGGAGGGAGCCAAAAAAGTGTTCGACAAATATAGTTTATTTATTAAATTTTGAAATACAATCAACTAAATTACACATAGACTCCGGTATGAAGGTGTTCGACAAAATAACTTAATTTATTTTTAAAGAAATCATTATTAAAAAAAACCTGTATTTTAAATATCGTTAAATTTTATTGAATGAATTAAATATTAATAATTTATCAAAATATTTAAATGTACTTCTGCGGTTTACATGGGCAACAATTGGATCTCTCCTTTTAATAGTGTGTCAGAAACTCGACGGACAAAATTACTTTTTGCGAAATTTTAGTAACGACGACTTTAATATTAAATAACTTCTAAATTAATGAACGTATTGAAACACAAATATATTCGTCTTATTTATCAAACACTTCCTAACAAATTCAGTTAATTTCGTAATTTTAGGATTTTTACTTTTTGAGGTACGATCTGAATAACTGCGAAAGGATTGAAAAAAATTAGGGCTTACTTTTTTTTAAAATAGAGATATACTTTGTTGAAACAAAATGTTACTGGAAATTCATGGTGAATAATAGGGGCAGCAGGGGGCCGATTTCAGAAAGTTTTAATGAGTATAAAATTGATATTAAATAATTCAATTTTTTCAACTCATTCGTAAAATTAAAAATTATTTTTTACTTTTTAGCGCATTTTTCCTAATTTCAGTTTTCTATCTTTTTTTAAGACTATTTTACATTTTTTTTTTTTTAAACGAACAAACAAGCAGGCACGTAATTTAAACAAAAAAAAAAGAATATATTCCACCACAGTTTGGTTTTCAACTTCTAAACTAGAGAATGGATTCTATGTGTATGACGTCATCAGCCGTATAAACAAAACTACGCGTAAAGAATTTCGCATCGTTTGGTGTATTTATTTATCGTGTTCTTATTCTTCCTTAAAGCAAAACGGATTATGTAACTTTCTACATTTAATCTCGACACCAAGTCTTATGAATGACCGCGCGATTTTCTGTTTGACTGTGTGGAAAAATAAATAATTTATAACTTTAATGTAACAAAAATATAAAATTATTCTAATGTATAAATAAATTTACATAAAGAAATTTCATTTGTCGTCAAATCAAAGTATCAAATTTCGCAATTTGTTACGATATTTTAATGAGACGCTTTTTAAAAAACTTTTCAAAAAAACAAATAATTATAAATTTAACGATACATTTACCATAAAATTTCTAAATAATTTGCTCTGATGACAACCAAAGATTGGCGGAATTTTGATTGTATATAACATATTAGTAGAATTATATATATTATTTTTAAAAATTACCAAAACTTGAAAGTATTGTTTTGAATTATACATACCATCAACAAAGGCTTAATACAACAAAAATTAATTTTTTAATTTTTAGAACAACCATTACTGCCAAAAGCGTAACACAAAATTATTAAAATCCAAATTCAAATGAGCACGTGGTAGTTTAATTAGTAATATTTTTTTCGCAGCTTGTGCAAAAATAGTTTTTAAATTATTTACAAAATTTTAATTTCCACGCTCCGAAAATTTAAGAAAATATCCAGCTTTATTTGACGTGTATTTTCATGTCTAACACAAAAAAAACTTTCTGAAACAAAACAAGAAAATATACGAAAATAACACGGCCGATGTTCAATATTTAAAACATTAATTATTTTAAATATAAAAGATATGTTTAGGTAAATTAAGACATGTCATATTATGTGCTTATAGTAAAATAATAAATGATAAAATAATCTTTTAATGCAAACTGAAACCAATTTTAGGGCTGTTTTTCTCAAAGAGTTTTGAAATATTCAAATTATTTTTTTAACATATAAAATGCTTTCTATGCTTTGCCTTTTTCAGATATTTGATTGGAAGTATTTTATTTTACACAATTCCTTTTCCTCGATTATTTACATTTAGACGCTAATAAATACCATTTAAATTTTCACAATGAGAAAATAAAATAACCAAAATCATAGATATTTTCATTCTCTTTCCATTGGCAAAGCTTTTGAATTTTTAAAAGTTATAGAAATTGTAATTATTAGAAAAATGGGAAAAAACAAAAAGTATTTAAAAGTACGGTTGCCACTTCCATAACGTAGGAATACAAAACTCCGCCCCTTGACAGCTTGATTGATGAGTCCCAATCTACCAAGATCACACCTAAATTTTGACACCGATTTCAAAAAGTTGTAATAAGTATAAAATTAATATTAAAAATTCAAATTTTTTCCACTTGTTCCTAAAATTAAAAATAATTTTTTACTTTTCAGCGTTTTTTTCCTTAAAGTTTTTTCTTTTTTATTAAAACACTATTTTATGTATTAAAAAGAAAAAAACTTATAAAAAAAAACAACTTAAAAACTAGTTAAAGATTACGGTGCTTGCTTGTCCTAAAAAAGTTCATTGAGCCGCCTGTGATTATTATTTCGGATATAACACATTTTATAACAGTACTCTTCTTTCTCAAAATTAATATAATCTTTTGAACAAGTTTAAAAACACAAATACTCTTTTATAATGTTTGTATGCTTAATTATATAAGTATTTATAGTACAACATGCACTGTTAAAAATGGGTACTCAAAATTAAGTAAAATGTACTCATTTTTGAGTACATTCGACGTTTCTCATTGCTCCGAATACATAAATTCTATTTTTTAAAAAGACATGTACTCAAACATAAGTACAATGAAAAAAAGAGCAGTTGCTTGCCTAAGTCGGCTGCCTTCATGAATCACTATTAATAAATATCAACAATTACAACGAAGACTTACCGGAAATCAAACCTATATCCTAAGAGACCGCAGTCCAGTGCCTTATCTGTTGTACTACCAGGGCGACGTGAAGAATTTATAAACAGAAGAAATGTTAAAAAGGTGTGCCAAAAGAATAAGAAGTAAGGTAATTGAGTTGTAATAACTCAGTTTCCAATAAAGCAATCGACATCAAATGATTTGGTGAACCATTTTCTGAACAATTATTTTAAGTGCGTCTGGTTGTTAAGATGGCTTGAACAGATGTTTGAGATTAGCAATATTAAATCACATTGCTCATATTAAGAAAGTACGATTACTTAAATTTGAGTACGTCATCGCTCATTTACGAGGCAATTGTACTCAAAGATAAACGAGTATGTTCAGGTACTCAGTTTTAAGTACCTTTTTTTTACAGTGTGGCAGAATACGATATGTTAAACTAAAACTTAAATTTACTTCATTCCTATTTACATTAGGATAGTAAAAATATGATTTTTCTCGGATTACCATAACTGTGAATAAAACGAGATTTCGAATAGTTCTCCTCATAAAAATAATAAGTTTTACATTTTTTTTAAAAAAATAACCGATTTTAAGAAAAATACGCTAAAAAGTAAAAAATTATTTATAATTTTACGAAAGAGTTGAATTTTTTTTAATTATTTAGTATTAATTTCATACTTATTAAAGCTTTTTGAAATCGCCACCGCTTTTCGGTCCCTTAAAAAATAATCTTTCTAGATAAAAGAAAAACCGACTCTAAGGAAAATGCGCTAAAAAGTAAAAAATAATTTTTAATTTTACGAATGAGTTGAAAAAATTGAATTAATAAATATCAATTTTATACTCATTAAAACTTTTAAATTAAAAACTAAAAAGTGAAAAATAAAATAATCTTTCTAGAAAAAAAGATAATAATAGGGGGCTTCGCCCCCTATTATTATTCA